>JARJCP010000040.1:0-582954 GCA_029281795.1 Mycena crocata | reverse complement strand
AAAAAATTGTACCCCACCGAGGAATTCGAGATGTACCGCAACAATGCGGCGGCCCTCACGCACCCGCATTTCACCAAAATTCCGCAAGACGAATATTTGGCGAACCGGAATCGTACACGGCCCAGCTACCCCCGCCCTACCCCGTCATGCTTGACGAGACGCCGCACAAGTTGATTCCCCAAGTCCCTGCGCAGCCATTCCAAGGGCGCCCACACCTCCCCCTGTCCCACCTCGAGCCGGGCGATTGGACGCTGGTCCCAAAGCACGGGCTTGCCTTCGCCATCTCCGCAACGGAGATCCTTGTCCCCAACAAAACTGCCCAACGTCCACCCCCCAGTCATTTGGACGGATCCAATGACCCACCAGCGCCGAGCAAAAAGCAGAAAAGGCAGAAAAAGCCGGAGAAGGTCGAGATCGCGCCTGTTCCGCGCAGGAAGCGAGACGAGACGGAGAAGCCTCCGCTCTCGAAGAAACTCACGGCGGAACAAGAAGCAAGGAAGGAGAAGGAGCGGTACTGGGAGTATCACCAGGTCGAAAGTGAGCCGCTCACACGGGAACAACTGGTGGCAGAGAGCCAGCAGACGAGCGCCCTCGTCCTTACGGCGTCCAAACCCCGACTCTTGCGTCCAGTCGTGCCCTCCATCGACGATCTCGTGCCCTTCCAGCCACTGCGTCCCCTATTGCAGTTCCTGCTGCCTCGGAGGGGCGAAGTGCACGGGACCGCTTTGGCGCCAGGAGATTTCGTTGTGGTTATCAACGACAAGCGCGAGAACTCCTTCGGGACCATCCTCCTCATCCGCGATACCCCACAATACGGCCGCGTGGTCAAAGTTTCCGGTTCCCGCCGTCTCACACTCGACTATCAGTTGGGCCGTTCTCGCGAGCAGTTGGAAGACTTGTCTCCGGCCAGTCTGTTCAAGGTCAAGGGCAGCAAAAAGGCAATTTGGAAAGTGAGACGACATCCCCTCGACCCCACTCCTCCCCTGCGAATTGGGGACCGACTTTGTGTTGTGGACGACAAGCACCTGGAAGGGGCAGTGGGTCGCATTGAGAAAATCGACCTGGAAGAACTTCGCTACCGCGGCGAGATGATCACCGTCCGCACCACCAACGGCACCGTCGCACGTTTGCGCACGGATTCGTTCCATAGAATTTTTTATGCAGGGGACGAAGTCGAAATAGTGCGAGGGCCCCAGCGTGGGCAATGCGGCATCGTCATGGAGGTATTGTTCGGCGGTTCTTTACTCAGGCTGCTGGTGGACGCAACCCCAACGGAGGCCGCGACGCAGGAAAGCGTCACCGCATTTTTCGCCGAGGGGGTGCCATTGGAGGGCAGCGAACAGCGAGTGAGTGATTTCATGCCATTATTCTCCTCTGAATATTTAGATTGCTAAATTCTTCAGTATCAACATTGCTCGATGCGGGCCAAAGATGTCATTTTCCGGTGGACGGACGCAGCTAGTTACGGCAATTGGACTTCGCCTGGCATTGCGAAACAACGCCCTCAGGCCCCCAAGACGATGACCCCCTACCTCCAAACGCCTCCAAGAGCGAAATGATTTTTCATCAGATCGACCGCGACTTGGCAGCTTCCCAAATAATCAGGGAGTTGCTTAAACAACGCCAAGAACAGCAATCGCTAATCTTCGCGTCCAAAGGCGTCGAAATGACCCAGCTCGAACATGAAAAGCGACTGCAGGAGATCGACAACGAAATTCGCGTCCATGTAGGGCTTGCCGAAGACCGAAAACGTGAGGCTGACAGCAATCGCATGATGGGAGTCGGACGACGTTTCGAAAACGTCACCGTTTTCATTTACAAAGGGCCGAACAAGGGGTTAACGGGGAAGATAATTGGGGATCACGACACCGAGGCTCGACGAGACCGGGAGAAGGACCTCCGCAAGCGCAAAAATACGATGGAACTGGATGATACCGCGGGTATCATAGTCACCGTACGTGTGCCCAACGTGGGCGACTTGCAAGTCCCCATCGAGAAGTGCACGCGTGGCCGGAATCGAGTCCCACTGGCGTCTACGGTGACTTGACCCCGAGAGAACTTGCCACGAAGGCAATGTTTCTCAGTTATCGAGGACCACTTCCACCTCGACCTTCAACCCCCCGCCGCCGCCGTCGGCATCTGGAGAATCTGAGGAACTTTGGGCGCCAGGACCTTCAAGACCACCGAGGCTCGCACCGAAATGGCCTGAAACGCTTCCAGGTAAGAAATTGCATCTCATGAATTCTAAGACGCTAATGCAGTATTCGATGCAGCCGAGTCCGATGGAACGTGGCTCGCTTCATCCAAGCTGCTGCATAAACGATTGGACGTCCACATTTTCGGTGTGCTGGGAGCACCGGGTGCAATTTCGGCGAGGGTAAAGACCTGTGAGCAGGGAATAGGTTTCGTGCTGCTCGATAAGAAACCGGCTGGAAGGTCTCCCCAGAGAGAAAACGTCAAAGTTTATGCTGTCAACGGCACTCTTCCCCCGACCGCAATCCCGCTGTTTGCTGTTAGGCCCGTCAGATTCGGGCCAGACTCTCGAGTGGGAACGACAGCGCAGAAGGCACTGACGATGGCGGACTCAGCTGCGAGCCTCTGCGACATCAAAGAGCGGGTGGTGATCATCGGACCGAACATCGACGGGAAAAACGCTGACTTTGGGGAATATGCTGAGACGATTCCCGAGGAGAAGCTTGATGGTGAGAACCTGGTTCGTGTGAGGTTGTGGCCCTCTCAGCGCCGGGAAACATACCACATTTCATCTCTTTGTTGCTCGCGAAACATACCCACTCAGACGCCCGATAGTCCAGAAGTGCCTGCCATCGTTTTCGACTGACGTACTTACTTCCACGGCCTTTACCTCCAAAATGTATTTGTACCGTACAAAAAATTGTATAATAGCCCGTGCATGTAAAAAAACGTAGCACTGTAATTATATCGGTTTCCTCGTAGCCGCGCGAAAGCGCCAGGCCAAGGATGTAAGATGGGTAGAGGACCGGTATGTTTTTCTCCTTTTTTTCTTTTTTGTCTCAGTTTGAAAAAGCGCGACGAGACGCGTCAAAAAGCGCGACGAGACGTGTTTCTCGTTCGCGAACGTGCCATGCCACCTTTAGTAGGTGTGTCCGACCCTGGAACTGCCCAACCAGCGTGGCATGGCACTCTTGAGAATGAGATGCGGACTTAGGTTAAATCGCATAACTGGAACCAACATGTGACCAAGTGAGACGCGTCGCGTGTCCAAACTAGTACAAACAACGCGATCTCATTGTTCCGGTACGTGCCATACTGTCCCCGCTCTCCAACTACTAGCTGATCCTCCAACATCCTAGACAGCTCCTCCAGCTCAATTACACAACATGCCCCTGCTAACCAAAACGCGGGGTGAAAAAAAGCGGGCTCGCGAACGTGAAAAACACACAGTGGCAATCGTGGAGGGGCCGCAGCATGCCCACTACCTCACGAAACCGGCGGCAGGGCAGGAGCCTCTGGTTCACCTGCCCAATAACCGCACTCTGGTGCAGAAACTGGTGCCCAGGTCTTCAGTGCAGGACTTCCCGCAGCACTCCATGCCACCACCATCGGAGGATTTTGCTGCAGCTCATCACTTCGCAGAAGCTGCAGCAGTTGACAATTACGTCACTCCGCTCTCCCCCAGCAAGGGAGCGGGTGCATCACCATCGAAACGAGGGCGGCACCGAGACGGCTTGCAGTCTCAATGGGCGACATGGGACCGGGAGCTCATACCGCGTCTCATCCCCGATTTCGTGAGACTGTGGCACAAGACACAAGGTTTACGACACGCGGATAAGCTATCGCTGCCAGTCGCGAAGACCTGCCACTGTACCTCGGTTCTGTGCAAAATTACGGTGGTTAGATTTACAGGTATGTTACGACGACCGATCTTTTTCTTTTACTGATATGTGACTTCAGTGATGGAGGACCTGGAGCTAAGGGTCTGCGACTGCAACCCCGCGGCTGAGCAGCTGCTGAGCGCGGGATTATTTCCATGCGCCCCTCGACGGCCAACTTTGGCTGTCGATCTCAGACTACTGGAGCTGGCTAAGAAGCTTTTCGTCCGTATTGCTCCCAACAAGACAGCCTGGACATCAACGCTGGAAGACTTCCTGGGCTCACTGGGATTCACACTCGCTCACGAGGTAAGCTACGGGTCGTGTCAAAAGAGAAAACAATTGAATTAACGAATACATGGCTCTCTTCGGCGACTGTTTTCCAGTGCCTTAGAGTGGTACATCCACCTCCGACACATGGTGGACAAGCATTTCGACGACAAGCTGGAAGACACGCGTCTGGCGATCTTGAAGGAGTCCGCAGAGGCAAGAGGAGACGCCACTGTGACCCCGACACTGGCGGAAGACAGCTCTGGAGCGAGCGATTCGCGGGTGGAGGAAGAGGAGGGGGCGGGACGGAAACGCGGCCGCCAGCCCAGCCGACGCGCCACGTCAAGGGCGCGCTCAGCTTCTCCAACGCCGGCACCCAACGCAGGGCGGAAACGCGCGCGACAGCCAACACCCGAACCAGCACCGAACCCCTTTACAGACCCCCCGCCGATGAGCCGCCCGAGCGAATATTTGAGGAAACGCTGCCCGCTCTGTTTTGGCGGAGCGACTCACGACCCTTCCGTTATGTGAGTGCCGAGCTCCGTGCTAATGCAACGTACCTAATCTTGACTATCAGCGCTGATTTTTCGTCTGCGTGGATGCTTGCTTCACTCAGAAGCGGAATAAAGCAGCTCCCGACCCCCCCAAGAGGCACCCCGGGACGCACTTCGTGTCAGAAGACCTGAGCGTAAAGATGGAAGCCTATGTGGAAGGCGTGCGCGGGAGTAAACCCGGTGGCACCAAAGGGGGAAGAAGGCCAGAGTTGACGTGGAGGAGAGCGACGACGAAGATGAAGACGGTTACGAGCATGCTCATCTGAAGCTGCCAAAGTCCGTGCTGGATGAGTGCGAAGCATCGTTCCAGGCTGCCGATGAAAAAAGGGAGAAGGCCAGCACGCAGTTCTACGACGACACTGCCTTGATGGCGCTCCTGTGCCGCCACGACCGCGTACTTTGGTTGGTAAATATGCATTCCGCCGGGGAGAAGCAGTTCAATGTGCTGCTTCTGGCGGAGATGCTGTTCCAACACTTGCCACCCAAGGTGCGGGTGGGGCTTTTATACGACATTGCCTGCCAGCTGGAGCGGTCCGCGCGCAAGTGGGGTTTCCTGGAGCGATACATCGACCGGCTAACCTTCGCCGTCGCGGTGTTTCACGCTTTCGGGCACGACTGGCGGTGCCAACTGCTAAACCACCCGCGGAAAAGGCCTGGCTTTGGGTTCACCAACGGCGAGGGCTGCGAGCGCTTTTGGCATTCGGTCAGCCATCTCATTGCGCACCTGCGTATTTCTAGCGTGGGTTTTTTTTCCCTCTCACGCAGACAGGCGGCCAAACACTCACGAGACCACAGTACCATCATCGCCTTTATACCCTGGATACGCAAGTTAAGCACGCCGACGAGGCTAATTTATTCAAGCTCGCGGAGTGGATTCGGCGTCGAACGTTGCACAGTGCCAATAAACGAGTGCAAGCCGAGGCAGAGCTCAGACGCTGCGGACACTCGCGGGAATTCCTGCGGGAGCAATGGAAGCAAACAGGTTAAGGCTCAGACGAAGCCGCTCGCCCGTGAGTGACGTCTGAAAGGGCCACGATTCCGTAGTTAAAAGTGGTTTCAGGTCGTTCAAAAAAATAAAGGACAAAAGGCTGTAGATGCCGTCCTGGCCTTGCGTTCTGCGCTGGCCACTCACAAAAGCCGGGCAGCGTGTGCGAGGCAGCCGAACTGGATGCGATACTCAGCGGCGTCGAAGAGGATATAATCGACACGAAGATGGCGGCAGCAGGCAGCACAAGAAGCCGTGGAGAAGCTGAAGAAGCAGCTAAGGCGGAAGGAATCCGCGCTGGGTCGGTTGCACTGGCCGAACTAAAGAAAGCGCGCAAATTAAAATATTTTGATCTGCGCATGAATCTCAGCGCGATCTACAGTCGGATGCTAAGCAGGCTGCGAGCGGGAAAGTTTGAGCGGGAGGCCGTGGACCGACCATCACGTCGCCAGGGGGCATCGGTAAGTGGCATGTTTTCCATTAGAAACAAGGTGCTGATGACTCTGGAAAGAATTCAAACTACGTACGCACACCCACTCGGCTGTTCAAAAGAGACAACCTGCAACCGCCAAGCTAAATGCGGAGTACAACAAACTCTGCACGCAAATTGCGACTGAGATCCGTGAAAAGCGCGCGCCACCGAATGCCATCGCGCCGAAACGCATCGATCCGAAGACCCTATTCAAGCTTGAAGTCGATGATCCGATCTGGCAAAACGCGGGGCTGCATGACTTGGAAGAGGGGCAGAAGCCACCACCGTGGTTAAGCAGCGAAACGGTGCGGAGCGGCATCAATGCCATGTTGGAGGTGGATCGAGCGGACGAAGAGGATAGGATATTGCTCAAGGAGGCGAGGTCGATGCGCGTATGGTTTTCGGAGGATTGGAGAGTCGTGAATCGAGGGATGCAGGAGAGCAGTGAGTTTCAGTGATCTCTAATTGGTATGCGACTAACACAAAACTATAGGTTCGGAGCCTGAGCGCTATCAATTCTTCCTCCGGCGGGAGCGGTTGGTGCGTCTGTGCGCGACATGGAAGAAATCGTTGCCTCGAACTGACGACATTGATCTGCCATCCTGGGGGCCCACCGACCGGGAGCTGTTAGAATGCAGGATTCAAAGTGTGACGGCGGATAGGGGGGAGGATCAATACGAGGCGCGCTCAGAGTCAAGTGAGGATGAGATGGAGGATTTCGACACAGTAGACTCCGAGGAGGCGTACAGTGCTTCATCGGACAGCGACGACAATAGTGACCTGATCGAATAGAAACTTTACACGCACTGACACAAGGCGCGTCAATAGCACGTGGGCGTGCGCACTCGGCCCGACTACAAGGGCCGAGATTGATTAGATTGAGATTGGCGCCCGTGATTAAGCGCGCGTCTATTTCCTTGAAGCCACGCATCCCTAATGTAGTTAAGTAGATAGATACAATGAAAGCTACTGTGGCGCTACAGGCCTATTGTTCCGTGGGCGCAGACATAAATAAACCCAGGTATGCAATTCACCGCATAATCTTTCCCAAAATGCCCGCTCAACGACACCAGACCCGCCAGCATCGCAAAGCGCGCAAAGTGCCACCACGGCCGTTGCCCTCGTATCACAGACCCCTACGCGCCTCCTGAAGATCCCGAAGATATCGCGGAAACAATGGAAGAGCTGCGCAGCGAGGAGGCGAATCGAGTTATCCAGAACGCCACGGTCGCTCTGCTGAAGCAGTTGTATGGTACGAAAACTGCAGTGTCTTTACTTTGGTTGAGCTTTTGCTGATACAGGTCCAACAGAGAAAGCTTCAACCGCCGACGCTGAAGATGCTGATATATATTTGGATGCATACGAAACGCGGAGTACGCCCTTCATTCCTCCGCCGTTCCTTTTTTTTTTTTACATCGCACTGTTGCCGTAGAAATCAAGTACGAAGATAGCTTCGGGAAATTTGTCCCAGACGCAGAAAACGCCGCATGGTTCGCTCGCAAAGCGCCTCGGGCCGAGGAACTGAGGGTGGCACGGATGGCGGCAAGTAAGTGGTGCTAACACCGCAAAGATATAAATTGTTGACTAATACACGCTGTGCAGTGGATGCCACCGATCATGACGACCCTGCCATGGCACTGGCCCTGGATCTCGGTGCGTTACATTACCCCTGCCGCATAACGACTGACCTCGACTGACCTCTGCACTCTCAGGTGAGAAATTCGAGGAGGACTTTGGGCAGGCGTTTTCCGACGACCTGAACTTCCATTTCGAACGGTTCGCTTCGCACGCCGCATCAGCGCGCTGCTTGCACTTCGTGCACGGCGACGACGTAACCAAATGGGCGGCTAGGGCCGAGCAGCCGGTAACTTTTGATATCTGCAATCCATATCCTGAGGGTCATCATCGGCGGGGGGATTTCGACAACAAACGTACGTCACACACACTTGCTGGCCGTAGTCGCTGCCTCAACCGTTTGCAGTGCGTAAACTGAAGGCGTTAGCTGACGAGGACGCGCACGGACATGCACCGCACGGAGATGAGCCGCCGACTCCGCCGAGCGGAGTTGTTACTTTCCGTATTGTAAATCCATACGCGGGTCGGTCGGGGGGGGGTGTCTGCAAGCGAGGTCCTCCGCGGATTTTACGACGGTGCGTCATTCATTTATGAGGTCACGTATTATTGTACTCAATTTTATTTTCATTTGTGTGCAGCGGAGTACAGCAGGCAACGCATACAACGAATGACGTTATACCACTGGGAGGATGTGTGGGATTCTGTTGGAGAGAAGCGGGAGAATCCGCACTCCCCGTTCGTACGGCGGTATCCTCTATGGTAGATACATAGCGAGCGGGATTAATAAATGGATGTGACGTCATCGGTCAAAGCGAGGGATATCGGTAGATCGGTGGCATGGCATTGCATTGCCCTCAACATGTTAGCGGTGAGAACGACTTGATTGAGTCCCCAGGTGTGTAACCTAATTTCTAACGATATCGCATCTTACTGACTCAAACGAGTCTGGTCAGCTTGTACGCCGGTGTGATGTAATTGGTCAAAGCAAGAAATTTCTGTGACGGCATGGCAGAAATTATCATTGCCGGCACGTTGGGCCGAGCATGAGTTCTTATGAGATCCCCATGCGTATATATTTACGAGGTGTTTTCAATTCTTACTGACTTGATTGATTCCGGTAAATTTGTTACTGATTTGAACTGGTGAACCGAGGGATGTCTTGGATGGCATGGCAGTGATTATAGTTCCTCTGGGCAGGTTAACCGAGGACGAGTCGAATTCCCAGTGCGTCTAGATATTTACGGGATTAAGCTGAATTTTACTGACTGAATCGACTTTGGGCAATTTTCGAACGAGTGGTGACGTCATCGGTCAAAGCGACGAATATCGGTGACGGCATGGCAGAAATTACAATGGCATTGTCCTCGGCACGTTGGCCGAGGACGAGAGGATGACCAAGATCCCCGGAAGATCCCCGGTTCGTACCCAAATCTACGAGAGAAACTCAATTTACGTGACTGAAATGACTTGGGCATTTTTAACGTGCTGTGACGTCATCGGTCAAAGCGACGAATATCGGTGACGGCATGGCAGAAATTTAATTGCATTGCCCTCGGCACGTTGGCGAGAGGAAGGTCTACGGTGCGCAAACAGATGTACGACGTATTTTTGTTACTCACTTGATTGACTCGGCTAATCGATAATTCTTCTTGGTGCAACGTTATGGCGGTGCCCTCACGCGGAGGATTATTCGATGGGCGTTCTTGATTATTGGGATTGTGGTGCGTGATTCCAATTATTGTGTTGCTAATATAGCGGCGAATTTGGTGATGTCTAGAGATATTGTAGTTGAAATGAATATATTATTTAACGGTCCCAGGAACGACTCCGACGGAGGACCTGCGGAGGAAGCTGTGGATCAAGGCGGTTCGGAAGGGATGGGTGGATGTGGAGGGGAGCGCGAGAGCGGCGGGATTCAGTTTGTTTGACTAGTTCTTACCTTCGTTCGATCGCGCCTTGCCGGGCCCTTAGAACTCACTTCGTTACTCAATTCTCCATAACGCATTCGCTCCAAGACTTGACTGACCTATTTTGAATAGCCTTCGGTACCGTGTAACCACTGCACGTCTCACCCTCCGAGTATGATCAAGGTATGTTGATGTTGAAAGATCCTAGCAATCTTGACTAACTTCGACTTCAGTTACTTGCATGGCCATATGTACCTTATTGCTCCGAGGTAAGCCACCGTTGCGGTCAAATCACCAAGTACCAGACTGAATGGCTCTACATAGTTCATTTATCCTCGAGTCCTTGTTGCGTTGGTTTGTTTCATTCTCAAAACAGGATCGAGTCGCAGGTAAGACCTGTAAACTTGTTCTATTTCATGTCCCCTCACAAATTTGTGTAGTTCCAACTTCAAACCATGTTATTCAATCAACAAAATATCGAAACGAGCCAATTCCCAATTAGGCTTTTGAACACTTCCTCCCGCCGACTCGCCCTATCCAAGTCCTCCGCCGCTCTTTCGCCACAATTCACACGCAAACCTCGGCGCACGATCGCGTCAAACGTTCCTTCAAGCCACAGGTTAGTATTTCACACTTGCTCCGGTTTTTTTGGACAGATTCTCACCAGGATGCCAGGTAGCAGGACTCCTCCTTCTCCTTCTCCTTCCGACTCCGACTTGAGCCCGGTTGCAGGCGCGCTCGTACGCGGATGAACGGTGTACACAGAGGTACGTCCGGGTCTATTGAATCCGATTCAGTTGCGCTTAATCATTTCAGCAGTGTAGAATGATTTGAACGTCGTACCTGTTTCCGAATGCGGCCGTCCTTGTCCTCGCACCACCGTCGCCCGTCGCCCGAAATGCGCCAGTTCCACTCTGCGGAGGGCCGTATGCACCCAGCGCAACGTGTCAGGTACGCACTTTCACTTCTGGCGCGAAAATGGCGTTGATGCATGCTCCTTGCAGAAGACCAGTTTCGACATTGAGGAAAAGCCCGGCCGTGCGAACGTAGCGTAACGGTGTGTTGCGTTGTTCTTCGCTCCTCGAAACGAAGCTGAAGCTGATTCGCTTGAAAGGGATTAGAGATGCGGCGCAATTGAGTAACTGCGACACATACCGGGATGCCATTCGCAAACGCGCTATCCCGGGGGAGCAAGCATGAATTGCGAGCGAGCGGGGAAGCTAGCTGGGGTATGGCTCCCCGCGTTCGCAAATTCAAACCTTACACTCCCTTCCATGCGACACCGATATTCACCAATCGTTACACCACTAAACATGACTTGTGGTTTTGCACGAACCGCCTGAGTGATGGCCGAACACAGCCACTGATTTACTCGGACCGGGCTCCGTTGATTACCGGCGGGGATCAAATACCCCATCGGTGCGCTGAAGACAGAAGGGATAAAGTGTTGCTGTGCACATGATGGAATACAAGGTCCCAGAGAATGATAACTATCATTAAACACTGATATTTGTCGTTACCAAAGCGATCCCCGTGCCAAAAGTCGAAGAAACGATGAGAAGTAAAAAATAAACCGCGTAATGAAGCCGACTAGGACCTCCCGGGGGAGAAAGACAGATAGTAAGATGAATAATAACCTCCGAGGAAACATAGCGAGCGGTTGTACTGATGCCGGATAGGGTTTACTTCATTGAATTACAGAATCATACATAATGGTGGAAAGTAGCGATCGAAGAAGGCGATTCGGAGCGATAAAGGTTTGCCCAAAGTACAAGTCAAAGGTAGGGATAAGGCAGACGTTCACAGTACATAATGTAGATAACAGGTGCTAAATTTTACAGTGATCGGGCAAGATCAGGTCAAGTAGTAGGCCAATCGCGAATTTTATAGCTGGAGCGAGTGAGAAGGAGACTTGAAACGATCAGAGGAACTCACAATTTCAGGTCCACCTCTTGTGCAATTACCATCTCCTCGCGAACGATGCGGAGCAACCGGGAAAACCGACGAATGAGCAACATTGGAAAGTATTCCTTGTGATCCGTATTGCAGTCATCGCCGGCGCATTCCCCGCGGACAGGATGAATGCCGCGTCGTTCAAGCGCCATATGAACGCGGCGTTCTAGTAACAGAGGTGAGCAGCAATCAGATCGCGAGGAAATTGACTTACCAACGTGCATACGGCGTTGAGCGGAGAAATAGCCATACCAAACGATGTTCTGGGCGTCGGACCGGCAACCACGATACTGGGTGACGCGACGGGGTAACCAGTTCGTATGTCCGACCTTGACTTCCAGCGCACGCAACGCCGCTAGGTGGTTTTGGCGTCCGGATCGATATCGCATCCAGCGCCGCCGACGTCGTCTGCCGTTGATATAGACGGCGCCCTTGCCCTCCTTCTTGAAGTTCGGGATGGGAACGGGTTTGGAACGCTTGGAACGACCCCTGCAACGTCCGCGTTCAGCGAAAAATGCGGCAGAATGGGGACTGAAGCCACTTACATCGTGGTCAAGGGAAAGGTCTGGAGGATTGTGTGAGAGGGTGGATCGGTTGGAAAGCGTTCGAAGTTTGTGGTATAAAGTCGCTGGAAGATCTCCGACGCTGGGTGTTCGCGGAATGGTGGTGAGGGAGTTTGGTTTGGGTGAGATGCACTGATCGGAGAGATAATTGAGCGGAAGGTAAGTCACCTGAAGGTAACGAACAGAATTTTGAACTGAATGAGAAGTGAAAGACGTGAGAAGTGTTTATGCGGAAGAATCAGAGAATTTAAAACTGTGGTCGACGAGAAGTAATGTGGATTGGTATCGAAAGATCGTACATGCGGGCGCATTCGTAAACGACTTTGGCAAACGCATCGGCGCTAACGGGCGACGGTGACAAGCCCTCAAGGCTGATGAGAACCGGGCTTCTGTACTTACCGGGGTTCTGTACTTCAGATTATAATCCGGAAATTTTGCGCCTCTCGGCTTGGCACAAACATGGGACAACAACCGCTACGGGACGTATATGGTAATTTTGCGAAGCGGGTCGAAAGCCACGAGAAAACCACGTTTCAAGCGCCGCTGTGGACATGTACTAAGCTAAGTACTGCCAATAGCATCAATGTTTAGATGTCATCGATTGTAGCTGAATGGGTTTTGAACTTGGAACATAATGGGTGCACCCACGGGTCATTCGCTGACGGGTGGATGCATCCACGGTAGCGGTGGGAGCATCCACGCTGACGATGGGTGCACCCACGCGTTTTTCTCCGCCGGTGGATGCACCCACGGTAACGGTGGGTGCATCCACGGTTATGGTGGGTGCACCCACGCGTTTTTCGCTGCGGGTGGATGCACCCACGGTAACGGTGGGTGCATCCACGGCTATGGTGGGCGCACCCACGGTAACGGTGGATGCATCCACGCTTTTGTCGCTGCGGGTGGATGCACCCACGCTTCATTGGGTGGGTGCATCCACTATGACGGTGGGTGCGTCCACACCTATCAGCGGTGGGTGCGTCCACGGCGACGATGGGTGCATCCACATTGTTCGGTGGGTGCATCCACATTGTTCGGTGGATGCATCCACATTGGTTCCACGGATGCACCCATGTTATACCGCCATTTTGATTATACGTATTTCAAAATGTATACAAATGTTAGTGACCTAAATTTTCCGTGCTGTGCAGAGGGGGATAAATAAGTGCTATTCGAGAATACTTTTTGCTCATGGTCTCACCCAGACCGGCCCAACCACCCGCGAACAGTCACAAAACCCTAATTTTTCTTCTTCCGCGCTACGCGCGGAATGCAATAGGACCGTACCGCCCCAGGTACAACCCAAACCAGCTGCAAAATGCGCCCCAAACGGCCGCAAAACGCTAATTTTTTTTCTCGCGGAATGCAATAGGACTGTACCGCCCAGGTACAACCCCAAACCAGCCGCAAAATGCGCCCCGAACAGCCCCAAAACCCGATTTTTTCCGGTCCGCGCTACGCGCGGGAGGTGGTCATACCTACGGCTGCTTTTGGTGTGCAAAAACGCGCAGGAAATGGCCCCCGCGCAGCCCAAAATCCCGAATTTTTTTCCGCCCCGGCGGGGTGTGACGCGTGACGCGGTGGGTGCACCCACCGCCAAGACAATGGGTGCACCCACGCAAACATTCGGTGGGTGCACCCACGCTTTTGGCCCCCGGTGGGTGCACCCACGGTCGGTGGGTGTCCCTGCCAAACTGGGACCCCTCTGGGGTAGTCATTCGATTATTGAATGATCACCCCATAGGGGTACCTATATATGTCTGCCTGAAGTGGTGAAAGCGTTCTGGGATGCACATATATGTGACACATACGGGGGAACAGTACGAAAAACTTCTCCCTCGAGTATGTTACAACTTCAAGTTACAGAGTTTCATTTATGTCACGGACGAATGCATCCACAAGTGTGGTTTCGAAACACCTAAAAATAAGTGAAAAATGAACCCATCAAACCTGACCGAGATCCCCGATACTGCAACACAAATAAACCAAAAACGTGAAACAAAGTTGGAAGAACTATCCGCTCCATTTCACGGAAGCTTTGTGAGTACTCCCAGCTAGTGGCGGCGACATGGTTAAGGCGAAATTCTCCCGGCAGTCAATGGCCGCCTTCCAACGATTCAGGTGAGAGGACCACTTCCCTGGGGCCTTGGCTCAAGGGCACCGGTTTCCGGTGATAAACTGCACAGTCATTTTCGACCGAATTGAATATTTCGAAAACTCATCATTCTTTGAAGAGTAAGCTTGCAATATTGAGATGTTCCATCTGTCAAATAAGTTGAAAAGAGAAATGACTGGTAGTCAAATTAGATTTCTGGTCAAAAAACCTAGTTTCCTCAGGCTTCCGCAAGAAGTTTGGCAAGATCAAGGAAGGAATCAACAATCACATCCGCCTCGCCACCCTCAGCTTTCGATTTCACTTCACCGACCTCGGGAGACTCTTCGCCGACGCGCCGGATGTAGATGGTTCGCATCCCGATACTCGCCGCGGCGCGGAGGTCATAGATGTGTGCCGCGACCATGGCACAGTTGTGTGGCTCAAGAGACAGATGTTTTGCTGCTCCCAGATATACTTTGGGGTTTCTGTGTGTTGACATGATCACAAAAGGAAGCATGCTGGGACGAAGACGGAGACCCACGGCTTAAACGACCCAAAGAGCTCCGAGGAAAAGATCACGTCCCAAGGAAGATCTGAATGTTTGGCCATATCCACCAGTAGACGGACATTCCCGTTGGACAACGTAGAGATGATACTTTGCTTTTTCAAGGCGTAAAGCCCATCAGTGGCGTCCGGCCAACCTTGAACCCAAGACTATCATAAGCGGATGGGAGTTTCACCAAGGATTGTTACATACCATGTAAACGATGCCAGACAAGATTTAGATCTGCTCTGGCGTCGGAGGTTAGCGTCTCCCCGAAAGACTTCCACTCGGGAGTGCTCAGTATTTCCTCGAGTATCTAGATGGCATGGGATCCGACAAATTCCACAGGTTAGGCCAGCCCACTGTACCTCTCTGTGCATGGTGTCGACGTTCAACGAGCCTGTCCCTCCCTCAGCAATCTTCCGTCTGGAATCTATCGTTGGCACGACTCGACGAGGGAAAAGCTGAGAACATGCGTATTCATGAGATATCCGCGTCTCCACGTCCAGGCAAATGCATCCCAGTCACCATCTGTACTTTCCGCGTCAGCTATTCCGTTCATATACAAGATCGACGCCAACGAGGAACACACCGATTCCATGCTTCTTTCCGAGCGCTGCAAGTTCATTAGCGACTGATCCATGCCAGTCGACCACAGTGCCAAAGACGTCAAACAGAAGCGCTCGAACTTCAGACAACGAAGCCATTGTTGTGCTGCGTAGAGGGAGACAAAGGGTTTGCGGAGCGCCGACGGGAGTCGGCACAGAAGTTGCCGTACTCCTGAATCCCTTTTGGGTTTCCGAACTTGGAAGAACTTTGATGCAAGGGAAAATAAAGTTTCGACGATTGTGGTATTGAATACAGCGCTGCAATCTTTTTAGGGGTGGCTTTCGACTTGGATTTGGGTCACTTACTGAGGGTTTGCATGGAACATCGATTTCCCACGGCTCAAGACATGAATTGAATAACCATGAACTCTCCGCCGAATGCGAAGGTCATGATCATGAAGCACAAGATGAGTTTTCGCTTCGCTCGGGTAGTTGAGGAATGTCAAGGCAGATAGGAGATGTTTTCGGCATCAGACCCGAACGTTCGAAACAGTGGAGAAAAGTATACAGAGGTTCGGCTACTCTCCAGTGAGGCACCTGATTTATTTCCATTGAAGGATGAGTAAATGCATTGTGTATTATTCGAAGATAAATACCTTGTAGACATCTAAGCAATATTTGTGAACCATCAGGACTAATCAGTCAAGAAGTTGGTACATATGAATGACGGACTCACTGAGCTTTATAGATATCTTGGGAATGTCGTTCGAGGTGAGGAAATTGAATGGACTAGTGAAGTAATAGCAGCTCCGTAACAAATTTAATCTCTGCTGACATGAGCCTTGACCGCGATTGGATGTCGCCGCCCACATGGAATCTCAAACAGAAACAAGAGTTAGGTTGCAATATGAAATTAAAACGAAGGAAACTGGGGAGAGTCGTACCAGGACTGAGCAATGAATTCACGATCATTATGGGGTGGAACACAGTGCAATCGACGATGTGCTTGCACCGCGTCGATAGAGAGCGAGGGAAGATCGCATCTTGGGATCGGAGAGTAGCTTTCTAAAACTCAGATTACTGCGAGAAACATAAGTAGAACCAAGGATGTCAATTGTGAGAACGCCAGAAAGATTCGAGACAGTCAAGGCATCGGAACGACATGCTAATCAGGCAAACGAGGAGGCGTCGTCTGACAGAAAGGGAGCACAAAGGGAAGCGAATCGGACGAGCCATCGGTCCTTAAAAAATCAACCACAATTCACAGAACCATCGGAGCTTAGAGAACTGCGTAACGGTTAAAAGAACGAAGGCATGCAACCTCGGGTTGAAGTTGAGTCGACGACGCAGCAGTAAAAAAATCTATGGTGAGTCAGGGGTTGAACGACAGCGAACGGAGAGTATCGGCGGTGCAAAGAAATGGTCTGGCCACGTATACACACAGTCAAAAGCTGTCAAAGGCAGCAATCGACCAATGCGTCGAAGAACGGAGGATTGGCAGAATCGGAACAATCGGCGCTGCGACCCGAGTATTGCCGAAGCACAGCCACAGGCGCATCACTGGAAAAGGAAAAGGCTGTGGGCGTCGCCAGAGGGCGCGCGGGCGGCGTTGACGGCAGAACAACGACAAGGAAGACAGAGGCGGGGTGTGCAATCACAGTGCACATCATGAGGAACGATGAGGGATTGTCAGTGCCTCGAAGCTACAACGGCGCGTCGCTCAGAAAGGGACCCAAAGGGCCATCGTGCAGGGTGGCGGCAGAGACGGCGCCGACGACAAACGCAGGAGTGAGGATGGGTAGCGCGGACGGCGGAGCTCCGTAGCCACCGCGCAGCCCGAGGTGTCTTTCATTAGCAGCGGCACAGCCACGACGCCGAGCAGAGTCATCCAGCGACAAGGGCGGAACCGATGAGGGCGGGTGACGATGGCGAGCAGACACTGAGGAAGACGCAAGGTGTGGAGAACATTCATGTTGGACCATGAGTAGGAGTAGTAGAGAGACATGGGCAATAAGACATGCGCCTACAATACGATGATACTTGTACAGATACAGAAGATGCGGAGACGAGGACAATGAGGCAGGCAGGTCCGTGCGCGGCAGGAATGTGGTCTGCGCGCCGGATAAAAATTGGGGGTCAGCGGGAGTTTGGGCGAGGAGTGGCATGAAACGCACCCCACTATGGTACACGAAATCATGCACCGAAACCGTACAGGGTGCGGCCGGAGCGCTTGAGGGCGTAGACGACATCGAGCGCAGTGACGGTTTTGCTGTGGTGGGGGTGATAGAGGATGAGCATGAGGACAAGAGGAATGGGTATGAGACGCACCGCTTAGCGTGCTCGGTGTATGTGACAGAGTCGCGGATGACGTTCTCGAGGAAGATCTTGAGCACACCGCGCGTCTCCTCGTAGATGAGCCCAGAGATACGCTTCACACCACCACGGCGGGCGAGACGACGGATGGCGGGCTTGGTGATACCTGGAGTAGAGTACCGCAGCATGAGATGGATGCACGACGAGCACGAGAAAAGGGAACTCGCCCTGGATGTTGTCACGGAGAATCTTGCGGTGGCGCTTGGCTCCACCCTTTCCGAGTCCCTACAGCAGCGAGCGAGCGAGTCAGAATCCATAACGATGTCGAGTAGAATATAGAAACGTACCTTGCCACCTTTGCCACGGCCAGACATGTTATTGGATGAGGGTTGGGGAGGTTAAAGTGTTGAGGGTGCTTGAGGAGGTCGCTCGGTGGGCGACGACGAAGACGATGATGGTGGTTGGAGAGAGAGAGGCGATCAACAAACAACACGTTCTTTTATTTGGGTCGAATTGTTGTGCCTTGTTGACGCGTCTGCCGAGTCGCCGCTTCCGGCTTTTCTCCTGCTTTCATCTCGGCGCATTGAAGATGCAAAACGTCCTGGGCTTCTTCGGATGAATTTTTCACTGGGTACTGGCACACTATGCTGTTTGGGTATTGTATCGACAAACTGGTTCACAGCAAAGGGCTTTTCTCCGGGAAAGATGTTGCGATTTCTATCGCTGGCAGGTTCCGACCCTGACGCCCAGAATATGGAGAAAACTCGGCGTCGATGTCCACTCAGATATTGCATTCAACGCGACTCAAAGCCCACTCTTCAAAAACATCCAAAAGTACAGGAACCAAACAGGAACATGAAAAGTCATCCATGCCCCGGCCCCGAATCGAACGGAATTTCTGCTGCCAAGTCTCGCCGGCTATCCCTAACAGAGCGCAGATGCGGCCCACCGCCGCGGGTCTTGTTGGTTCTATATTCACCGCGCCTTGTGAATCACTCTTTTGGCCGATTGACCTCCACGAAAGCCAACTCTTGTCTCCGCGCGTCTATCCATCCTTCTGGCATCCACTTTCTCTTGCACTCATTTCCCTTTCCAACTCCACCGTGCAAAAAAAAAAAAAAATCCTCGCTGTGAAGCACGACCCGGCCCGGTGTCGAACGGATTCCTGCTATGAAATATGGCTTACAATTGCAGAGCGCAGATCGGTCCACTGCCACGGGTCTTATTGGCTCTGTATTGGGGGTAACCTATGACGCCCTCTTGTCAACGAGTTACCTATACGACTGCAAGCTTCTTGCTACTTCGCCTCTATGCAAGTACCCTGCGCTGGCATTACCATTTGGAACGGTGTTATCTCATCCGGGACTGATCCCAATCATCTCTGGCCCATATTCAGTTTCAATCTCGCGATATGTTTCAGCCCGTAATCATTCAACGAACAGACCGAAGCCTCATGGTGAGTTTTCTTGTATATCCCCAAGATATAAAAATCAAGACTTGTGCACCGGTTCTATCCCCGCGGGACATTGAGCAAGTTCTACTCGTCTTAATATCTACCATTTCTTACGATCAATCCGAATCAAATTCCACTGCGCAACAAAAAGAAGACTATTCACTGCGCAGCATGACCCGGCCCCGAATCGAACGGGTTTTCTGCTGCAAAATCCGCGCGTACGTACTCGCCACAGAGTGCAGATGCGGCCACCGCCATGGGTCTTACTGATCCTGTCTTTGAGGTGCATGCACCCTTTCTTTTTGAACTGACCAAGTCACCTCTTACTCCTGCCAGCTCTTTTCTCCTTGGCGTCTGGAACTTCGTATCCTCATCCGGAGATGATATCGTGTACTCAAGTCGATATAAATTCACTCTTCGAAAAAAGGGGAAAATAAGCTATTCGAGAGATCATGACCCGACCCCGAATCGAACAGGTTCTCTTCCGCGAAATCTAGAGATTTTCTCCGAAAAGAATGCAGCCGCCACGGGTCTTACTGACTCTGTCCTTATGAAGCCTTCTTTTGAATCGGCCCACTAGTGCTCACCTCTACGCATGTCAATGTCCCCTAAGTAGCATCTGGCCTGCGTATCTTCACCCGGAAAGATACTGACATCTCTAGCCACTAGCAAGCTGCAATATTGCGATAGTGCTCAGAACGTTTTTCGACAAACGGACTAGAGCCTTACAGTACAATAGCTCGGACTCCGTGAGCGTGACGACGAACACCAGCGAGGACTCGAGCGACAATTCATCTGTGCTGTGCTTTATAATGGCATCGCCCATGGCGCCAATGACGATCTGCTGGTATGTATTTATGTCACCATTTATCTGTTTTTCTCTTGCATGCACTTGTCGTTCGAAGTTGCGGTTTACTGTAAGTGGAATACTTGAACACACCGTCGAATAATTTCAGATTGGAACCAGTTTCCCCGACTGCATTCATTTCTGGACAAGAAATCCAGGCGCTTTGAACAACGTTGAGAACCGTGTGAAATCTGTGTCCGTTTTGGGTCCGCGGATCTCCGGCCCGACGGGAACAAAGCGCTTTGTTCTTACTTTTACCACATTGCGCCTGGTGTGGCCCGGCCACTCAGCCGGCCACCGCTTTGTCCCTGCGCTTTAAAAACGCAGTGCAGGGAGTTCACAATGCCACCGACCTCCAAGTTCTCACTACGACTGACAGCTTGAACTTAGACCTCGGGCCATGACCACCGTACACTCAGTTCCTCGTCGTGGCGCGTTTGCTGCAATGCGCATCGATCCTTATGCTACCTTGGCGCACCTTGATGACCCTCAAATTCGGGCGATCTGCGAAGCCAGCGGCGTTGGCCACAAGCAATATATCGTTTACGTGACGGACGGGGTATGTTTCTAGTCGCTTCTTGTACATGATATTCAACTCAACCTAAAATCAGGACGGAAAAATGTATGATCCCCTCGCACGTTTACACCAGCACACCGTCGAATTCCTCATTCGCGGGCAGCCGCCGACGGTTGCCACTGCATGCGTGGACGCCAGCATGTCCATGCCCGTGTATCCGGCCATGTCCCACCCGCTGCAACGTGTGCCGCTGCGAACGTCGACGCCAATGCCCTGGGGAGACAGCTACCTGTCGCCGTTTGTCACTGCTGATGTCCTCTGCGGCTCATCCATCAGCCATGACCCCATCCCGCACCACGTCGACATTCCCGACCAGCTACGGCACGACATGCACATGGCCCAGGACACCCGCCGGCGGGAGGAGGGCGTGGCATTCCGTGCATCGCTCCCGCCTGCTGTGTGTGCGTCGGTATGCACCTCGGGAACGGACGATGGCTGGGACGAAGGCGTCGTCGCTTCGGAGAACGACGCCTTGTTCGACCACCACGATTCGGACGTCGAGGACGACGATCCCAACCTAGCAACGCACTCCCACCTCGACCTTATCGATGTGATCCGCTTCTGCACCAACCCGCAGGCGCCGAGGTGGCTGCCGACAGTGGTCACCTTCACGCACGACCTTTCCGGTGTTGCCGACGTTCTCCCTGCGTACCAGTTTTTCAAAGAGGAAGCCCAGCTGCGTTCTTTGTATGAGAAGATTGTCGCCAACATCCGCCTCCGAGCCCAGAACGCACAGGAAGAGGCAGAACTGTCCCGTTCCGAAGCCGCGCTGGCGGAAAAAAGTGGGTTGCTTTCCGCTGCCGATTTCGGTCTAAATCATTCTAACAAATCCCTTCTTGAACAGTGAGACGCCGGAAAAAGGCGCCTGTTGTGCGGGTTATATCTGGCATCGGGCGGCAAGGCAAAGATGCGCTGGACCGCATTTTACGCCCTTCCAGAACTAATACGCCCCCGGCCGCGGAACCTTCCGGGAAGGCGTTTTGAATCAACAGAAGTCGCAGTCTTTCGTTAATGTTATCATACCATCCAATAGTTTCTTTGGTATCTACGTTTGAGTATATGTTATGGCATCTATGACCGGCCCCATGTCTTTCCCCACAGTGTTTGTCTCGCCATCTTACTCGAGAGAAAGTCTAAGGGGACTCTCACTTATATCGGAATTCTACAAATTTTGGTCTGCGCTGTTGTCGTCCCTCGGTGTCGTAAAAACCATCTGCTCAAATACGAACAGGTTCGTATACTTGACTGCGCCGGGGATTCAATGAATATCAAAGGCGCACACAAACGACGCTATTCTGCAGCAAAATAGTCCGAATGATAGGCTCCTCGATGGCCGAATGCGACGGTGTGGTCGTTTTCGAGGGTGAGATACGCCAAGATCATCGCCCCATGTCCATGCTTGATATATCTTCCGGTCGCGAAAAGAATTCTGAGTTGCACAGATCCCAGGTGTTTTGACAGAAGCTTGTCGTGGGCAAGTAGAATGAATCATGAGGGGTTCAATTTGTAATTTCATAAAATTTTATTGAGGATCGTATCAAGTATCAAACGGCTGTTACTACAAAAACTGCCCGGACCTAATAATTTGTAGAATCATCTTCAGGGAGTCCACTCCAGGGGTTAGCTCGAGGGAATGATGAGAAGGATGCTGGATTGGTAATGGAAACGTCCAAGCCACTGGAGATGAACTTCTTGGCGTCGAACCCGAGACGGCTAAAACTATTCGGATCGAAATCAAGTTTGAATCGAAAAGGGCGCTTCGAATCTGCGCGCGTTTGCAGAAACCTTGACAGTGTCTCATCTGGAATGTTCTGAGAGAAGCTGGTTTCAAGATGTGCCAACCGTGGACAAATGTCTGTAACAGTGTTTTCATTGATGGTCAATAATGCAAGGAGCCATGCCGTGTCAGCCAGGTCACCAGTTTGGCCACCTGGTTGAGGCTGCAGCTGCCATCTCAAGCCATCGCGAACTGTGAGTTTCACGAGGGAGGGGAAGTGTCGGAGCGTGTCGCGAAGCGAGTTCTGGGTGAAACTCGGGAGCGTAATTTCGAGGTTTTCAACAAGCGGTGAGCTTGAACCAAGAGAAGCAAAAAGAGGTACATCTGACCCCCTGTCGCCTGACTGCAAGCACAAATGTGCTAGTCTGGGCATGATGATGCGCTCCAAGTGGGCGGCAGCCAGGGACAGGTCAAATCCATATCCTGTGAGGCTCAGTGACTCGAGGAAAGGGAGACGGATGATCTCTGTCTCGAGAAGATCGTCGCAGAGTGGCAACCGAAGAGACACGAGGTGTACAAGATTTTTCAAGATGGCGAGGAAGATATGGCTGCTGCCCGAGTCGATTACTTTGAGGGAGATATGGGTAATTTGGTGTAAGCCATGGAAGAATGGGATATGTTCCTTATTGAGCCAAAAGTGTGCGGATAGCCTACGTAGGCTGGGTGTGGAAAAGATGCCCGCCCATTTGGGGAAATTCTCGTAGTCGGTAACGTTGATAGCCTGCAACAATGGCATCGAAGCACCGCGTAGTGTCTGTAGATATTCTTCAGGCAAATCTATAAGCTCGATGTCCCACCATCGCGGTGTGGATTTAAGCAAAACTTCGAGTAGTAGATCCTGCACCGGGGTTTTTCCATCGATCTCCCACGAGTCCAAGTACATAGGTCCACCGCCTTCGCCAGAATCGGTACCGCAGATCGACACTGCCAGCGGACATGCACCAGATCGCTCGAGCCACTGGGAGAGAGCGTCTAGCTTGCCGTGATCGTTGCGGTAATCGTGTAGTATGAAACGGAGGTGGAGATGCAGCGAGGCCCACAACCTCGGCGTTTCAAGCGCAAGGGCTCTCCACATACTGCAGACCCTACATAGGAGCAGCGGCGCCTCTTGCGCGCTCATCACGGCATTCCGGTGGGATGGGAGACAGGCCAGAAAGATGCCCTGGACGACATCATCCGGCAGACGACGAACGGGTGATATGATAGCCTGGCGCAGAACGATCTCTTCCTTGACCCTTTCTTGCTGAATAGAGAGATCTTCAATTAGCGCATCGAGGCGCGCAAGCTCGTTTGAAAGCGAAGACAGGTCGATTTGGATCGTCTCGATCTCGGATTGAGCTGGAACATACCCAGTTCGGAGTCGGTTCAGCGTGTATTCCTTGTCCATGGGTACAGGTGGGTCCATGGAGATGAAGGGAAGAGGATACCTAAGCGCCCTACACGTGGCGGCTGGCCCTGTTTGGTTCTCGATAGGCGCCGGGAGGTAAGCGCTCACAATTGTTATCAGATTCAATGCAAAAATCCAACAAAAACCCGTAACTTGAGTAAGAGAAAACAGAGTAAAATCGGCATTGCTTTTGTCTTGAAGTGACTCTTACTAAGATAGGAAGGAAAAACTTGAGAGCCAGATTCAACCACTTCCGGTCGATTGAAAAAGAAGATTCGAACATAATCCATTGATAATACACGTCGCAAATGAGAGATGCTGGACGCAAGGATAGACGACAGAAAATTCGGCAGCAGTTCCGATTCAGATTGCAGCACAGCCACCAGGCTAGGTGAGAAATCCCCGAGGCGATGGATCGTTTTCAGGGGATGGGATAGCTGGCAGCGCTAAATCCCCGCTGACTCGGTGCATCTTCCTCTCCGCATCGAGACAGAATAAGTTAAGGTCGAGTTGGAGGTTGCGGAACCGAGTCAGGGATGGCTCCCCCAGCTCACGGTCCCGCAGAATTATTTCGAGGTTTTGCAGACTCGCTGTGCGACTCTCGAGCATCGTAAGAAGAGACTCGGTGCGCAGGAATGGATAGGAGCCGTCGATATGGAGCGTCGTCAGCTGCGGAAGGTGTCCTGGGGATATCGACAAGGAATCCATTAAGCTGTTGGTGAGTGTATTGGACGAGGCGTGTTGGATCGCAAGGGTTCGTAGCGTTGGAAGCAGCGGAAAAATTTCGAGTAAATCCCGAGGGCGAATGAAGCACTCTTTCATCTCCAGATGCGTCAAATCGCACCGTGACCGGAGGAGAAAGGCGCATAATCTGGGTGCAGAGAAGCCGGGATGTTGGAAGAGGGAAAGATCTAATCGCCGAAGTGAGGGCGTTATATACTTGTCGAGGTATTCCATGGATTCATTCTGCAAACGCAGAGACGGAAGCCTTAAGTACTCCAGGCGCAAGAACGTGGTCGAACTAGGTACGCCCTGACCGTTGTCGCCCACCGGGGGAGGCAGCACTAGGGAGGTAAGGTTCGGGTATCGCCCCGTCACAGAGTGTGGTGTTACCCCGCTGGCGAAGTAAATGGTGCGTATCTGGTGGCCTGGAACGGGTACAAGGTCAGGGGTGCGTTCGTCCAGTAGCGAAAGGGTGTGTAGGCGCGGAGCATCCGCAAATGCATTAGAGTGGCGCATCCAGTTACCGCCCAGCTCTAAAACCTCCAGCCGTGCCAGCTTTCCCCGTAGAAAGTCGAAGTCCATAGCACCCGGCGGATGGGTGATGCGAAGAGTATGCATTCGGTGTGCATGCTCTCCGAGAAGAGCCATTGCCAGTTCGACATTCGCACCCTGTCGCCCGCCCTCCGAATCCACATGGACAACTAATGGAGCGTTTCCGGAGCGGTCAAGGTAGATCTCGAGCAGGCTTGTTTCGGACGCATTCCCAAATAGCTCAAAGCCAAACGACGACCAAAGCTGCGATAAATCGCAGGCTACAGCGCGCCATTTCCGATCGACTTGGGCGAGGACAGATCCGGTGCCGCCGCCTACTCTGTGTACGGAGGAATCCATGACAGACACAAATATCTCGGCCAATATTTCCACCGGAACACGTCGGATGGGAGCATGGTTATATGAGTGTTCCGTCGGCAACCCAGCTTCGAGGGCAGTACTCTCTCTGACGAGTGCACTTCGTTTCTGGACCAGGTCTTTCCGGCGCAGTGAGATCTCATACGCAGACTCCTCCAATTGGCCGAATTCTTCTCGCAGGTGAGGAGAAATAATCAGAGATTTCATAGACAGTTCCCATGGGCGGTCTGAGAACTCATCGTCCAATTCATCGGAGTAAAACAGGTCGCCGTCGTCTCCGTAGACCGAAGGTTCGCCGTTGTTTCGTTCCTGCTTGGCGGCCTCCCACTGGGCCCTCCGAACCTGCCGGTCAAGCGCGTACTCGTGTTCCACGGCCTTCTGGCGGAGCCCGATTAGAAGAGCTTTGCCTTTTAAGTTCTCCGCCTCGCGATCGATATTTTGGAGGCAGTGAACGATTGCGTCAATCCGGGCGAAGTGTTTTCTGGAGGCCTCTGCATGTATGGCACTCTCTGAATGGCTGTGCGAGTCCATGAGGTCTGCTCACTGTAATCGATTTAGATCACAAATGCCTGGACGGAGGGGGTATCTTCGAACCTTTTGCCGCCCTCTGTGAAGCTGGTGAGAAGTGCTTGAGGGCAAGTTGGAGAGAGAGAGAGAGAGAGAGAAAAGATAACGTAATACTAACGAAACCAAATGATCCAATCACGAGGCTGCCTACAAACACAGCCAACGCGTCGCGTCGCGTCGTCACATCGGACGCGATGTCGACTGGAACGTCGCAGATGCGTAGTCCTGTTACTGATCGTAAGTTTTGTTGAACCGTCTGTCTAGGAGAGACTAGCAGATGCGGGGGTTGCACGTCAGCTTAGGATGACTTTTTTTCTCTTTTTACGAGGGGTAGGTGCGCGGCTGAAGGACCAGCACCTCAAGTGGAGTTTCTACCATGCCCGTCCTCCACAACACTACGTCCTCCACAGATCTCAAATGAGTGAATCCCTGGCGTATTCCACTTGTCTCATGCCGCCTGGAAGGGAAAAAAATCGCCATCGCAAATTTCGAAACCTCGGTGCGAGCACACAGATGGGTCTTGCACACAGATGGGTCTTGCCCACCCCTCCAAAAAAAAAAACGCGGCTATGGCTTTCCATTAGTTGAACCTGCCCTCTTTGGATCTTGCCTTCTCCCACTTGAGAAAAAAAAACGACAAGGCTTTTGAAGTTTCTTCTCAGTCTCAAAACACGGGACAACGGGTATCGGATCATCCACGCGTGCGAGAATCTATGCCGTTGATGTGCACCGCCCTCGGCGGCCCCAAAATGATAATGCTTCTTTCTCTTCCTCTCCCATAGAATGCCCGTGTCCTTCAACATCGCATCCCATGCAGCACAGCCAGTCGCCGGTTTGAATATCAATGGATTCGACCCAAGACAACTACTTGCCACCGCCTGCCAACGGCGGGCGTGGTGTGAACCCGCGTGAGTTCCATCGGGGATACTCAGCTGTCCGCCTCTGGAAAAGACGGCACCGTGCGTCCCGTCGTTGGGTGGTGGATGTTCGAGAAGAAGGAGTAGGCGGTCCTGCGGTTGGTCGTCAATTCTTTGTTGAAGGATGTTGCGCGAATCCATCCAACAACGGAAGAATGCTGACTGTCGAACGAATCCAAGAGACTTTGCCTATCCCGAATCTTTGTTCGAGTCCTGATTTGTTTCGACACAGCTCAATTAATCCTTCTCTGAGCTGCGCATTCTATATCCACCTCAAATCATATCAAAGCCTACGCGCAGCTTCCAATAGCTGAAATTTCACCATACAAGCCTGGCGCTCTGAATAGATAAAAACGCGGCTCTCCCTGGCTCTCCATTGAGTTCTTTATTGAACTCGAAAATAATTTCTGCAGTCTGGGATAAAAGGAACTTACACAGAAGCGCAAGGGCCCGAGCTCGAGTCGAACGAGCGGCTCCCATTTATATCAAGAAAGGAAGCAACAAATTGGATGTGGGTGCGGACCGTCCGCGACCGGGCCTTCCATTCATAACGAAGTAGGGTGGGAAGGTTTCGCGATCAATCCGTGAGTGGTGATGGATTTGCGTTGGGGAGCAAGAGGCCGAGGAGGTGTTTCGTATTCTGTATTGCCAATTGCCAAGAAGGATGAGTCTATCCTCATAGATTTCCCGCAACGCAGAAACGAAGAGGACGTATATCCAGAAAAAAAAACATTGTCCACTCATTCTGTGTCCTCGGTTGGTTGGTCGTTTACAATTAAACCGAACAACAACGTGAATACGTAACTATCAAATAAAAACTACCCAGAGAATCCATGTCTTTTGATGGAGTCGAACCACCCCCTCCTCAATTCAACTTTCTCCTCGGTTTTATTAATTTGAGACGATCTGCCGCGATCCAGGAGGACACGGATTCAAGCTCTTGAATCGAGCTGAGTTGTACAGGCAGTGGTACATAAGGGTGTATACCTCGACGACTGAATAAATAAAAACCCGGCTCTCCATTAACTTCTGTAATTAAACTCGAAAACCAATTTTCTGTGACCGGGATAAAAGGAACTTACACAGAAGCGCAAGGGCCCGGGCTCGAGTCGAACGAGCGGCTCCCATTCATATCAAGTAAAGAAGCGATAAATTGCATGTGGATGCGGACCGTCCGCAACCGGGCCTTGTATTCATAACGAAGAGGGTGATAGCGTGGGGTGGTTTTGCGATCTGAGTGGCGATTGAGGGAATAATCGATCAAGAGGAGGGTTCTACGTGCAGTGATAATCTCTGGTTCAAAGATTTTCTGAGTCGTACTGCCAACTGCCAAGAAGAGCCCACTGCAAATGAACGAAGAGCATATCTTATATCTTATATCCACATGGCCAAAATTTGACGCAACGCAGATGCAAAGAATGAGTGAAATGATCGTCTGCTACATCTTCCAACAATGAAATGGAAGAAGAACTTGGCCCCAAAAAGATGCTCTTAGAATGTTGCTTATAGGAGGGTGCGCGAGTCCATTACCCTTTGGGCTGAATAAAAAGAAAGCCCTGCTTTCCATTAGCTTAATTGAACCTACACAGTAATTTCCGCAGTCTGGGATAAAAGCCTCGCTCAAAGATCGCAAGGGCCCGGGCTCGAGTCGAACGAACGGCTCCCATTCATATCAAGTAAAGAAACAACAAATGACACGTGGGTGCGGACCATCCGCGACCGGGCCTTGTATTCATAGCGAGATGGCTGATGTGAAGGGGCTGTTTCGGCGGCGAGGGATCAGGAGGTATGTCGTATTCTTCGTACATCCTTTCATTCAAAGGCTTCTGCCAGAGTCGTACGCACTGCCAAGAGCGAGATGTACTTCCAACTGCAAATTAACGAGGTGTATATCCACAGCCAAAGTTTTACGCAAGGCAACCGCGCAGCTTTCCTCGAAAATTTCCGAATCTGTTGATGTCGATGTCGATGCGGCCTGACTACGTGGAAGAATTCTGTTCCACGCATGTCTTCAGGTGACCATCGATCGTCTCTGCGTGTCCATCAGTTAAATAGCGGAACAATTTATACAGTGACAAAAGAAAACTCTCCCGAAAAAGCGGACTCATGTCCCCCGGTGGATTCGAACCACCGCCTCCTCATTTATTTCTTTCAGTCTTGATTCATTAAGTTGAGGCGATCCACCGCGATCCAGGAGGACATTGATTCAAGCTTTTGACCGCGCTGGGTTCCAATCATAATGCATACTGAATCGAGCTGGGTTGAACGCGGCGGAGAGATCAGTCCAAAATCGGGTTACAGTAATGGGTTAATTGGTGTAGTATGAAGTATGGTGTGAGTAGTAGTGTAGTGTACATTAAAACGACTCCCCTTTGTTGCGTTCAATGATAAGCAAACAAACTCATGTAGCGTACCCGTTCCCATGTCGATCGCGCGCCACGGGCACGGACGTCGGCGCCGCGACTGGGTCGACGGAGCGCGAGCGCGAGCGGTTGGAGGTGCTTTCCCCTGCTAATGCCGTGCGTGAACGGCTGTCGCCCCGTGAGCGACTATTACTATTGCCATCGGCGCCGACGATGTTGCCCATCCCGCCGCGGCCGGAGGATCTCTGGATATTCAAGAGATCAGATAACTGAACGAAAAAATGGGATTGGAGAAACGCAACGCACAATCGGACTCTTGCTCGCATCCGCCCGCAGGGAGAACGACTCCATGGGTGCGGGGCTGCGGCTGAAGTTTCCGGAGCCACCGCGGCCGGTTGAACGTGCCGTTGGTTTCGATTGAGTTTGTGTTTGCACCTGCGCTCCTTCTCCTTCAGGCCGGAAGGCAGGCACACGCTCCCTGCCGCGAGGCCAGGGGAACTCTTGCGATTGAACTTGTGCCTCCGACGCATTGGTTGTAGAATGGAAGTTGCCTGCGCCGCCGCGGCCGGAGGAGTGCTATATGTGTAGGTGAAAGGGTGAGGAGGTGAGGAAGAGGAGGATGGGACGCACGAAGCCCGCGTCACGGCCCCGGGAGCGCGAGCGGTCTGCGAGGAGGGAAACTCATCAGCGAACGAACGAGCCGTGTTTTAAAAAAAAATGGACGTGGTTGAAAGATAAGTCGGAACGATTCCAAGTTCAAGGCTCAAATCGACGAAGGGGGAGTGGGAAAGGATTTATCTGCCCGGACTCGGGCTGCCTGCGAGCCGTTGGGAAAGCGCCGACGGGGAGTAGCAAAGCGTGACAGCAATGCACTCTCGCCCTCCTCCATACGTCCCGCAAAAAAGAAAAGAAAAGAAAATTCGCAACGAGATAAGGATGGCACCAGCGAGATAAGAGTCTTATCTCCACAGGTGGCTCTTATCTGTCCTTCCTCCCAACCACCACCATGAGCCTAGACTGCTTGTTTACATACCTGCTCCCTCGACAATAGTGCTCGCGATGCTCTCCGTCTCCGGGTCGTATCTGGCTGGACTCTGACTCGGCCGGCGCTTTTCGCTGCTCAGCGCCCTATTGATCTTGGCACCCACGGCGGAGATGCGGTGCGAGAACGTGTGTCGCGAGCTGGGCGACACGGAGTGCTGTGGGCTGGCCATTCTGCGTCTGGCGATGTGGTGGGAGTGGTGAAGGCGTCACAGCTCGCCAACTGTTCCCGCCACTCGCGGCGGTCCTGCGTCATCACGGCGGCAGGTGCGCGATCGCCCTCTTTCCATCTCACTCAGTCTTACTCAAGCGCTGCGCTCCCTCCCTACCACCCGCTGCCTCCAACACATAGCGCTGCATCTCTGCCCCGCCTCCGCTCTCCCCCATTACCTACACACGACTTATTACTCCAATATACGTCTTGCTCCCTCGCTGCGCCGTCGCTCTGCACCCATGCCCACCTCCAGCTCCACTTCCGCAACGCCACGCTCCCCGCCTGCGCCCGACACCGCGTCCGCTGAGTCGCACTCGCTATTGTGCGCAGCGGGCCAGCCGCTTGTACCTAATCGCGCCGCCGCTGTCCTGTGTCGAATCCCGCCCAAACTCCCTCTTCACCGCCGACGCATCCCTCCCTCCTCGCCGCCAACGCATCCTGATTCGCCTCGGCGCAGCCTGCACCGAGTCGCATACGCCGCTCCGTCCGATCTGCGCTCGCACATCCCTGCGCCGCGTCGAGTCGTTCCCGATCGCGCTGTCGTTCCGCTCCAAATCGAGCCGTGTCGGGAGCGGGTGGCGTCGACTCGCTGCGAATCGGGGGGAATCGGGGTGAGTTGTGTCGCTGCTAATCCAATCGGGACCTGTGCGCGTATGTCAATGAAACGTAGCAATCAAAGCAAATTCAAACCAAAACTTACCTGAGTTATAAACCCAGTGCAACGGCGATGCGATGTGCGTCAAGTTGCGAGTGAAATCGCGAGCAGTACGGTCCGAGACGGAACGCGGAAGCAAGCTCTAATTCGGTAACAAAAGCTGTAATTTGGTTAGCATGCAAATCAAATCGGTGATTGAAACTCCAAAATACCTGCGTGGATTTTGAGTGCAGACAGCTTTGAGCATGCGCACGGGAATTGCGAAGATGGCGAATTGTGAACATTGCTGGATCCTAGAATAATTTGAAGGAGACGCGTCGTTGGATGATGGGGGGCGGTCTGGCGGTTTTTTCTGGGCAAAGAGGCGTCAGATTATTGTTTAAAAAGGAAAAGAGCAAGGGGCTCACCGGGAATTTCGAAAGAACATTGATAGGTCTTGTGTTTGGATGACCTGAGTTGGAAGCATGCTGCGAACGCGTCAGGAGCAGTAGAAGGGATCGGCGGAGTGTAGTAGATAAGTACCTTGGTTGTAAGACTGCTTGAAATAATCGAACTTGAAGATGGGTTGAATGGAGGATGATACCTGTTTGGTGTATATGTACTTGAAGGACGTCGTGGTGGGTTCAAGATCTGTTGAATGAACGTCAGATGGAAACACAAGTTCGCATGTAGTAGACTTACCTGGGATAGGATAGGCATGGCTAGTCTCGATAATCTCGACGTCCTGAAACAATAAATAACTCACCAAGTCAGTCCCATGAAGGATGAGTATGATACCAACGAAGGAACGTACCTTCGACTATGAACATGCATATCCTACCCACCGGAGTCCGAATCGCGATGAACTAAGGAGGGGTTGGTAGGTCAGCTCCCGACTTATCGGCATCAAACAATGGTGACTTACGGAAGTTCGAATAGTTTAGTACGACCTGTTCAGAGTAAGTCAGTCACAATCACAAAAAGAAGCATGAGTGGAGCAGACATACCTGAAGCCATACATCCCGGTCCATCGTGTCCCGCTCTACACCAATAGCTCCGGCGGTACAAATTCAACCAGACCTCAACCGAGCATCCTATCGCTGTGCATACTGCTAATTGTTATTTAAACTACACAGAGTTGAACCAACCGATCAATACTCGAAACAACATAAGGCGATAACGGAGACTGACGAGCGAGTGTCTTCAACGTACGTTGTAAATGATCTCTATGGTTTAACTGATCCCTATAGTTCAAATGATCCCTATACTTACAATCAAGTCAGCGAAAGGATGCTAGAAATTGAATTATGCGTAGCACATACCTCAGACTGAACCTATGCTCTATGCGAACATAATTTCGGCATTACGGGTCAATGACCACGGCGCCGCGAATAGATATAGCTTCGACCTGATTAGGAGTGGGCATAAGTCGGTCAAACAATTGAATCGACACGGAATATGACGCACCTGAGCTTGTATACTCCCCAGAAGACCATCCTTCCAGCGAAACCGTTCTCCATTCAAGCATAGTTTCGCCGATCCGAGGTCAAACAGACGACGTTCGGTGCCTAACCACAATAAAGACCTAATGATGCAAGTTAGAATTCAAGCGAAGAAGTTGACAGAGTAGACGCACCGTTGTTGTCCCGTTATTGAGACATTGACAGAACCTAGTTGACCGAGTCAATACTCGAATTAAGCCACACGAAGCGACAATTGAGACTTACAAGGGTATACATATAACCCTGTTCACGAGTCCTATAAAGTAATGTTAGTGAAATGGATAATAGATTGAACACGCATGCGTACGGACTTGAATACGAATCTACGCAAGCATAGGTTCGGCGTTTTGATTGGTGCTCAACAGCGAGTAGTATAATAGTGATCTAGTCGTGAATTCAAGTCAGTCAATAGATAATTGACCGAGACTGAATAGGACGCACCTGGGTTTTGCGCAATCCCATAATCCCGTCCTTCCTTCGACTAATGACCCTTCAAACTTGAACCGGCTGAGGCACGACTTGAAGCAAGTGTTGATATTTTGAAGCCAGGATAAGCCGCATAGGCGCGGCGAGTAGATAGTAGGTAGTATAATTGAGATCTAATCGCAAATTGAAGTCGGTCAATATGTAGATACTCGAACCGAGACTGAATAAGACGCACCCGAATTTGTGTACCCCATAATCCCGCTCTTCCTGCGAAGTGCTCCCTCAAAACCAAACTTCAACCAGGTTGTACGAGGCATGACTTGAAGCGAGTCTTGAAATTTTGAAGCCAGGGTAGGGTGCAAACGAACGAAGTCAAGATCTATCAAAGCAAGTCAGTATGGATGTAGTAGGGAAAGTTGAATAACGTACTGAGCCTTCGCAAAGCTAATACAATCCAACGAGTTTGAAGTCTGAACTAAAAGCCCGCTTTGCGGTTTGAAGGAGAATCGAAAATTGAACCATCGCAAGTTGAACTTTGGAACGTTGAAGCGTCGAACTTGAAGGAAAACGTTACGACGAGTTAGAAATGCAGTGATGAAACGAAAAACTGCAACTCACAGACAGAAAACGATGGGCCGGACTCGCATTATTGAGTTGCGAGCGTTAAGAATCGAGAGCGATGCGGAATGAATTGAGGTCTAACGTAACGGGTCAATAAAAATGAAGCCTTTGAAAGGAAAGGAGCATACCGAAAGTGGGGAACTATGTCGCAGGCAGTTATAGTAGTGCAAACGATTGACATGGCGACGATATTGAAGCGACTTTGAGGATAGCGGCGTCGGGAATGGTTTGAGGATGGTAGAGTTGAGCTGTGTGCAGTGTCGGGTCGGTAGTTGAAGTGTTGCAAGTGGTGAATGTCGTTGTGGGCGGCGGCGGCGGAAGAGCGGCGATGACGTGGACCTGTAGTTGAGCGAACGAGTGAGCGGGGAGTCAGTTTCGAAGCGACAATACACACCTGGTGCATCGTGGGGTCGATATTGAAAGCCTTGAGGTTGAGTCGGCGTCGAAGAAAAAGTCGGCGGTGGCGGCGTGTCGAGTGGCGTGGGAGCGACGACGGCGGCGAAGCACGACCCCAACGGCACCAGTGGCAGGCAAAGGCACCGCCAGCGTCGAGCATGTCGAGGTACTGGCCAGGTATAGTGAGAGGAGGAGAGTGGGTGAGAAGTGGGTGGTGGTTGGAATGAAGGATAGGTGGGTGGGTCGCTCGGATACTTATAGATTTCGGGAGGGCCCAGAACTTCGGGCAAACTGTGTGCCCTGAGCGGAGACAAGCTTAAAATAGATGGTAACACACCTGATGCCTGGGAACCGCGCGGAGAACCTCCCAGCGCAAGAATTAACCTCACACCCTAGATTTGCACTTCCCACACCAAGCGCTGCCGGCCGCTGAAACAACCCTGGCATATTGTTTGGGTACTAGAATAGATAATGGGTACGAGTTTGAGGAGGGCCGCGGGCTAAAATGGACTTGTAGTGAATATATTTGGAAACATCGAAAACACACGATAGACACTATGCAGGTGTTGCGGATGCGCAGATTCAAAGTTTTGAGCTGAAATACGATTTCAAGTTCGAAGGATAGTTGGGGGAGGTACCGGCGGAGTGACGAGCTGAGGGGTGCATGGGAGGGTGAAAATGCGAGGGGGAGATAAAATATTGATTTCGAGTCACAGTGGGACCTGTAGGCACGCACCAGAAGTCCCCACCCTAATTCCACATCAAAAGATCGCCGCCAACACTTCCATCAAAGGTCTTGTGGACCCGCCTTGGATCAACAGCTCGGAAATGGATTTGCATCCATTTCGAGTTTGTTGCTTCCCTGACTGCTTCCGCGGGGCTGTGAGCGGCGGAAGCACTGCGGCGTATCTATGGGAGTTAATTAAAGATATGACTTGAGCACTGAATCCCGGCTCAGGGCTCTGTGAGTTAAAAGATGCTTTTTGCACATACCGGCACATGTTCCATTCGGGCGCGTCGGAGAGCGGAAATGAAGCGCCAGTAGGGTAGAGCAGATGTGTGAGAATGTTATAAATAAATTTGGCTGATTTCGGGTCCGTGGTTGGCCGGGTTTGAAAAATCGACATGAAAGTCGAGACCAAGAGACGGGTTCCAAATTAGGCGGCGTTGAGTCTCGGTGGCCCGGACCGCGCCCATTTTGACAGCGGTGGCGATGAAAAGCCATCAATTTGGTCGAAATTTTCGCCTGAGCCGTCGTTTTCGGTGGGAAAAAGTTGGGCTGGCCCGCAAAGTCTCAGTACATGAATTTCAAGCTATGCAGCTCATATCCAGACCGAAATAAAGGTAGGCTCACCTTACACGCGATTGTGGTTGAAAGTGTTGATCTATTTTTATCTTGCGCGGGATTTTCGGCTTTACGTTGTGTGTTCTCCGCTCTGTTTCCGAGGCCTCGGGGCCGTTTCTTTCTAATCTCCCTTTTCCCACAACCACTCTGATCTCTCGGCTCTGGGAGATGGGTCAGAACCTCGGAGGTAACCCGTTTCATTGTTTGATCCTTTATTGTTAACAACAGACTTCGGGATTTGATTTAACGCGTCTTAGGCATACTCCCGTTGATATCAAGCTCTCCACGCGTAATTAATGCTATTCTTACACAGCAACTACAATGGGAGATTATTGAACTTGTCCCAAAGAGGCCATTCATCAAATGTTTCGATTCTGCATTCAGCCCTGCTGGTCGGTTTGGGTTTGAATTTTGTGATACACAAGAATCAAATTGCGACAATATCAGTACGTACTACCACAATCCTCTCTGATCTCACTTTCGAGTATATTTGAGCCCGCAACAGCAATTTATTATTGAAATTCAGATCCTGAAATATTGCCGCGGGCGACATAGTGATACCTAGGTGATCATCTGAGTCTGGTCTGGATTTGCATCGCAATCCCGCTGCGGCTGCGTGAAATCGAGGCCTAGTTCAGGCAAAGAACATTATTTTTAATGTGTCGGGGTACTCGGATGCAGATGATATTAATAGAAATTGCGGGAGCAAAGCGCCCACGGCGCGGAGGATATCGGCGGGCATGGCAACCCGTGTTGCTGTGTAAGCGTCCGCGGAGGTGGACATGAGGCGGAAAATCAGAAATAAACTTATGCCGAGATGTTGAATGTTTGATGCACACCAAACAACAACACATGTTGCCTCTTTGTTCTTATACGCCCACCATCTCCGCCAAGCTTCCCCCTTCCTTCTCTTTCGCTCCCCCACAACCTCACCGTCCTTCCGACCCATACGTCAAGTTCTCGACAGTCGTGGCCGAGTTCGCATCGACACCTTTGGCCATGTTCAACAACGCTCAGCATGCCACTTCGACAACTTCAACGACGCCGAAGCTCGTCTTTGGCCCGACCTTCACCACGGTAAGCTTAACGCGCAGTTGATATTATTGAGGTTTTGCTCATCATATTTCCCAGATGCCTCCTTGCTGAGGATGTGCCGGCGGCGCTGCGCGCCGCCCTCGAAGATTGTATTTTTGGTGTTCCCACGGGCAGGATACGTCAACTCTCGCTATGCACCTACACGTCTTCTGATACTTAAGACTCTCCCAGGACCGCCTGCTTCCACATTGACCTGGAGGCGGCGGCGCGTAGCGCCGACGCTCTGGAGTTTATTCAAGCTTCCACATGCCTCCGACACGTTCAATATTGCGAACGTCGGCGTGGCGCCACCCCTGAAAGTTTTATCGGAGTTTTGGGGTTCCCGCAAACAGGTACCGTGTCCCATTCTATGCACACTTTCTTTTACTCACGTACCCTCAAGTTCGATTACCCTCATGCGTCTTCCCATCAAGCTGGCGGGTGTCGGCGGCAGCGCGTAGCGCCGCCCGGCAAATTTATTCAAGTTTCGGCGGTCCCCCGAATGCGGTCGTATCTCTCTTGTGCACGCGTCCCAGCGGCGCGCAGCGCCGCCCCACAAATTTTTATTAGATTTTTGAGGTTCCCGCGACCAGGAGTACTGCTTGGTGTGTGTCTTTCATCTCACAATACATCCTAGGTTTAATTATCCTCCAGCGCTAAGCACTTGATCGCGATGCTGGCGGCACTGCACTGATTTCTTTTTTTTTCAATATTTCGACTTCCGCCGAGAGGGGACTCGGATCACGCGTCGGCGGCGCGTAGCGCCGCCCTCTGAATTTTCTTCGATTTTTGGTGTTCCGCCAAAGGAACTGACGTGTCAAACGTACGTCCGTCCTTCCGCATCCTATTTTGATGCCAACTTATATTCATCAGGGCGGCCCGGACTCAAACACGCGTGGAGGCGGTGCATAGCGCCGCCCTCGCAATTCTGATTTGATTTTCGGCGTTCCCGCGAACAAGCTTATGTGACAGAGGTATGTTGCAGCTTCCGCTCGTCGCTGACCTCTATTCTCAGCCTTACACCATTACTTCTCCACCCTTGCGAGCTCCCCAACGCTGTCTCGACTGCGCCCCCAACTCAAATGAAATTCGAGATTTTGCGTTCCGGCCAGCAGGATTCCAAGCCCACGGGTACGTTCCATTCCTGTGTTCTGTTTGACGCGTCATTGACGCGTTTTCCTCAATTTTTTTAAACCCTACCTGCGACTCAAATGGCACTTTAGCGATACCTGCAACTCAAAATTCGATTTTTCGCGTTCCCTCGACCTGGGTTATGCGCTCGAGTACGTTCTACCTCGCGTTATTTTATTTACGCGTTTTCTTCGAGTTATTGCCCTCGCGCGGACCTTAATATCCGTCCAACGCCGCCTGAACCCTATCGGTAAGTCACTTTGAATTATTTCTTTTGTTGAACTTGAAAATGAACCATAGCACCAAAAAAATGTCAACCTTAGCGCCAATTTTTCAAATATTTTGCGTTCAATTACGCCGGCGAGTTAGATCTAATAACGCCACGCCATCACAAACGCGTCGAAACCTCAACTACACCACTCGCTAGTTCAATTTTACAAGCCATACTGCTCAAACTTAGTCAATCAAACTTCAATTACAGCGTATGTGAGTTCGATTTTGCATTTACCTCCCTGATTATCTACGCTGACCATCAAAACGCGACTCGGGCTTCCAAAAACGCGTAAAACACGCAATTCAACACTGCTCGGGGATCTCGGCCGATCCCAACGAGTTCATTTTCAAGTAGTAAGTCCCTGTTTCTGCGCTCAAGGAGGACGCATTTTTGAACGATCATTACCTCTAATATCCCCAATTTTTTCCCGCTCATATACAGCCATTACTTTCCTTATTGTCTCTGTCTTCCGAAAAGAAAATCTATTGTATTTTTTTTTGGCTGGGTACAAGTCGAACCTTCACTATTTAAGCTTTCTGCGAATGATGCCTTGACCCGTTGATACGCGGCGGAGAGATCAGTCTAAAATCGCGTTACAGTAATGGGTTAATTGGTAAGTAGTATGAAGTATGGTGTGAGTAGTAGTGTACATTGGATCGCCTCCCTTTGAACTCCCCTCTCGTCGTGTGTTGCAATTAACGATAAGCAAACTCATGTAGCGTACCCGTTCCCATGTCGATCGCGCGCCACGGGCACGGACGTCGGTGCCGCCACGGGGTCGACGGACCGCGAGCGCGAGCGGTTGGAGGTGCTTTCGCCCACTAGGGCCGAGCGTGAACGGCTGTCGCCGCGTGAGCGACTATTGCTATTGCCATCGGCGCCGACGATGTTGCCCATCCCGCCGCGGCCGGAGGATCTCTGAATATTCAACAGGTAAGATAATGTGATTGGAGAAACGCAACGCACGATCGGACTCTTGCTCGCATCCGCTCGAAGGGAGAGCGACTGGTCGATGGGCGCGGGGCTGCGGCTGAAGTTGCCTGAGCCGCCGCGGCCGGTTGAACGTGCTGTTGGTTTCGATTGAGTTTGTGTTTGCACCTGCGCTCCTTCTCCTTCAGGCCGGAAGGCAGGCACGCGCTCCCGGCCGCGAGGCCAGGGGAACTCTTGCGATTGAACTTGTGCCTCCGAAGCACTGGTCGAATGGACATTGCCGGCGCCGCCACGGCCGGAGGAGTGCTACATGTGTAGGTGAGAGGGTAAGGAGGTGAGGAAGAGGAGGATGGGACGCACGAAGCCTGCGTCACGGCCCCGGGAGCACGAGCGGTCTGCGAGGAGGGATGAAGTTATCAGCGAAGGAGGTGTGGTTGAAGATCAAGGACGTGGTTGAAAGATAATTCGTAACGAGATAAGGATGGCGGCAGCGAAATAAATCTCCACCTCTTATCTCTCCTTCCTCCCAACCACCACCACGGCCACAAACTGCTTGTTTACATACCTGCTCCCTCGACAATAGTGCTCGCGATGCTCTCCGTCTCCGGGTCGTATCTGGCTGGACTCTGACTCGGCCGGCGCTTTTCGCTGCTCAGCGCCCTATTGATCTTTGCACCCACGGCGGAGATGCGGTCCGAGAACGTGTGTCGCGCGCTAGGCGACACGGAGTGCTGTGGGCTGGCCATTCTGCGTCTGGCGGTGGGAGTGGTGAAGGCGTCACAGCTCGCCAACTGTTCCCGCCACTCGCGGCGGTCCTGCGTCATCACGGCGTCAGGTGCACGATCGCCCTCTTTTCATCTCACTCAGTCTTACTCACGCGCTGCTCTCCCTCCCTACCACCCGCTGCCTCCAACACATAGCGCTGCATCTCTGCCCCGCCTCCGCTCTCCCCCATTACCTACACACGACTTATTACTCCGATATACGTCTTGCTCCCTCGCCGCGCCGTCGCTCTGCACCCATGCCCACCTCCAGCTCCACTTCCGCAACGGCACGCTCCCCGCCTGCGCCCGACACCGCCTCCGACGAGTCGCACTCGCTATTGCGCGCAGCGGGCCCAGCGCTTGTACTCAATCGCGCCGGCGCTGTCCTGTGTCGAATCCCGCGCGCCCAACGTCCATCTTCACCGCCAACGCATCCCGACCGAATCGCGCCGGCACTGTGTCGGATCCCGCGCGCCCAAACTCCCTCTGCACCAACTCGCATACACCGCTCCATTCAATCTGCGCTCCCACGTCCCTGCGCCGCGTCGATTGACGCGTCTCGGGTTCCTGTCGCATCCGACGCCGTTTTGCGCCGCGTCGAGTCGTTCCCGTTCGCGCTATCGTTCCGCTTCAAATCGAGCCGTGTCGGGAGGGAGTCGCGTCGACTCGTTGCGAATCGAGGGACGTCGGGGTGAATTGCGTCGCTGCGAGTCGGACCAAATCGAGACCAATTGGGACCTGTGCGCATATGTCAGTAAAACGTAGCAGTTGAATCAATTTCAAACCGAAACTTACCTGAGTTATAAACCCAGTGCGCCAACGGCGATGCGATGTGCGTCAAGTTGCGAGTGACATCGCGAGCAGTACGGTCCGAGACGGAACGCGGAAGCAAGCTCTAATTCGGTAACAAAAGCTGTAATTTGGTTAGCATGCAAATTGGATCGGTGATTGGAACTCCAAAATACCTGCGTGAATTTCGAGTTCAAACAGCTTTGAGCATGCGCATGGGAACTGCGAAGACGGTGAATTGTGAACATTCCTGGATCCTAGAATAATTTGAAGGAGACGCGTCGTTGGGTGATAGGGGGCGGTCTGGCGGTTTTTTCTGGGCAAAGAGGAGTCAGATTATTGGTAAAAAGGAAAAGAGCAAGGGGCTCACTGGGAATTTCGAAGGAACATCGTTAGGTCTTGTGTTGGTTGACCTGAGTTGGAAGAATGCTGCGAAAGCGTCAGGACCAGTATACGGGGATCGGCGGAGTGTAGTAGACAAGTAAGTACCTTGGTTGTAAGACTGCTTGAGATAATCGAACTTGAAGATGGGTTGAATGGAGGATGATATCTGTTTGGTGTATATGTACTTGAAGGATGTCGTGGTGGGTTCAAGATTTATTGAATGAATGTCAGATGGGAACACAAGTTCGCATATAGTAGATTTACCTGGGATAGGACGGGCATAGCTACTCTGGATAATCTCGACGTCCTAAAACAATAAAGGCAGTCCCATGAAGGATGAGTATGATACCAACGAAGTGAACGTACCTTGGACTATGGACATGCATATTTTACCCACCAGAGTCCGAATCGCGATATGAACTAAGGAGGGGTTGGTAGGTCAGCCTCCGACTTGTCGTCATCAAATAATGGTGACTTGCCGGAGTTCGAATAGTTGAGTACGACCTGTTCAGAGTAAGTCAGTCACAATCACAAAAAATGAAGCACGAGTGTAGCAGACGTACCTGAAGCCATACATTCTGGGCCAGCGTGCCCCGCTCTACACCAATACCTAGCTCCGGCGGTCCGAACTCAACCAGACCTCAACCGAGCATCCTATCGCTGTGCATACTACTAATTGTTATTGAAACTACACAGTCGAACCAGTCAATCGATACTTACTCGAAGCAACATGAGGCGATAACGGAGACTTACGAGCGAGTGTCTTCAACGTACGTTGTAAATGATCTCTATGGTTTAACTGATGCCTATAGTTCAAATCATCCCTATACTTACAATCAAGTCAGCGAAAGGATGCTATAAATTGAATTATGCGTACATACCTGAGACTGAACCTATGCTCTATGCGAGCATAATTCGGGCGGTGCGAGTCAATGACCACGGCGCCGCGAATAGTCATAGCTTCGACCTGATTAGGAGTAGCAAAGTTGGTCAAACAATTGAATCGACAGGGAATAGGACGCACCTGAGTTGTATACTCCCCAGAAGACCATCCTTCCAGCGAAACCGTTCTCCATTCAAGCATAGTTTCGCCGATCCGAGGTCAAACAGACGACGTTCGGTGCCTAACCACAATAAAGACCTAATGATGCAAGTTAGAATTGAACCGAAGAAGTTGACAGAGTAGACGCACCGTTGTTGTATCGTTATTGAGACATTGACAGAACCTAGTTGACCGAGTCAATACTCGAATTAAGCCACACGAAGCGATAACTGAGACTTACAAGGGTATACATACAACCTTGTTCACGAGTCCTATGAAGTAATGTTAATGAAATGGATAATAGATTAAACACGCATGCGTACGGACTTGAATATAAATCTACGCAAGCATAGGTTCGGCATTTTGATTGGTGCTCAACAGCGAGTAGTATAATAGTGATCTAGTCGTGGATTGAAGTCAGTCAATAGATGATTGATTCGAGACTGAATAGGACGCACCTGGGTTGTGCGCAATCCCATAATCCCGTCCTTCCTTCAACTAATGACCCTTCAAACTTGAACCGGCTGAGGCACGACTTGAAGCAAGTGTTGACATTTTGAAGCCAGGATAAGCCGCATCGGTGCGGCGAGTAGATAGTAGGTAGTATAATTGAGATCTAATCGCAAATTGAAGTCGGTCAATAGATACTTGGACCGAGACTGAATAAGACGCACCTGGGTTTGTATACCCCATAATCCCGCTCTTCCTTCAAAAAACCCTCCGACAAACGTGAACCTCGCTCGAGCAACTTGCACGAGGTAAGAGTTGAAGCGAACCGAAGTCAAGACCTGTTGAAAATAAGTTAGTATAAATGTAGTGATTAGAACCGAAGCAGGCATACGGAGTTTCGCAAAGTTAACACAACTACCCGTCGTTCCTGAAGCGTAGGTTGTAACTGGATCGAAAATTGATGCGTGCTGCGGTTAGCTTCGGCGTTCTGACTCGTTAACGGCGCACTGAATCGAGTCTCGACACAATTGCGATTTAGCCGGGAATGCAAGTCAGTCAATATAGATAACTGAATCACACTGAATAGGACGCACCTGGTTTGCAGCCCCCCACAATCCCGCGCTTCATTCAAAGCCATCCTCCAAACTTGAACTGCATGCGAATCAAATGCGAATAGCTGGTGAGCGAGACTTGAAATGCGAGCGAATGAAGTGAAAGTCAGTGGGTAGAGTTGAAGGAGGAAGGAGCGAGACACACCGAAACCCGAAATCTGATACAATCTACCGTAGTTGGAATGTAACGGGTGGTCGAGGTCGTTGTGGGCGGCGGCGGTGGAAGAGCGGCGATGACGTGGACCTGTACTTGAGCGAATGAGTGAGCGGGGAGTCAGTTGGGAAGCGGGAATACACACTTGTTGAGTCGGCGGTCGATATTGAAAGTCCCGAGGTTGAGTCGGGGTCGAAGAAAAAGTTGGCGGTGGCGGCATGTCGAGTGGCGTGGGAGCGACGAGGGCGGCGAAGCATGACACCAACGGCACCAGTGGCAGGCAAAGGCACCGCCAGCGTCGAGCATGTCGAGGTACTGGCCAGGTATAGTGAGAGGAGGAGAGTGGGGCGAGAAGTGGGTGGTGGTTGGAATGAAGGATAGGTGGGTGGTTCCCGCTATACTTATAGATTTTGGGACGGGCCCAGAACTTCGGGCGGGCTGTGTTCCCTGAGCGGACATAAGTTTAAAGTAGATTGCAACGCACCTGATGCCTGGGAACCGCGCGGAGAATCTCTCAACGTGGAATTAACCTCAACACCCTGAAAGCCTCCGTCCCGAATCTTGCACCGCCGACCGCCGAGTTGACCAGATGATCATGTTGAGATCCTGTAATAAATTGTGGGTCCAGGTTTGGGGAGCCCCGCGGGCTGAAATAGACATACAGCAAATATATTTAGAGATGGCGAAAACGCACGATAAGCGATATTCAAGCGTTGCGCATGCAAAGGTTTGAAATTTTGGGCCAAAAGTAAATTTTAAGTAGAGAAAAGGGTTGGGGGAGGTATCGGCGGAGCGACGAGCTAAAGGGTGCATGGGAGGGTGAGAATGCGAGGGGGGGATACAATATTAATTTCGAGTCACAGTGGGACCTGTAGGCACGCACCAGGGATCTCCACCCTAATTCCACATCAGAAGATCGCCGCCAACACTTCCATCAAGGGTCTTGTGGACCCGTGTTGGACCAACAGCTCGGAAATGGATTTGCATCTATTTCGAGTTTGTTGCTTCCCTGACTGCTGTCGTGGCGTTGGAAGCCGCGGCGGCGCTGCGGCGTATCCATGGAAGTTAATTATGGATATGACTCGAGTCCTGAAACCCGTTATCAGGGCTCTGTAAGCTAAAACATGCTTTTTGCACATACCGGCATATGTTCAATTCGAGCGTGTCGGAGAGCGGAAATGAAGTGCCAGTAGGGTAGAGCAGATGTGTGAGAATGTTATAAATAAGATTGGCGGATGTCGGGTCCGTGGTTGGCCGGGTTTGAAAAATCGACATGAAAGTCGAGACCAAGAGACGGGTTCCAAATCGGGTGGCGTTGAGTCTCGGTGGCCCGGACCGCGCCCATTTTGACAGCGGTGGCGATGAAAAGCCATCATTTTGGTTGAAGTTTTCGCCTGGGCCGTCGTTTTCGGTGGCAAAAAGTCGGGCTGGCACGCAAAGTCTCAGTACATAAATTGCAAGCTATGCAGGTCATATCCAGACAGAAATTAAGGTAGGCTCACCTCACACGCGATTGTGGTTGAAGTGTCGATCTATTTTTATCTTGCGCGGGATTTTCGGCTTTACGTTGTGTGTTCTCCGCTCTGTTTCCGAGGCCTCGGGGCCGTTTCTTTCTAATCTCCCTTTTCCCACAACCACCCTGATCTCTCGGCTCTGGGAGATGGATCAGAACCTCGGAGGTAACCCGTTTCATTGTTTGGTCCTTTATTGTTAACAACAGACTTCGGGATTTGATTCAACGCGTCTTGGGAATACACCCGTTGATCTCAAGCTCTCCACGCGTAATTGATGCTATTTTTACACAGCAACTACGATGGGAGATTATTGAAGAGGCCAAGTTCATCAGATGTTTCGATTCTGCATTCAGCCCTGCTGGTTGTTTTGGTTTGAATTTTGTGATACACAAGAATCAAATTGCGACAATATCAGTACGCACTACCACAATCCTCTCTCATCTCACTTTCGAGTATATTTGAGCCCGCAACAGCAATTTATTATTCAATTGCCTTCAGATCTTGAAATATTGCAGCGGGCGACATAGTGATACCTAGGTGATCATCTGAGTCTGGTCTGGATTTGCATCGCAATCCCGCTGCGGCTGCATGAAATCGGGGCCTAGTTCAGGCAAAGAACATTATTTTTAATGTGTCGGGGTACTCGGATGCAGATGATATTAATAGAAACTGCGGGAGCAAAGCGCCCACGGCGCGGAGGATATCGGCGGGCATGGCAACCCGTGTTGCTGTGTAACCGTCCGCGGAGGTGGACATGAGGCAGAAAATCAGAAATAAACTTATGCCGAGATGTTGAATGTTTGATGCACACCAAACAACAACACATGTTGCCTCTTTGTTCTTATACGCCCACCATCTCCGCCAAGCTTCCCCCTTCCTTCTCTTTCGCTCCCCCACAACCTCACCGTCCTTCCGACCCATACATCAAGTTCTCGACAGTCGTGGCCGAGTTCGCATCGACACCTTTGGCCACATTCAACAACGCTCAGCATGCCACTTCAACAACTTCAACGAGGCCGAAGCTCGTCTTTGGCCCGACATTCGCCATGGTAAGCTTAACGCGGAGTTGATATTATTGAGGTTTTGCTCATCATCTTTCCCAGATGCCTTCCTTGCTGAGGATGTGCCAGCGGCGCTGTGCGCCGGCCTCAAAGATTGTATTTTTGGTGTTCCCACGGGCAGGATACGTCAACTCTCGCTATGCACCTACACGTCTTCTGATACTTAAGACTCTCCAGGACCGCCTGCTTCCAAATTTACCTGGAGGCGGCGGCGCGTAGCGCCGACGCTCTGGAGTTTATTCAAGCTTCCACGTGCCTCCGACACGTTCAATATTGCGAACGTCGGTGTGGCGCTGCCCCTGAAAGTTTTATTGGAGTTTTGGGGTTCCCGCAAACCGGTCGCCCGGGCAAATTTATTCAAGTTTCGGCGGTCCCCCGAATGCGGTCGTATCTCTCTTGTGCACGCGGCCCAGCGGCGCGCAGCGCCGCCCCACTAATTTTTATTAGATTTTTGAGGTTCCCGCGGCCAGGAGTACTGCTTGGTGTGTGTCTTTCATCTCACAATACATCCTAGGTTTAATTATCCTCCGGCGCTAAGCACTTGATCGCGACGCTGGCGGCACTGCACCAATTTCTTTTTTTCAATATTTCGACTTCCGCCGAGAGGGGACTCGGATCACGCGTCAGCGCCGCCCTCTGAATTTTCTTCGATTTTTGGTGTTCCGCCAAAGGAACTGACGCGTCAAACGTACGTCCGTCCTTCCGCATCCTATTTTGATGGTAACTTATATTCATTAGGGCGGCCCGGACTCAACCGCGTATAGCGCCACCCTCGCAATTCTGATTTGATTTTCGGTGTTCCCGCGAACAAGCTTATGTGACAGAGGTATGTTGCAGCTTCTGCTCGTCGCTCCTCTATTCTCAGCCTTACACCATTACTTCTCCACCCCTGCGAGCTCCCCACTGCCGTCTCCCCAACGCCGTCAAGTCAAATTCGATATTTCGCCTTCCGGCGAGCAGGGTTCTAATCCCACGGTACGTTCAATTCCTGTGCTCTTTCGACGCGTCATTGACGCGTGTTCATCAAGTTTTTAGCACTACTTGCAACTCAAACGGGATTTTAGCCATACCTCCAACTCAAAATTCGATTTTTCGCGTTCCCGCGAGCGGGGTTACGTGTTCAAGTACGTTATAACTTGTGCTGCTGTAATTACGCGTCGTTTACGCGTTTTTCTCCAAGTTTTGCCCTTGCGTGGACCTTAATATCTGTCCAACGCCGTCTGAACCCTATCGGTAAGTCACTTTGAATTATATCTTTTGTTGAACTTGAAAATCAATCCCTAGCGCCAATTTTTCAAATATTTCGCGTTCAATTACGCCGGCGAGTTAGATCTAATAACGCCACGCCATCACAAACGCGTCGAAACCTCAACTACACCACTCGCTAGTTCAATTTTACAAGCCATACTGCTCAAACTTAGTCAATCAAACTTCAATTACAGCGTATGTGAGTTCGATTTCGCATTTACCTCCCTGATTATCTACGCTGACCATCAAAACGCGACTCGGGCTTCCAAAAACGCGTAAAACACGCAATTCAACACTGCTCGGGGATCTCGGCCGATCCCAACGAGTTCATTTTCAAGTAGTAAGTCCCTGTTTCTGCGCTCAAGGAGGACGCATTTTTGAACGATCATTACCTCTAATATCCCCAATTTTTTCCCGCTCATATACAGCCATTACTTTCCTTATTGTCTCTGTCTTCCGAAAAGAAAATCTATTGTATTTTTTTTTGGCTGGGTACAAGTCGAACCTTCACTATTTAAGCTTTCTGCGAATGATGCCTTGACCCGTTGATACGCGGCGGAGAGATCAGTCTAAAATCGCGTTACAGTAATGGGTTAATTGGTAAGTAGTATGAAGTATGGTGTGAGTAGTAGTGTACATTGGATCGCCTCCCTTTGAACTCCCCTCTCGTCGTGTGTTGCAATTAACGATAAGCAAACTCATGTAGCGTACCCGTTCCCATGTCGATCGCGCGCCACGGGCACGGACGTCGGTGCCGCCACGGGGTCGACGGACCGCGAGCGCGAGCGGTTGGAGGTGCTTTCGCCCACTAGGGCCGAGCGTGAACGGCTGTCGCCGCGTGAGCGACTATTGCTATTGCCATCGGCGCCGACGATGTTGCCCATCCCGCCGCGGCCGGAGGATCTCTGAATATTCAACAGGTAAGATAATGTGATTGGAGAAACGCAACGCACGATCGGACTCTTGCTCGCATCCGCTCGAAGGGAGAGCGACTGGTCGATGGGCGCGGGGCTGCGGCTGAAGTTGCCTGAGCCGCCGCGGCCGGTTGAACGTGCTGTTGGTTTCGATTGAGTTTGTGTTTGCACCTGCGCTCCTTCTCCTTCAGGCCGGAAGGCAGGCACGCGCTCCCGGCCGCGAGGCCAGGGGAACTCTTGCGATTGAACTTGTGCCTCCGAAGCACTGGTCGAATGGACATTGCCGGCGCCGCCACGGCCGGAGGAGTGCTACATGTGTAGGTGAGAGGGTAAGGAGGTGAGGAAGAGGAGGATGGGACGCACGAAGCCTGCGTCACGGCCCCGGGAGCACGAGCGGTCTGCGAGGAGGGATGAAGTTATCAGCGAAGGAGGTGTGGTTGAAGATCAAGGACGTGGTTGAAAGATAATTCGTAACGAGATAAGGATGGCGGCAGCGAAATAAATCTCCACCTCTTATCTCTCCTTCCTCCCAACCACCACCACGGCCACAAACTGCTTGTTTACATACCTGCTCCCTCGACAATAGTGCTCGCGATGCTCTCCGTCTCCGGGTCGTATCTGGCTGGACTCTGACTCGGCCGGCGCTTTTCGCTGCTCAGCGCCCTATTGATCTTTGCACCCACGGCGGAGATGCGGTCCGAGAACGTGTGTCGCGCGCTAGGCGACACGGAGTGCTGTGGGCTGGCCATTCTGCGTCTGGCGGTGGGAGTGGTGAAGGCGTCACAGCTCGCCAACTGTTCCCGCCACTCGCGGCGGTCCTGCGTCATCACGGCGTCAGGTGCACGATCGCCCTCTTTTCATCTCACTCAGTCTTACTCACGCGCTGCTCTCCCTCCCTACCACCCGCTGCCTCCAACACATAGCGCTGCATCTCTGCCCCGCCTCCGCTCTCCCCCATTACCTACACACGACTTATTACTCCGATATACGTCTTGCTCCCTCGCCGCGCCGTCGCTCTGCACCCATGCCCACCTCCAGCTCCACTTCCGCAACGGCACGCTCCCCGCCTGCGCCCGACACCGCCTCCGACGAGTCGCACTCGCTATTGCGCGCAGCGGGCCCAGCGCTTGTACTCAATCGCGCCGGCGCTGTCCTGTGTCGAATCCCGCGCGCCCAACGTCCATCTTCACCGCCAACGCATCCCGACCGAATCGCGCCGGCACTGTGTCGGATCCCGCGCGCCCAAACTCCCTCTGCACCAACTCGCATACACCGCTCCATTCAATCTGCGCTCCCACGTCCCTGCGCCGCGTCGATTGACGCGTCTCGGGTTCCTGTCGCATCCGACGCCGTTTTGCGCCGCGTCGAGTCGTTCCCGTTCGCGCTATCGTTCCGCTTCAAATCGAGCCGTGTCGGGAGGGAGTCGCGTCGACTCGTTGCGAATCGAGGGACGTCGGGGTGAATTGCGTCGCTGCGAGTCGGACCAAATCGAGACCAATTGGGACCTGTGCGCATATGTCAGTAAAACGTAGCAGTTGAATCAATTTCAAACCGAAACTTACCTGAGTTATAAACCCAGTGCGCCAACGGCGATGCGATGTGCGTCAAGTTGCGAGTGACATCGCGAGCAGTACGGTCCGAGACGGAACGCGGAAGCAAGCTCTAATTCGGTAACAAAAGCTGTAATTTGGTTAGCATGCAAATTGGATCGGTGATTGGAACTCCAAAATACCTGCGTGAATTTCGAGTTCAAACAGCTTTGAGCATGCGCATGGGAACTGCGAAGACGGTGAATTGTGAACATTCCTGGATCCTAGAATAATTTGAAGGAGACGCGTCGTTGGGTGATAGGGGGCGGTCTGGCGGTTTTTTCTGGGCAAAGAGGAGTCAGATTATTGGTAAAAAGGAAAAGAGCAAGGGGCTCACTGGGAATTTCGAAGGAACATCGTTAGGTCTTGTGTTGGTTGACCTGAGTTGGAAGAATGCTGCGAAAGCGTCAGGACCAGTATACGGGGATCGGCGGAGTGTAGTAGACAAGTAAGTACCTTGGTTGTAAGACTGCTTGAGATAATCGAACTTGAAGATGGGTTGAATGGAGGATGATATCTGTTTGGTGTATATGTACTTGAAGGATGTCGTGGTGGGTTCAAGATTTATTGAATGAATGTCAGATGGGAACACAAGTTCGCATATAGTAGATTTACCTGGGATAGGACGGGCATAGCTACTCTGGATAATCTCGACGTCCTAAAACAATAAAGGCAGTCCCATGAAGGATGAGTATGATACCAACGAAGTGAACGTACCTTGGACTATGGACATGCATATTTTACCCACCAGAGTCCGAATCGCGATATGAACTAAGGAGGGGTTGGTAGGTCAGCCTCCGACTTGTCGTCATCAAATAATGGTGACTTGCCGGAGTTCGAATAGTTGAGTACGACCTGTTCAGAGTAAGTCAGTCACAATCACAAAAAATGAAGCACGAGTGTAGCAGACGTACCTGAAGCCATACATTCTGGGCCAGCGTGCCCCGCTCTACACCAATACCTAGCTCCGGCGGTCCGAACTCAACCAGACCTCAACCGAGCATCCTATCGCTGTGCATACTACTAATTGTTATTGAAACTACACAGTCGAACCAGTCAATCGATACTTACTCGAAGCAACATGAGGCGATAACGGAGACTTACGAGCGAGTGTCTTCAACGTACGTTGTAAATGATCTCTATGGTTTAACTGATGCCTATAGTTCAAATCATCCCTATACTTACAATCAAGTCAGCGAAAGGATGCTATAAATTGAATTATGCGTACATACCTGAGACTGAACCTATGCTCTATGCGAGCATAATTCGGGCGGTGCGAGTCAATGACCACGGCGCCGCGAATAGTCATAGCTTCGACCTGATTAGGAGTAGCAAAGTTGGTCAAACAATTGAATCGACAGGGAATAGGACGCACCTGAGTTGTATACTCCCCAGAAGACCATCCTTCCAGCGAAACCGTTCTCCATTCAAGCATAGTTTCGCCGATCCGAGGTCAAACAGACGACGTTCGGTGCCTAACCACAATAAAGACCTAATGATGCAAGTTAGAATTGAACCGAAGAAGTTGACAGAGTAGACGCACCGTTGTTGTATCGTTATTGAGACATTGACAGAACCTAGTTGACCGAGTCAATACTCGAATTAAGCCACACGAAGCGATAACTGAGACTTACAAGGGTATACATACAACCTTGTTCACGAGTCCTATGAAGTAATGTTAATGAAATGGATAATAGATTAAACACGCATGCGTACGGACTTGAATATAAATCTACGCAAGCATAGGTTCGGCATTTTGATTGGTGCTCAACAGCGAGTAGTATAATAGTGATCTAGTCGTGGATTGAAGTCAGTCAATAGATGATTGATTCGAGACTGAATAGGACGCACCTGGGTTGTGCGCAATCCCATAATCCCGTCCTTCCTTCAACTAATGACCCTTCAAACTTGAACCGGCTGAGGCACGACTTGAAGCAAGTGTTGACATTTTGAAGCCAGGATAAGCCGCATCGGTGCGGCGAGTAGATAGTAGGTAGTATAATTGAGATCTAATCGCAAATTGAAGTCGGTCAATAGATACTTGGACCGAGACTGAATAAGACGCACCTGGGTTTGTATACCCCATAATCCCGCTCTTCCTTCAAAAAACCCTCCGACAAACGTGAACCTCGCTCGAGCAACTTGCACGAGGTAAGAGTTGAAGCGAACCGAAGTCAAGACCTGTTGAAAATAAGTTAGTATAAATGTAGTGATTAGAACCGAAGCAGGCATACGGAGTTTCGCAAAGTTAACACAACTACCCGTCGTTCCTGAAGCGTAGGTTGTAACTGGATCGAAAATTGATGCGTGCTGCGGTTAGCTTCGGCGTTCTGACTCGTTAACGGCGCACTGAATCGAGTCTCGACACAATTGCGATTTAGCCGGGAATGCAAGTCAGTCAATATAGATAACTGAATCACACTGAATAGGACGCACCTGGTTTGCAGCCCCCCACAATCCCGCGCTTCATTCAAAGCCATCCTCCAAACTTGAACTGCATGCGAATCAAATGCGAATAGCTGGTGAGCGAGACTTGAAATGCGAGCGAATGAAGTGAAAGTCAGTGGGTAGAGTTGAAGGAGGAAGGAGCGAGACACACCGAAACCCGAAATCTGATACAATCTACCGTAGTTGGAATGTAACGGGTGGTCGAGGTCGTTGTGGGCGGCGGCGGTGGAAGAGCGGCGATGACGTGGACCTGTACTTGAGCGAATGAGTGAGCGGGGAGTCAGTTGGGAAGCGGGAATACACACTTGTTGAGTCGGCGGTCGATATTGAAAGTCCCGAGGTTGAGTCGGGGTCGAAGAAAAAGTTGGCGGTGGCGGCATGTCGAGTGGCGTGGGAGCGACGAGGGCGGCGAAGCATGACACCAACGGCACCAGTGGCAGGCAAAGGCACCGCCAGCGTCGAGCATGTCGAGGTACTGGCCAGGTATAGTGAGAGGAGGAGAGTGGGGCGAGAAGTGGGTGGTGGTTGGAATGAAGGATAGGTGGGTGGTTCCCGCTATACTTATAGATTTTGGGACGGGCCCAGAACTTCGGGCGGGCTGTGTTCCCTGAGCGGACATAAGTTTAAAGTAGATTGCAACGCACCTGATGCCTGGGAACCGCGCGGAGAATCTCTCAACGTGGAATTAACCTCAACACCCTGAAAGCCTCCGTCCCGAATCTTGCACCGCCGACCGCCGAGTTGACCAGATGATCATGTTGAGATCCTGTAATAAATTGTGGGTCCAGGTTTGGGGAGCCCCGCGGGCTGAAATAGACATACAGCAAATATATTTAGAGATGGCGAAAACGCACGATAAGCGATATTCAAGCGTTGCGCATGCAAAGGTTTGAAATTTTGGGCCAAAAGTAAATTTTAAGTAGAGAAAAGGGTTGGGGGAGGTATCGGCGGAGCGACGAGCTAAAGGGTGCATGGGAGGGTGAGAATGCGAGGGGGGGATACAATATTAATTTCGAGTCACAGTGGGACCTGTAGGCACGCACCAGGGATCTCCACCCTAATTCCACATCAGAAGATCGCCGCCAACACTTCCATCAAGGGTCTTGTGGACCCGTGTTGGACCAACAGCTCGGAAATGGATTTGCATCTATTTCGAGTTTGTTGCTTCCCTGACTGCTGTCGTGGCGTTGGAAGCCGCGGCGGCGCTGCGGCGTATCCATGGAAGTTAATTATGGATATGACTCGAGTCCTGAAACCCGTTATCAGGGCTCTGTAAGCTAAAACATGCTTTTTGCACATACCGGCATATGTTCAATTCGAGCGTGTCGGAGAGCGGAAATGAAGTGCCAGTAGGGTAGAGCAGATGTGTGAGAATGTTATAAATAAGATTGGCGGATGTCGGGTCCGTGGTTGGCCGGGTTTGAAAAATCGACATGAAAGTCGAGACCAAGAGACGGGTTCCAAATCGGGTGGCGTTGAGTCTCGGTGGCCCGGACCGCGCCCATTTTGACAGCGGTGGCGATGAAAAGCCATCATTTTGGTTGAAGTTTTCGCCTGGGCCGTCGTTTTCGGTGGCAAAAAGTCGGGCTGGCACGCAAAGTCTCAGTACATAAATTGCAAGCTATGCAGGTCATATCCAGACAGAAATTAAGGTAGGCTCACCTCACACGCGATTGTGGTTGAAGTGTCGATCTATTTTTATCTTGCGCGGGATTTTCGGCTTTACGTTGTGTGTTCTCCGCTCTGTTTCCGAGGCCTCGGGGCCGTTTCTTTCTAATCTCCCTTTTCCCACAACCACCCTGATCTCTCGGCTCTGGGAGATGGATCAGAACCTCGGAGGTAACCCGTTTCATTGTTTGGTCCTTTATTGTTAACAACAGACTTCGGGATTTGATTCAACGCGTCTTGGGAATACACCCGTTGATCTCAAGCTCTCCACGCGTAATTGATGCTATTTTTACACAGCAACTACGATGGGAGATTATTGAAGAGGCCAAGTTCATCAGATGTTTCGATTCTGCATTCAGCCCTGCTGGTTGTTTTGGTTTGAATTTTGTGATACACAAGAATCAAATTGCGACAATATCAGTACGCACTACCACAATCCTCTCTCATCTCACTTTCGAGTATATTTGAGCCCGCAACAGCAATTTATTATTCAATTGCCTTCAGATCTTGAAATATTGCAGCGGGCGACATAGTGATACCTAGGTGATCATCTGAGTCTGGTCTGGATTTGCATCGCAATCCCGCTGCGGCTGCATGAAATCGGGGCCTAGTTCAGGCAAAGAACATTATTTTTAATGTGTCGGGGTACTCGGATGCAGATGATATTAATAGAAACTGCGGGAGCAAAGCGCCCACGGCGCGGAGGATATCGGCGGGCATGGCAACCCGTGTTGCTGTGTAACCGTCCGCGGAGGTGGACATGAGGCAGAAAATCAGAAATAAACTTATGCCGAGATGTTGAATGTTTGATGCACACCAAACAACAACACATGTTGCCTCTTTGTTCTTATACGCCCACCATCTCCGCCAAGCTTCCCCCTTCCTTCTCTTTCGCTCCCCCACAACCTCACCGTCCTTCCGACCCATACATCAAGTTCTCGACAGTCGTGGCCGAGTTCGCATCGACACCTTTGGCCACATTCAACAACGCTCAGCATGCCACTTCAACAACTTCAACGAGGCCGAAGCTCGTCTTTGGCCCGACATTCGCCATGGTAAGCTTAACGCGGAGTTGATATTATTGAGGTTTTGCTCATCATCTTTCCCAGATGCCTTCCTTGCTGAGGATGTGCCAGCGGCGCTGTGCGCCGGCCTCAAAGATTGTATTTTTGGTGTTCCCACGGGCAGGATACGTCAACTCTCGCTATGCACCTACACGTCTTCTGATACTTAAGACTCTCCCAGGACCGCCTGCTTCCAAATTTACCTGGAGGCGGCGGCGCGTAGCGCCGACGCTCTGGAGTTTATTCAAGCTTCCACGTGCCTCCGACACGTTCAATATTGCGAACGTCGGTGTGGCGCTGCCCCTGAAAGTTTTATTGGAGTTTTGGGGTTCCCGCAAACCGGTCGCCCGGGCAAATTTATTCAAGTTTCGGCGGTCCCCCGAATGCGGTCGTATCTCTCTTGTGCACGCGGCCCAGCGGCGCGCAGCGCCGCCCCACTAATTTTTATTAGATTTTTGAGGTTCCCGCGGCCAGGAGTACTGCTTGGTGTGTGTCTTTCATCTCACAATACATCCTAGGTTTAATTATCCTCCGGCGCTAAGCACTTGATCGCGACGCTGGCGGCACTGCACCAATTTCTTTTTTTCAATATTTCGACTTCCGCCGAGAGGGGACTCGGATCACGCGTCAGCGCCGCCCTCTGAATTTTCTTCGATTTTTGGTGTTCCGCCAAAGGAACTGACGCGTCAAACGTACGTCCGTCCTTCCGCATCCTATTTTGATGGTAACTTATATTCATTAGGGCGGCCCGGACTCAACCGCGTATAGCGCCACCCTCGCAATTCTGATTTGATTTTCGGTGTTCCCGCGAACAAGCTTATGTGACAGAGGTATGTTGCAGCTTCTGCTCGTCGCTCCTCTATTCTCAGCCTTACACCATTACTTCTCCACCCCTGCGAGCTCCCCACTGCCGTCTCCCCAACGCCGTCAAGTCAAATTCGATATTTCGCCTTCCGGCGAGCAGGGTTCTAATCCCACGGTACGTTCAATTCCTGTGCTCTTTCGACGCGTCATTGACGCGTGTTCATCAAGTTTTTAGCACTACTTGCAACTCAAACGGGATTTTAGCCATACCTCCAACTCAAAATTCGATTTTTCGCGTTCCCGCGAGCGGGGTTACGTGTTCAAGTACGTTATAACTTGTGCTGCTGTAATTACGCGTCGTTTACGCGTTTTTCTCCAAGTTTTGCCCTTGCGTGGACCTTAATATCTGTCCAACGCCGTCTGAACCCTATCGGTAAGTCACTTTGAATTATATCTTTTGTTGAACTTGAAAATCAATCCCTAGCGCCAATTTTTCAAATATTTCGCGTTCAATTACGCCGGCGAGTTAGATCTAATAACGCCACGCCATCACAAACGCGTCGAAACCTCAACTACACCACTCGCTAGTTCAATTTTACAAGCCATACTGCTCAAACTTAGTCAATCAAACTTCAATTACAGCGTATGTGAGTTCGATTTCGCATTTACCTCCCTGATTATCTACGCTGACCATCAAAACGCGACTCGGGCTTCCAAAAACGCGTAAAACACGCAATTCAACACTGCTCGGGGATCTCGGCCGATCCCAACGAGTTCATTTTCAAGTAGTAAGTCCCTGTTTCTGCGCTCAAGGAGGACGCATTTTTGAACGATCATTACCTCTAATATCCCCAATTTTTTCCCGCTCATATACAGCCATTACTTTCCTTATTGTCTCTGTCTTCCGAAAAGAAAATCTATTGTATTTTTTTTTGGCTGGGTACAAGTCGAACCTTCACTATTTAAGCTTTCTGCGAATGATGCCTTGACCCGTTGATACGCGGCGGAGAGATCAGTCTAAAATCGCGTTACAGTAATGGGTTAATTGGTAAGTAGTATGAAGTATGGTGTGAGTAGTAGTGTACATTGGATCGCCTCCCTTTGAACTCCCCTCTCGTCGTGTGTTGCAATTAACGATAAGCAAACTCATGTAGCGTACCCGTTCCCATGTCGATCGCGCGCCACGGGCACGGACGTCGGTGCCGCCACGGGGTCGACGGACCGCGAGCGCGAGCGGTTGGAGGTGCTTTCGCCCACTAGGGCCGAGCGTGAACGGCTGTCGCCGCGTGAGCGACTATTGCTATTGCCATCGGCGCCGACGATGTTGCCCATCCCGCCGCGGCCGGAGGATCTCTGAATATTCAACAGGTAAGATAATGTGATTGGAGAAACGCAACGCACGATCGGACTCTTGCTCGCATCCGCTCGAAGGGAGAGCGACTGGTCGATGGGCGCGGGGCTGCGGCTGAAGTTGCCTGAGCCGCCGCGGCCGGTTGAACGTGCTGTTGGTTCGATTGAGTTTGTGTTTGCACCTGCGCTCCTTCTCCTTCAGGCCGGAAGGCAGGCACGCGCTCCCGGCCGCGAGGCCAGGGGAACTCTTGCGATTGAACTTGTGCCTCCGAAGCACTGGTCGAATGGACATTGCCGGCGCCGCCACGGCCGGAGGAGTGCTACATGTGTAGGTGAGAGGGTAAGGAGGTGAGGAAGAGGAGGATGGGACGCACGAAGCCTGCGTCACGGCCCCGGGAGCACGAGCGGTCTGCGAGGAGGGATGAAGTTATCAGCGAAGGAGGTGTGGTTGAAGATCAAGGACGTGGTTGAAAGATAATTCGTAACGAGATAAGGATGGCGGCAGCGAAATAAATCTCCACCTCTTATCTCTCCTTCCTCCCAACCACCACCACGGCCACAAACTGCTTGTTTACATACCTGCTCCCTCGACAATAGTGCTCGCGATGCTCTCCGTCTCCGGGTCGTATCTGGCTGGACTCTGACTCGGCCGGCGCTTTTCGCTGCTCAGCGCCCTATTGATCTTTGCACCCACGGCGGAGATGCGGTCCGAGAACGTGTGTCGCGCGCTAGGCGACACGGAGTGCTGTGGGCTGGCCATTCTGCGTCTGGCGGTGGGAGTGGTGAAGGCGTCACAGCTCGCCAACTGTTCCCGCCACTCGCGGCGGTCCTGCGTCATCACGGCGTCAGGTGCACGATCGCCCTCTTTTCATCTCACTCAGTCTTACTCACGCGCTGCTCTCCCTCCCTACCACCCGCTGCCTCCAACACATAGCGCTGCATCTCTGCCCCGCCTCCGCTCTCCCCCATTACCTACACACGACTTATTACTCCGATATACGTCTTGCTCCCTCGCCGCGCCGTCGCTCTGCACCCATGCCCACCTCCAGCTCCACTTCCGCAACGGCACGCTCCCCGCCTGCGCCCGACACCGCCTCCGACGAGTCGCACTCGCTATTGCGCGCAGCGGGCCCAGCGCTTGTACTCAATCGCGCCGGCGCTGTCCTGTGTCGAATCCCGCGCGCCCAACGTCCATCTTCACCGCCAACGCATCCCGACCGAATCGCGCCGGCACTGTGTCGGATCCCGCGCGCCCAAACTCCCTCTGCACCAACTCGCATACACCGCTCCATTCAATCTGCGCTCCCACGTCCCTGCGCCGCGTCGATTGACGCGTCTCGGGTTCCTGTCGCATCCGACGCCGTTTTGCGCCGCGTCGAGTCGTTCCCGTTCGCGCTATCGTTCCGCTTCAAATCGAGCCGTGTCGGGAGGGAGTCGCGTCGACTCGTTGCGAATCGAGGGACGTCGGGGTGAATTGCGTCGCTGCGAGTCGGACCAAATCGAGACCAATTGGGACCTGTGCGCATATGTCAGTAAAACGTAGCAGTTGAATCAATTTCAAACCGAAACTTACCTGAGTTATAAACCCAGTGCGCCAACGGCGATGCGATGTGCGTCAAGTTGCGAGTGACATCGCGAGCAGTACGGTCCGAGACGGAACGCGGAAGCAAGCTCTAATTCGGTAACAAAAGCTGTAATTTGGTTAGCATGCAAATTGAATCGGTGATTGGAACTCCAAAATACCTGCGTGGATTTTGAGTGCAGACAGCTTTGAGCGTGCGCACGGGAACTGCGAAGATGGTGAATTGTGAACATTGCTGGATCTTAGAATAATTTGAAGGAGACGCGTCGTTGGATGATATATAGGCGGCGGTTCAACACGGATATATGTGGCGGTTTTTTCTGGGCAAAGAGGCGTCAGATTATTGTTGAAAAAGAAAAGAGCAAGCGGAGATAGGCCTAGGGCTCACTGGGAATCTCGAAGGAACATCGATAGGTCTTCTGTTTGGATGACCTGAGTTGGAAGGATGCTGCGAACGCGTCAGGAGCAGTATGGGGGATCGGCGGAGTGTAGTAGATAAGTACCTTGGTTGTAAGACTGCTTGAGATAATCGAACTTGAAGATGGGTTGCATGGAGGATGATATCTGTTTGGTGTATATGGAGCCATAGCTCTAATATATAGAATAAAATACATGGCGCTAGCCGTGGCGCGCGTTGTGTAATTTTACGGCGCCAGCTGTCTGCACGGCTAGTGCTGTGCAGGCCTCCCAGGGGCTTTCGGGGGGGTATTTCGGGACCTCCCGGTGCATTTGCGTGTATGTATTCCTTGATGGGAATGTCTCTAGATCAGTAAATAATATACCTTGGTTTTTTTTTTTTTGCCGCGGTGCAGATGGGGATGAGCAGCTACGGTTGCAGACCTCCCTTTCTGGTTTGACACTGCACCCGCACAAATATGTTCTAGCCCGCGCCGTTTCCCACGCTACGCGCCGTTTCCCACGCCACGCGCCTTTTCAGATAGCGCGTTGTGGCACGTGATCCCGACACTTTCCCGCCACCGCTCTTCTGCCGCCCCGCTCCCGGGCGCGCAGCGTCCACTGTGCGTATAACATAAGGAGGCACTTCAATTCAGCCTCACACACCGCTATTATATCCCCCAGCGCGTTTGCCGTCGCGCCTTTGCACGTGATCCCGCCGCTTTCCCGCTACCCCTCCGCCCCTGCTCCGCTCGGCGGTGGGCCGCGTTCAATGTCTATGGAATACAAAGATTAACTTTAATACGCCTGTACATACCACTATCATTGGGGGAGCTTGCGACCCCAATTCTCTGACCGATCCCGAAAAACCGATGGCTGTGCAATGCACCTTTGATCGTTGTTCGTGTTTGGTCATGATCCCGTGATCGTTTGAGAAAAGATCTAAAATTGCCCATCAAGAGATTTGAACTGGATTTGAACCGCCATTATAATAGGATACTTAGGAGGGATTGCCGACAGACCCAGAGCTGGAATGGCTGGTGCCCATACTACCTACACAATGCCATGGCTTTGCGAGCTGTACATGTAGCGAGAAACTGAACGTTGGAAGCATGCCATGCCTCGGGGTTGACTACCGCAGCAAATAAGTAGCAGTGAGGGTCCTGAGAGAATTTGAGCAGATACAATTCCGAGATGCTCTCATGAAATTTCGGGGATACAAGAAGACCGGATACCGTTTTCGCCACAACTCTACGACAGAATTTCTTCTGCTCAGTGTGTCGAAGACTCAGGTGTTCAAAAATATCTGAACAAAGAGGTGGTAAAAAACCTCAATATAAACTTGGGTCAAGAGCTTGGGTGGAATTGCCTCTCAGACTTCTGTTTCTTGGAGCCAATTGAAGAGGCCAAATTTCGGTAAACGTCACAGTCAATGAGAATGTTGGAAGATGATGGTTTGAGCTTGGTTTACTTATGATATTTATTATGGATTCGGAGGGGCTCAGACAGGATGTATGTTACGAGGATTGATCACACAACTGCCTGCCTACAACTGAGATTTGGCAAGCTCCCCCACTTCTGTAGCCGGATGCCGGCATACAAAACATGCTTATCCCTCAGCGCGTTTCCCGTCGCGCCTTCCAGATCGGAGTCAATCACGTGATCGTACCGCTTCCCGCCACCGCGCCGCTCCCGGGTGCGGCGCCTCCAATAAATATATATATTCCTGGAAATTCCAACCCTACATACAGAGCAACTATAGGACGGCTGTTGTAGTAGATACGTCCCAAAAAACAATGCTATCACCCCTTTTTGGTATGGCCCTACCTCGAATCGAACGAGGTCCTCCGTCTCAACCCTTTGCTTGGTTTCGTAATTGAAGACAGCGTTGTTCCATTCAACCATAGGGCCGTTAGACTCAGAGGGCATTGCCAAGTCTTATGTGGGTTAGCATTTCAGCAGGGTAACATTTCACGAACTTGACATGTTCACAGTTCAGATGCTATGGATATACTGAGTACAGCCCGCGCCGCTGAATCAAAAAATATATTCCTAAGGCATACTGGAATCATCATGTACGAACGAGCGCCCGGTCAAAACTTGCGCTTCCACATTTCATAGTAAGTCGCCAATCCCTCCAGCATCCACACCGTGTCCTGTACCGCCTCTTCCCAACGAGCGCGATCTTCGGGCTTGGCACCATCCGACACCGCACAGCCCCAGAAATACAACGAGGCGACGAGACTCAAAGTCCCGTTGACGCCCCACACAAAGAGCTTGCCCCAATCCTTCCCATCTGGCCCGTATCCACCCGTTGTCGTCCAGCGTCCATCACCACCGGCGACTCGCCACTCAGGCTGCAAAGAACTCCACCATGACTCCCATTTTGCGGCGTAACCTGCCACATCCGTAACAACCGGCGCCGTCCCTCGTTTTTTGAGGTTGATCCAAGTCCCCACTTCCGCGGGGCGACTTCTCGACGCAAGGTTAGTCGGTCCCTGAACGAATTTCGACGCGTCTTCTACTCGTGTCCACGCAGCCACCAGCGCCTGGTAATGGCAGCCCAAATCCTCCCGGGTGATCTCCTTGAATGCACTCTCAAACCAAGGCGCCGCCTTCGAAGGAGGCGCACCATAAGGGCTTGGCACGGGTGTTGCCGGCCCGAGGGTGAGCACAGGAACACCAGATGTCGGAGTCGGGGGCAAAGATTGTCCACGGGTGGACGACAAAGCAGGAGTGGAGGATTGCGGCCATGCGGAGGGCGACATGGAGCCAGGCGCAGTCGGCGGGGGCAGCTCGTTTGCTATGTCTGTCGCGTCGGGGGCCTCGGTCGCTGTTCCTGTGTCGGGCGCCTGGTCCAGGCCCATTCCATCATTGTTGGCGTCGATCTCCACGTTGTCGATCTCCATCGCGTCGGAGCCCTGGGCCCTAAGCGGTGGCGTCGTTGGACTCGACGGCGCCGTGTCGGCTGAGTCGATGTTGCTCGTGCGCACTTCGTCGGGGGCCTGCGCGCCAAGAGGCGGCGTCATCGAACTCGACGGGGGCCCGCCTGCGGTGGAGTCGATGTCCATGACACTCACCTTATCCACGTTCCGCGCCGACCTGCGCTGAGGCGCCGCACCCTTCAGAGGGCGTGGTCGGGGTTGTTTCGCACGGGTCGTCTGTACAGTATTCATTGTTGCAGCGAAATCGGAATCCAGCGCAGCCAGCTTGGCTCGCGCTTCACGTATGTTCCGTTCCCGGTACTGGTCGTACGTCAAACCGTCCAGGTAGATCGGCACGGTCGAGCTAGAGGCGGCAGTAGAATCCACCGGAGTCTTCTTGCGCTTCTTGCGCGCATGGGCCTTCTTCTCCTGGTCAGATTCTTCATCAGACGACGAGTCCGAGTCGCTTCCAGAATCGGACGAATCCGAATCCGAGTCCGAGTCGCTGCCGTTTCCACTCAAGCCGTGGTCGCTGGCTATGGTGAATTTTGCCGCGTCTAAGGTCGCTGCTTGACCTGACAATGCTGACGACGTGCATTCCTCTTGGGCTTCACAGTCAAGTTAGTAAATAATGGATGTGAGCGAGCACTGCACTACTCACTGAACGCCGTCTGCAAGTACTCTACCATAAAATTAGAAACTTGCTCATTGAAACGTTTCTTGTCCCATTGAGCGAAAACCTGGGCGCCATGGGTGAGGTTTCGACCAACAGAAACGCTGGTCAAACAATTAGAACGTGTCCGCAGTCAGCGGCAAATAGAAGACGTACGTCATGGTACGCAACTCTCCCCCGTAACTAGGCATGGGCCCACCAAGCAAAAGTGTGGCATGCAGCCCGGTATGTTCTTGCACACCACGGAGAATCGGAGCCATGAAGTCAGCGACAGCATCGATACACCTGGAATCATCATCAAGATACGTTTCCACTGAAAACCGGGACTCACTTTTGACGCGCCTCCGGAGTCGTCGCAGGGGGATCTTTCAGAGCCTTCGTATATGCCGTCTTGGCTTCTGTCGCAGTCTTCCTCGCCCTGGCTTCAATTGCTTTCTGCTCCGCGCTCGGAAGCGCAGTGAAGACTTCGCGTGATACCTTGGCACAAAATCCCATCTTAGGGGCCTTTGACCGTTCTGACGCAGCGCCCCTTTCCTCCACATCCTCTGCCCACCTTTTTGCTACCACAGGCGCTATCTGCTCCGCGTATGATTCCTTCATGAATTGCTGAAAGCCTTGTCTTGCCTTGGGCGGTGCCGACAATCCACTAAGTTTTGCGAGCAGAACCGCGAATGGGTCTTTCAACGGATCCAAAACGGCAGAGCGTCGGTGTTTTCGGATGCGGCCAATACGGTAGGTGTACCAGCGTCGAATACGCTGTGGGCGATAGCATCAGTGCTCGTCGTCGTTTGTCACCTGTGACAATGTGACTGACCTTGTCGAGCAACTTCATTCGCGAGCGCTTCACCCCTTCTTCCTCGGCGGACAACACTTCAATCGGCCTAGGCTTGTTCAAGTCGAACTCCTGCAGAACAGGCTCCTCGTGGTCCTGTGTCGTCCACGGCACGCGTGCGTGAAACTCATTGCATATTCTTCGCAGATATTTTCGCTCCGCACGTCTGCCTTGGTCCAGTGCTTCACCATAAGCTTCCAGATGAGGTTTCAACACCTCCTCCCGTACTCCTTCCGCCCAAAGCCGTAAATTTTGCCGCTCGCCCTTCGGAATACGTTTGCTCTCGCGCTTTTTCTTGGCCATTGAATCCCTATCTTCTGTGCGCTCAGAGGCCGTTTCCTGCCAAATGGGCAACTACTGAACACTCACCTAGCAGTACTCTACCCGTTGCCGGGCTTCCAGATACTGGTGATGTGGCGTCTTAAAAAGGCAAGTTTATTCTATTCCTCGCCCTCGCGTTTTGCCTTAGCAATGCTGATCCAGGATCTCTTCAGATCTTGTTCTTACCCATTCGGCCCCCATCACGCGGAGTTCTAAATTCCCTTATAAAAACCCTCGCTTTCGCCTTAACTGACATCCACTCTTGCTTTCTTTCCCCCATGACTGATACTTTCTACACCGCTTCTGGAACAGGTTCTGTGCCAGCAGCGGCAACCACCCAGGGCAGCGACAGTGAGTTTTGTCTCCCTCTCCTTTCTTTCCTCAGCTCAATGTCGTTCACAGTCAACGCCGCTGCCCTGCAGCATCTCAATGCCGCCATGTTGAGCCTCTCCCAGGCCCATGGTAAGTTAGCGCCCTTATCCCTTCATCAATGTGCGACTAACAGTCCTTGGCTCTTTCTAGCCTCCCCGCCCGCGCCTGCTCCCGTTTCCCAACCCCCCGCGCCGCCCCCGAACCTGCCTGCCGCCCCCGTCGGCTTCCAGAATCACGGCCCATGGCTCGCGGGGGGCATGTACGTCGTCGTTCCCACCGGGCCTCTCCTTCCCGCGGCCCAGGCACCTGGCTCCGACGACACATGGTACTGCATTACGAAGGGCCACTACGTCGGCATCACCACCAGCAATGCCCTCGCTCTCAACGCTGTCGTTGGCGTCACCGGCAATGCCATGAAGAGCTACAAGTCGCAGTCCCTCGCCCTCCTCGCCTTCAACGACCTGCAGCGTTATGGGATGGTCGCCGTCGTTGCCTAATCGTCCGTTTTTCACCTTATCTGTTTCTTTCATCTTTTCGCTAATTGATCCTATTTCTCATAGGCTCGCGTATTATACCGTTTCCGTTCTGTAGTCGCGTAGTCTACCGTCCTCGTGTGTATCTAGCGAGATCTAGCTTCGTCGTCTCTGAAATTGTATTTTGATGCGTTCGAAAATTGGATTGATGCATCCAAAAATGGCCTTCATCGCCACCCTCTTCCTTTTGCGGATCGCAGCCGAGCCAAACGGAGACTGATCGTCTGTTTTTTTGTGCCAGATCTCATCACCACACTTGTTCCTCAGTTCTTACCCGCATCCAGTTACTTGCTCCAACCACTTCGCCTAACATCCGCATCCAGCTACCTACGTCGAGCCGATTCCCCGAATGGCCGCCTTTGCCTGATTGTTCTGATGAACATACAAGCCATGCGACTCACATTCTCCTCCTCTTTCACCCACCCACGATGCGTCACGACGACGACGACGACACACAAGATCCGGACGACGGCGAGCTTTTGTCTATGCTCGATCGTCTCAACCTCCGTGAACGTGCCGCCGCCGAGGTCGTTGTTACACCGCCCCGTACCCCGCCGCCTCTACCGCAGTCGCCCTCTACCTTGCCTCCTCGTCATACATTCCCATCCACTCGGGCCCGAACGTACACCACCCCCAATGCCGAGCGATCTACCATCTACCACATTCAATCACCCAATTTTGAAACATTCACGCGCCATTGGTACGTGTATACTTCACTCGACAAAGACTGAGTTTAATATTGTTATTTTCAAGGTCGACGGCAGGTGCCGCCACTCAAGGCGTGGCCGGCGCGCACGTCCATGCTGTTCAAATGCCCAGCCCCAGCAAATACAAACATTCCAAGAAGGCGGCCTACGTCGTATTTGTCGGCACAAACTATGGGGTTTTTCTTACATGGTGAGGTGATTTCCCTTGGGCATCATCATACCCTGCTCATCTGTGGATTTAGGGCCGAGACTCGAGCCCTCGTTAACGGCGTATCAGGCTGCATCTTCCGCGGATACACCACGCTCGCTGAAGCCCGGGCTGCCTTTGCCTACGCTGAAGCCCGTCAGTGGATTCGCATTGCTGGCACGCCGCCGACGGTCGGTATCGACGTCCCTCAGCCTAATATGTCTTATCACAACCCTCTGAACGGCAACGAGACCCTCGACAGCCTTTGGTATGTCGTCTATCGAGGAATCTTCCCTGGTGTATATCGTTCCCAGTAAGAATCTTCCTCTTTTGCCATCACCTCCTGCTCATCTCCCCACACAGCCTAGAATGCCAGCTAAATACTCTTGGAGTGCCCGGTTCCTTGTTCGAGTCTGTTGTCGGTCAGGCACGGGCCCTTGCGAAGTTCGCTCGAGCGACTCATCTTACCGAAGTCGATGTCGCTCCTGCTCCTGCCTACAGCGATTCGGATCCTTTTCTGTGACAATATCTAGCCCGTTTTTTGCATGTCTCTTCACTACCTTGAATATACACGATTCCCGCTTCGCACAAAGTCTCCGCCGCCCACCGTTATCGTTTTCAGCCACTTCCATTCGCCCAAGACTGCGAACTGCCCACAGGGAGGTCCATCAAAACCGCATTTATGGCACGTGAAACGCACTTGCCACAAACTTCAGCGACTCCAAAAATTTCACCACACCTCTCCCCAAACCATTTTCTCCCTGATGAGTGCTCAACAGCCATCCTTTTCGACATATACAGCTCTTCATGTTGTAAATACTCACGTAGCATTTTGTTCTGAGTTATGGTGAATTAATTCAGTGTTGCACCCTGCGAACTTGCCACAGAATTCAGCCTTTTGCGAACTTGTCACAGAAACGGGACTTGCACCATTTTCGATATAAACCATTTTCATTCATCTCCCACTAGAACTAGTCAGCAGAACTATTCTTTGCTGTTCCGGCTACCTGCCCATTTTAATGCGCCGTCCCTGAGTCCAAATCTGATTTTATATAAATTTTTCAACCATTTCGATCGTGCGAACTTGACACAGTCAGCTGATTGACCTTTGTTCCTCTTACACCGTCAACATCCAACCCAACTTCGACACTTGAATGTGTTCCGTCCTATCCATCTCGTGTAAGTATTCACCAAAAACCAATCCTAGGCCATGACACACCTCACACAACACCCTAACTCACCCGAAACCGTCCTGTCTGTGCTGCAGGACGTTGCCCGATGTTGCGAACTTGTCACGAAATCCTGGCGCCGGAATGCGCGCTCCTCACCTCGGTGCAGGTACAATAGTCAATCTGAATTTCTCAAGCGAAACTCATCCATTGCTAGAGGTGCTCAGCCCATTATCCAGTTCTTATATCTCCTGCACAAATATACTCAATGTTACCGGTTTCCAACGCACGCGAACTTGGCACACGCGACCCACAACCCTTTTTTGGGGATACCTTGCGCGTAATATTCGTTGTTGGAGTCTCAACCCTGTTCGTCCAATTTTATTACAAGTCAAACACGCAGTCCGCTTCCTCCAAAATCCACCACCACCTCCCAAAACCATTAAAATCTGGAGCTTTTGCCCACGGAACATATCCCCGAAAGGCCCTCATTCGCTTGCGACGCTTCGGGACTTTTGCCTTGTTTGCTCCGGTGTCCATCTTTCTGTTTGTTTCCACCATGGCCGTCGCCGCCCACCCGCCCATGCAGTCGAAGTACGCTCACGCTGGCCCTTCCGACTATGAGATCCAGTACTTCTCTATACCCCTCCTCTAACACTGTCTGACAGCTTCCTCACAGGCTCCAACGCGAAGCAGAACGTCGGGAGAAAGCTCGCTTACGCATGGCACGGTGTGTACTCACTGCTCCTTGTGTGACCTGCCTGACCACCTTCGCACCAACAGCAAGCGGGCCGAGCTCAAACAGCGCCCACTCGAAGAGCAGGAGCGCGCCTGTGATGCGACTCGATTCGCGGGGCTTCACGGAGGAGTTGAAGCAGCCTAGAGTCTCGGAAGCAGCCCGAGGGCGCTAACCGAGACGAGAGATGAAGAGCGGGAGCGGCCGTTGGGCGCTCAACCGACGTTGTGACCCTTCGTCGAGGGATCGTGTGACCCGGGATCGGGCTCCTATAACCCAGGAGGCACGGGGAGCAGTTGTACGCATGCTCGGGCCTCTGGTGGGTCGGTAGGGGTGGTCCCTCGTAAGGCTCGCGTTCACGACATGAGAGTCAAAGTGTGAATATAAGATGATTATATAATATGTACATGTGACTAATACGTAGATAAGATGAGATAAGGAAATCTAGTGCTAATGGCCTCAGGCCGTGTAAATGGAACAAATAATACATAGGCGTCACAGAGCCCCCCACACGGCCGGGTACTATTAGCAGACGCCTACCCTTCGTACTCGTCATCGTTGTCGTCGCCGTCGTCGTCGTTACCATCGTCGTTGTCGTCGTCGTCCGTGTACCCAACGCCTTCTTCCATCGCGAGTTCCTTCATCCGTGCTGAATAGCCGCTGCGCTTGCCCCTACGATTGATTCTCGACGCGCGTCTAGGGTTACCTCGTCGACGCTTCTTCCCTTGCCCGGGCAACGGGGCTCCTGGGGCGGATATCCGTCCCCTCAGACAGCGCTCCGAAGTGAGTCGGTTGCTCAGTGGCACCATAGAGGTACCGGCAGACAGTCGCTCGCTTAACGGGGTGGCGGACGTCAAGCGCGAGACCAAAGGGCGCGGTCGCGGCTCCGTAGGAGCTAGCCTGGGGTCCGGGAAGTCGGAGAGCCGATTGCCCAAAGAAGGAGCAGCGGAATTGGTGCGGTGCGCTGAGCGTCGTGCAGGAGACACGGGGGTTCGCGGCGGGGTAGCGACTAGCTGCGGCAGACCTCGAGGAGGGCCTGCTGGCTGCTGCACCGGCGGAGTGCACGTCGGAACTCGCGAAGTGGAGCGTGCTGCCTTGACAGCGTGGTCGGTACGACTGGCGCGCGCAAGGGGTCGAGGGGTAGCTTCTTCCACGGCAGAGGCAACGTGGCGTGTCAGAACCGGAAGCAAGGGTTCATCGAGGTCGCGGGGAGCAGCCCCTTGGCGCTCACCCTGGTTCTGTACCTGCGACGTTAGGGAATCCTCACCGGAGGACGCTGCTGGTGGCAAGGTGTTACCTTCCAATCCGCGCTCCAGTTCCTCCGTCCATAAGTCGTTGGAATAGCGAGCAGCGTCATCGAACTCCTCATTTCCCGCATACGACGCGGACACCTCCTGGTGGAGATCCTGTAGGTGACTCCGTGCACGCTGCCCCAGGGTTGTCGTCGCGAAACGTACCCACATCCGACCTCGTGCACGGAGGATAGCGAGGGGCCGCGCATTGGCACGGTAGAGCGCATCGCGCGCGAGTTCGCGGAACATCAGAGCATCATACCCTTCCCCGACGTTGTCCAAGACGACAACGTTCGAGGGCGGCGTCCGTGTCGGCCCCGGAGGAAGGTCCAAGATCCGCAGATGCGGCTCGCCCGGCGCAGCGTCGACGTCCATCGAATCCACTTCCTCACCTTCAGAGTCGCTCAATCCCAGCGATACTTCGTCTTCACCCGCCACCGCTCTCGCTTTCCCTTTCCCTTTACCCTTCCGTTGTTCAGGCTCCGAGTCGACCTCCATGGATTCCAAGTTCGCTGCTGTGAGGTCGGCACGAACGTTGGGGAGTTTGGTGGAAGAGCCCGGTATGAGAGGTAGCCGCGAGACATCAGGTAGCTCCGCTCGCCTCCCGACATCCGATAACGAAGGGTTCATCGTCTCGTAGACCCACGACGACGCTTTGAACGGCTTTAAAGTGCCGTGCACGTCTTGGAAGAACGGGAGACGGGGCGCTGGCATCCCGAAGCGGTCCTCATCTAACAGGCCCGGGGGTTTTGGGGGTAGTTCGTCCGGGTCTGCGTGCAGGCTTCGCTTGAGCTCGCGATCCCAGAGGGTGTAGGAGGTCTGCGGCTTGAAATTCTGCCCACGGTACATCCACGCCGTTTCGCCCTCCTCCGTCTCGCTGAGTTCGAACTTCGCCCAATGTCCCTTATCACTCCGGCCGGGGTGTATAGGAGGAGGGACGATCCAAGGTGCGTGACGAGGATCTATCTCGCGGAATTCCAGGGAACGAGCAGCATAAGCGTCTTGCGTGGCACGTGGCGCCTCAGGCACCGCCGGAGCACCAACACGTACGTCCAACGCCAGGATGGTTCGTTCTGTAGTCGCGGCAGCCCCGGCGGGCGCTCTACGACTCGGAACACCCGGGGTAGGGAGCGATCTTTGTGCGGGAGGTACGAGCGGGGCGGCAGAGCCAGGGCGGGGCCCTACGGCGGTCCGCTCCCCTGCCGCAGCCGCTTCAACAGGCGTTCGGCGATAGGACCCTGGGAAGCTCGAGCTCATCCCAGAGGAACTCGATCTCAATCCTGAAAGGGAGGAGCGATTCCCACTAGTGGAAGAGGCCGTCGTCCGCGAGTAGACGTTGGACGCAGGACGAGGTAAGCTGGCATTTCCAGCGGAGGCAGAGGATACGGATCGGGAGGAGTCGCGGTTGGAGGCAGAAGCTGATGCCCAGAGGAAAGGGAAGACCATAGTCGACACCGGACTGGGAGGTCGAGGAGGCGCGACTACGAGAGGGGGTCTAGCTGGAGAGTAAGGCCTTGGTGGGGACTGAGTGGGGAGCGGCAGGCTACGAAGATGGACGGAGGAAGACCAAGAGTTAGATTGTAAGGGCATCGTCGTCGTATCGGCTCGCCCAGCGTCGGGGAAAGCTACCGCGTCCAGACGAAAGCGGTCCAAACGGGCTAGTCTCTGGTAGGGGTTGGAATCCGAAAGTAACTCAGCGATCGCGGTACCGTCCACAAAGTTTTCGTAGGTGGGAACTCCTCGCGGAATGAGAGCGCTTTCCAGACACTCGTGGATAACGAAACAGGGGACTTTAGCCACCAAGTGGCGTAGCACCACCTCTTCCGAGCATCCGTTTGCCCAGAATCCTATAAATTCCTCCTCCGCAACCGGCATCTCCATTCGTCGCAAGTTCTCTATTCTCCATTCCGCCTGCGTACGGCGAGCGCGATTCCAGGCGATCCATCCGTCGGCTTCTCTCAGCACTCTCTGGATTGCTACCCCGCAAGCTACAGCGCTGTCCCAGGAACGGATCGCGAGCAGCTCCAGGATGCGACTCTCCGACACGTAGGGACGCTTGGTCCAGTTTCGGGAATCTGGGCGGAACAGGTCTCTGTATTCATCCATCTGCCGGTCGAGAGTGGAGCGCAAGGCAACCAACGCGTCTACGAACTTCCGATCGAATTGTCCGGAGTAAGGCTTGTGAGGAGGAAGGGAGCTCGCCCATTGTTCGGTGAGGGGCACGAAAGCCGCGTACGCGTAGTCGTCAGAGCGTACATGGGAGACCCGCCTCATGAATGGCCAATGAGCGCGATCCGTTCGCCAGTACTGCGGGCTATACAAGCAGTCGTATCGCCCTAGGTGCCCATCATAACGACGCTCGGTTTTGACGGAAGGGGTGCTCAGACGGAAGTCAGGATGGCTGGCGCCGGGGAAGTAAGGTAATTGCCGCGAGTTGCACGACCACAGCTCGTAGTTGCGGCCACCGACGCGGACCAGGCGCGAGATGACACGGGGGAGATGACGCAATTCGAATAGCATATTGGAGTTAATAGCAGGGAGGTCGTAGTAACCGACGAGACAGGCGGTATGGACGTGGTCGAAGCGAATACCGTCCGCGCGCACGGACGCGCGGCCGTGGATGGAAGACATCGAGAGACGGCCTAGTGGCGCTCAACCGACGAGATTCTGCCAACGGATTCCAGGAAGCAGCTGAAGAGCGCTAGCCTGTACAGTTCGGAAGGAAGCAGCAATAGTGCGCTAGCCTTCACGAGCGATCCAGTGAACGGGAACCAAAATGGCGCTTCGGCAGAAAGCTGTAGAAGGGCGCTAGTCTTCGCGCAGAACGAGTCAAGAAGAAGGAAGGGTGGGAATAAAGGAAGCTAAATGATAGAAGCCCATCAAAATGGCTCCGAACCTGCCACGCACTGCCGCTGATCCCTTCGGCCGATCGGGCGAAAACCCGAAAGCGCAATCAGACGAGATTGTGCGCGCGCAAGTACTCCCGCTTCAACTGTGGTGCGTTGCGGAGATCATACTCAGATACCCAGGAGTCGTCGGCCGGGTCGTAACCTTCCCATCTAACTAGAAACATACGCTGATTACCGTTCTTCCTAGACTTGATGGCGTGCCCGAGGATGGCTTCCACGACGTACTCCTCTGTAGCGGTGAGGTATTCACGGGTGTCAGGAAGAGTAACGCGTTCGCCGTAGGCTGCGTCGGACGGTTTGTACTTGCGTAGATGAGCGAGGTTGAAGACTGGGTGCATAGAGTAGGTGTCCGGGAGTCGTAGTCGGTAGACCACTGGATTAATCTTCTCCATCACTTCGAAGGGGCCGATAGTTCGCTGAACTAGTTTACGTCCCGTTCCGGCTACGTCCACGAGCTCGAGCGAGTGCGGGTTAACCAGGACAAGATCCCCAGGTTCGATGCTTTCCACGGGGCGCCTGCCTTTATTGTAAGCGCGCGCCTGTCGTTCCTGCGCCATTACTATAGCGTCCCGCGCCGCCTTTCGGTGGCTCTCCAGCGCCTCAATAAAATCTTCTCCCTTCTGGCTAGGGAGGAAAGGGCGAGCTACGGGATCGCCAGAGGGATTGATCAAGCCGGCGGCGCCGCGTGGTTGATAACCCAGAAGTAAGAAGTTGGGGGTATAACCAGTCGATGAATGCACATTGGAGTTATAGGCGAAATTGATTTCGCTTAGCCAGAGTGCCCAGGAGGAGCGATCTGCAGCGACGTAAGCGCGCAACATCCTCTCTATCGTGGCGTTGAGTATTTCCGTCTGTCCATCCGTTTGCGGGTGGTGGGCAGAGGATAACGCCATGATGCTCCCGTATTGAATGACGACCGAGCGCCAAAACGCGGTAGCCCAGCGTTTGTCACGGTCCGCGATGATACGCTCAGGCATCCCGTAGACGTTAACGACTCGATCCACGAAGAATTTGGCGAATCCTTCCTGAGAGAGGTTGGAATGTGTCGGAATCATAATGCCATATCGCGATAATTTATCAACGATCACTAGGATCGCCGTGAACCCTTCCTTTCCAGAAGGAGGAAGGCCTGTTATCAAGTCGAGTGAGACTGTAGCGAAAGGTCGCGCAGGGATGTGCGCGGGACGAAGACCGCCCATCTTGCGACGGTGGTCGTCTTTGATTTTCTGGCACACATCACAAGAAGTCGCGAAGTCGGCCGAGTCCTTGCGCAAGGATGGCCAGAAGAAGAGCTCTCTCAGGCGAATTTCGAATTTAGCAGGGCCCGCGTGCGCGCTTTCGTGAGGAGAATCATGGATCATCTTCATGACAAATGGTACTTTACTGCGCGGCACGCAGAGGCGAGTGGTCCAATCCGCATCGAGGAAGTATAGGAGGCCATCGCGTCCTTTCTGGTACCTCGACGGGGTCAGCAGTTTATCGGGGCTGTGAGCTTCCTCCGTTAGATGGTTACGAAAGAACGGATCCGTCGAGTATCCCTTGATGAATTCGGAGGTCACCCGTGGGTCGATAGACACCAGTAGGTGAGCTCTTTTATTCCAATCATCGTCGGGTTCGGTGTCAGCCTCCCTCGCTTTGACTCCTACTGGGTAAGTCCAGTGATCATCTGCGGGGAAGGGCATACCGTCGGAGGGCTCAGCCATAGTGGCGCGCTCCTCCTCCAAAGGAGAAGTGTTCCTCTCCTCGGCTAAGGGCGCTGCACCGAGTGCGCGCTCCTCAGGGATCGGTGACGCCGGCTCTTCCATAGGCGGGCGGGCTAACTCCGGTTCCTCTTCCCTCGCTCTCTGCCTCCTTGTCCGAACAGGATACGCGTACTTGTCGATTGCGTCTTCCCACCACCAGATAGCAAAGGCGGCCTTCTTGGCCGGTGCAAATGCCCCCCTGTCTTCTGCTCGTTGAGCCGTTTCTTGAACGTCCGCATCGGGCACGATGGTGTTGATATCGTCTCGTACCGGCGAGTCGTGCGGCGGCACTCGTGGGAGCCTCGATAAGGGATCCACGTTCGAATGTATACGCCCCGGTCGATGAACGATTTTAAGGCCTGGGTACGCTGCAAACACTGCCCCCCACGCCGCAAGGCGCCGGTTCGCGTTTTCGTAGACCCTCGCCCACTGCAACGCGGCGTGGTCCGTTACCAAAATGACTTGCTCACCCTCAATAAACGGCTGGAAGCGCACCAGCGCTTCCTTAGCGCCCAGCGCTTCGCGCTCCGTGGCGCTGTAGTTCCTCTCCGCCGACTTCAGACTCCTGCTCCAGTACGCGATGACACGCTCGACGTGCACTACAGAATCTTCGAAAGTCGCTCCCCATTCATCCTCCCCTCCCTTCTCCTTAACCTCCTTTGCCAGCGTAATGTACAGCCGCGGAACGGGCAATTTTGCGTCCCACGCGGCCTTCAACTTCTCATAAATCGCGGTGCCCTCGAGGTCCGAGACTTTGATAGGTTGGATTTGTTGCAAGCTCGACCCGAGCGCGTAGTCGGACGCGTCGGTATAGAGCCTGTAAGGGACTCCTTGAATGGGGTGCCCCAAAATCGGCGCAGCCGATAAAGCGTCCTTAGCTTGCTGGAACGCAATCTCCTGCTCGGCTCGCCACTCCCAACGGACGCCCTTGGCGAGCAGCGCGAACAGGGGTTTGGCAATGAAGGCGTAGAAAGGAATATAAGAAGCGAAGTAATTTATCATCCCCAGGAATTTTTGTAGGTCGTTAACACAAGTCGGCCTCGCCAGCTCTTGGATAGCAGCGACTTTCTCTTTATGCGTGGATAGACCCAAGCGCGAAACCTTCTGGCCCAGCAGCAGGATCGAGGAATAGCCAACAAAGCATTTCGTCGGCTCCAGCGTGATCCCAGCAGCCGTGATGGCGCTCAGGACTTGATCGAGATGGACGAGGTGTTCTTCCCAAGATTTGGAGAATATCACGATGTCGTCAATGTAAACAAGCGTGAATATCCAGAGAAAGGGCGCGAGGACACCCTGCATAATCCTCTGAAAGATGGACGGGCCGTTCCGCAGCCCGAATGGCATGCGGCGAAATTGCCACAATCCTCGGTGAGATCGAAACGCTGTCTTTTCCTTAGCATCGTCCTCCATCTCGACTTGAGTAAAACCGGCGAGCGCGTCGAAAGATGAGAGCACTTGTGCTCCTGACAGCGCCTGAATGATCTCAGATTGGCGCGGAATTGGGAACTCGTCCGGAATCGTGTCAGCATTGAGCTTGCGATAGTCCACGGCAAGTCGAGGCTTGCCATTACGATATACAACTACGCACGGAGCGCCCCAAGGACTGGTGGATGGCTCTATCACTCCTCGCTCAAACCACAGATCCATCTGCTTGTCGATCACTTCGCGCTTCGCGGGGGACGCGGTGTACATGGGCATGGAGGAAGGCTGCACGCCCTCCTTGAGCGGGATGGGAGCTTTCTGCTTCACATGACCTAGCCGCCCCCCGACGCCGAATGCTGCCGCGTTCCGGCGCAATACAGCGTCGAGTTTGGGGCGAATGGTCTCCGGGATATCGGGACCGAGATTCACTAGTGACGGTATCTCCACGTCCGTGAAGGCCTCGTCCGACTCGCCGGGCAGCGCTGTTGTCTTCGGACCCCAATTCTCGTCCTCCTCCAATTTGTCGTCCGAGGACACTGGCTGCGGGGGCAGGCTGTCTGGATCCTGAGCGCGCAACGTCTCCTCGATCACGCGCGCGAGGGCTTCCGCTGAGGCGACGTACTTGGCAAGCTGTTCACCATCCTTGGGGCAGTCGGCGTAGCTGGAAGGATCGTGGAGTTTGCCGACCACGTCCCCCGCGCGTATGTACCACGGGCGAGTACTCGTGTTCGCGATGGGTAGATACGGAGCGGCGGACTTGATAAAGGTAGTCGGCGCCGCCAAAACGCTCTCATCGTCCGTGGAAATGACAATCTTCTCTACCAGCCACTCATCCCGCCCTTCGAAAGGCCCGGTCACCCTAACGTTGTGCACTGCGCCTGCTGAGACCAGAGTGTCCTGCGCGGCTAAGACCGGAGGAGAGTCTGTCTTTCCTTCCCGCCGAACGCGAGCTTTCGACCGCTGGTAACGTTTGGCCATAACGCCTGGCAGGATACGACGCTTCGTACTAGCCATATTCGCGTGACGCAGTGAAGGGAGGATCTCAAAGCCTAGATCGACGGAGTGCGCGGAGGACGCGGCAATTACATGCCGGGAACGTCCGACTTGTATATCGCTGTGCCCGGTAGCCCAGCGCTTCACTCCCAGCTCGTAGGATGATTGGAAATCTTCTCCTAAAAGCAGCGGCACTCGCATGTTGCGCACAACGTAGGCTTCCAGTTCGAAACTGATAACATCGCCTTCCTTCGACTCCATGAACAGTGTCGTCTTGATGTAACCCAGTACTTTCGCTTGCCCCGTCAGGTGGTACAACTTCATGCGGATGCCTTCGCGTGGTTTCGGTAACCCCGGTATCGACGCCCAGAATTCTTCCGACATAAGTGTGATATCGGCCCCGGAATCCACTCTCCCCCTCACCCAAGCTTGGAGTAGCGAGCCCACCCGCAGTTTGACGTGTAATGCTCGAGCTCCGAGAGATCCCAAACCATCAGGAAGCTGACGGACTTTCCTGGCCGCATGAACCTTAACTCCTTCTTCCGAGAGGGAAGTCGGGAGTTCCACGACGCGAGCAGCCTTACGAAGCTGAGCGCGGGGAATGGCGACGGGATCAGGGCATTCCACTGCTTTCCCCTTGCCTTTCTCCTGAGGCTTCACTTTCGTAAAGGCGTCTCGGCGTCGACGGTTACGGTGGTGCGGACTGGAGTCTACGTGAGCAGCTATAGCACCAGTGCTCAGCGCGTCAACGTGGAAAGCCTCCTTCGGTTGGTCGGAGCTCTTAGGGTTCTCGCACGAATAAAAGGAAGTGACTTTGTATTCAGCCAACATAGCTAAGTACTCGCGTTGCTCCGCCTCCTCCTCTCCTATGTCCATCTCTACCTTAATCATATTCGCGTTACGGAGCGTCTGCCAGCGTCCACGGTGAGGACAGTCCAGAGCGACGTGTTTTGGACTCGTGCAAATGTAGCACTCCCCGTTAGGAGGACGGACACTCGAGATCGAGTCGTCGCGTTTGAAGTGGTACCCGTCGATGGTTTTTCCCTTCGGCCAGGGCGGCTTAGGACCGGACGGGGACGGACGCTGCGAATTACCGCGCGCACCATCGGTAGCTAGAGCGTGCTTGTCCGCATCTGACGCCTCTTCCTCCTCCGAGCTGCTCTCCCCTTCCTCCAATACTGGAGGTAGATCCGCGGCGTTCGCAACGCGTCGGCGCCTATACCTCGAAGCTGAGTTGTCGCTGGGGTTCTGGCGCGAGCCGACGGAGGCCATGAGCGAAGCAACGTTCCGAGCGAGCAACCAGGCCGAGAGCAGGCTGTCACAACTATCCTCGGCGACGTCCTGCAGAGCGGCGAGAGTAGGGCAGATCTTGATACTAATCTCCTTGGCCCATTCCGGAGGTTGCGTACGGATAACTCGTTCAACAGCGTCCGTGCCGTCTACGACGTCGGGGTACACGAATGAATGATGATTAATACGTCGCTGGAAGAAGTCCACAGGCTCCTCCGACTCGTGGCCCTTCTGCCGGAAAGTCATCTCGTCGAACTCGCGAGAACGGAGAGATAGCCATTTGGTGGTGAGGAAGTGGGTGCGGATGGCATCGAGCAGAGTGGACCAGTTTAAACTGTACTTGGCTCGGACTTCGAGAGTGAGCGAATTCCACCAGGACAGGGCTCGGTCAGAAAACTTCAACGGAGCCATCTGTGCTATTCCGTGGAACATCCGGACGCTAATTCCAGCCCAGTACGACATGTGTATCACATAGGCGATCACAGTATCGCCCTTCCCGTTCCAGCTCGGGACAATGGAGATGTTCAGCTTGGGATTAAGCTGCCATTGGTCCAGGGCGCTCTCCGGGTTTGCACCCGAGGCAGCCGTAGGACCACCATCTCCACCTCCAGGTGGGCCGCCTCCGTATCCATGGCCACCGCCGTTAGGGTATCCTCCGCCGCCATTAGGGTATCCTCCTCCTCCCCCTCCGTTGCCGTGCCCGCCTCCTCCGCTCCCACCTCCTCCGTTCCCGCCTCCACGAGGTCCACCGCTACCATTAGTGCTTCCGTTACTCCCGTCGTGGCGATGAGGAACTCCAGGAGCTTTACCCCGATCAGGGTCCGAAGTTGTACGGTACACGTAGCTCGTACGAGCAGGGTCTGCGGGCGGCGGGACGGCGTGGTTTTGGTTGAAGGACACTGCGGGCAGCGAGCCCCTCACGTTAGGTACGGGACGCATCACCGATGGCCCCCCAGCAATAGAAGACATATCCGGCGGGATCCATGTGTCCTTGATAAAACCAGCGCCGGGTAGAGAGCTAACCGCGTGAGCTCGGCGGTGCGAGGGAGCCACTGGCGCGAATCGCACGCTATGTGCGACGCCGGCAGCGTTAGCGGGAGCAGCGAACGAAGTCGCGCTCACCGCGTCGGGCTCACGGATAGTGGGGATAACGGATCTGTCGCGAGGTTTGTACGGGTGAGGGTTGACGTCCTCCCCGGCTTGGAGTGATTCGACTATGCCGCGATGGACCTCAGGATCGATCAAGGCGACTCTACGCCCGTAGTCTGCGCGCGATACCAGGCGGTAAAGTTCTTGAGCCGGAGGAACGGACCCATAGGCCTCGCGGACCTCAGAGATCGTGGAATCCACTGAGCTCAAGCGCTCATCGGGAATTTGGCCAGTGAACGTCTCACGAATATTGCGCAGGTAAGAGCGGACGTGTTTGTCGGCACGGGTGAGACGTAATTGCAGGGTGGACAGGGTAAACCGGAGTTCAATCGAGTTCTCCCATCGTTCGAGCATGCGAAGCAGATTGAAGTTGACATCCAGACGATAGCAGGAAGAGGGCCTCTGGCCCAAGAAGGACGTCAGAGCGGCGAGAATTTGCTGCATGGCGAGCACAGCGTGCGCCACTCTAGCCAGCACGTTGAGATCCAAACAGAAGTAGGATCTGCCGTTCTCTGAGTCCGCCAAGGGTATAAGAGCGACTTCGCTCGCCTCAAAGCGGTCGACTCTCCGCACGGCCTCAGAAAGTGACTCCCACTCGAAGTCCAGGCGCGGGCGTTCGAAGCGGATGAGGATGTCGCGGAGAAGTAGCGATGCCGAGGAGTCCGACCCAGGTAGCAGGCCGTCCGTCGCGCCATAGTGGATAAGAGGGTCGTAGTCCTTCTTGTCCTTCGCGTCGAAAGCGCCATGATGGCGCTCGACCGACGCGATGAGAGGCTCGTTGTGAACCTCTATCATGCGCCCCGCTCCGCTAAAGAGTCGCGGGTAGGGCTCCTGCGTTCGAGTCTGAAGAGCCACGGTGACGCTCTCATTGTCCAAGTGCGGAGGTCGTCCGTATGATTCAGAGCGAGAATGCGGTTGAGAGTACACTGCCGGATGAGGGCTCCTGGGGTGCAGATCTCGAGCCTTCCGAGCGAGATCCTCGCGAGGAGGAACCTTGAGTCCGGTGTGAGCCATGGGAGGAGCGCGAGCGAGGAGCTCGCTCATTTTCGAGGGAGGAGTGGACACAGGACGACAGAGTGGATGGAGGAGGCGAAGTATCCGTAACCGCCGTCGAGGAAGGAATAGGCGTGGTCTCCGGCAGTAGCCCGAGCAGCAGCAGCAGCGGCCAGAGCGGTCGGGTGCAGGCCGGAGTATGCGGCCTCAAGGGCGCTCCTCGACGGCACGGCCCCCGGAGGAGGATCGTCTTGGTTGGGTATGGATTCAACCGTGGCGCGGCGATTTCCTTGAGAGTTCCGCGCTAGGAATCCGGGGAGGCGCGATTCCACGGACCCAAACGCTGCTAACGGAGTGGAAGGAGTATTGACGTTACGTGCCAAGGAAGCCGCCTGTTGGCGTGGACGCGCTGGAAGAAACTGCGCGTCCCGGGGGAGTCGCCCCGGTGGCGCTCGACCCCTGCCTGTTGGAGGCGGAAGCGGAACGAGATCCGCGAGGTGGAGGATGAGAATTCAAGCCTTCTTTCTGAGAGCGACGGCTATTCGACATGGTGGGGATGAGCAGAGAGTTTTTTCTCGGCAAACACTCTCCTCCAGGTCGTTTTCCTCGTCTCCGGCGGCCGCAGTTCGTAAGGAGATACACTCGGGTAAAGAGTAGTAAGGTCGGACACACGTCTCCTGCGTTTCAGGTTTTCAGGACTCGGGTACTCGGTTATTCGCCTAATTTCGGGCGAAATACTGAGAGGAGGGGTGGCGACCTAGGGCGGGAAAGGATTCTGGAGAAATCCGAGCGAGAAGGGTCGCCCCCCAGAATAGATAGTAAGAATACGGCGAAAGAAGTAGCACTTTGTTCAATGAGATATGGATTGAGATAGCGCCCAGTGTATGGTATTGAGACGCTGGATAGATTAGCGCGTCTCAGAGCTTCAACTCCAGGTGAAGCCCTCGCGGTGGGCTCCATTGTGATGCGACTCGATTCGCGGGGCTTCACGGAGGAGTTGAAGCATGCCTAGAGTCTCGGAAGCAGCCGAGGGCGCTAGCCGAGACGAGAGATGAAGAGCGGGAGCGGCCGTTGGGCGCTCAACCGACGTTGTGACCCTTCGTCGAGGGATCGTGTGACCGGATCGGGCTCCTATAACCCAGGAGGCACGGGGAGCAGTTGTACGCATGCTCGGGCCTCTGGTGGGTCGGTAGGGGTGGTCCCTCGTAAGGCTCGCGTTCACGACATGAGAGTCAAGTGTGAATATAAGATGATTATATAATATGTACATGTGACTAATACGTAGATAAGATGAGATAAGGAAATCTAGTGCTAATGGCCTCAGGCCGTGTAAATGGAACAAATAATACATAGGCGTCACAGCGCCGCTGCACGATCCCGCGAGCATCAAGCGACGTACCGGGCAAGGTGAGCAATCTCTCATACATTCCCTGTTTTCACTGAATGCTTTCAGGCATCGCGAGGACCTGCGCAAATGGGAGGCTCAACGGCGGCTTGAGTACGTCGTCTGTTTCACCCTTGACTCATACTGATCTCAATCTTAAGCGTATACCTGAAGAGATATGGGCCTAATGCATACGCTTCCTACCTCCAAGCTGCTCGTGACCGACGACGACGGGCGCGCGCCTTACTCCGAAAGCGGAATGGCTTGCCCCCTGCCCCGCCGAGAAAGCGTCGGGAGGTTTGCGCCTGCCAAGCCTAGTTACGAGCACATGTTTTACTGTACTTATGATGATCATTGTTTTTTGGAGCACAGCATGTTTCGTTCGTACTAGGTAAAGTAAAGCATTCGGGACAGCATTCGGGACAGCGTAGAGGTAAGTAAACAGTAATCAAGCTTGGAAGAATGAGATATGCCAACAATTAAAGCTCCCCTCGTTTGGCGGGGGTCCCGTACAGAATCAACTCGATCTTGTGGCCCAGATTGTACTCAGCCGCCTGAGCTGCCAACTCCGCATCAGCACGGGATAGCGTCGGGTACAGTGTACTATCGGTCCCGCCGTTTACCGCGTGCGCCTCTCTCCTGCAAGTGCGGGGTCAGAAGGGCATTCCCAATTAAAAGACAGACTTACAGCGAATCGTAAACCTCGCCGGAAAAAGGTACACAGAAATAAATCGGTTGGGTCTGCTGCCAGGTGCCATCTTGTTGCTGTTCGAATGCGCTTCGGAGATTCGGACAGAAGCGGAATTGGTCGGCAAGGCCGAACACAGTCTCGTCCCAGTACTTAGGCCCGTCGGTGGACACGTCCAGAATGGCGTGACTGTGAAATAGGTTCAGTTCGTTCAATGTGTGGTATGTGCGTGCACGCACTAATTTTGAGAGCAGACACCAAGCGCCGACATGAACCAGAGACACGGATCCTCAATCAAGTCTACGGCGCATCTTTCACATGGGGATGCACACTCCGTATAGCCATCTTCCTCGCATGCGACTTCAATACCATTTACAACTATGAATCCGGCCCGTGGGACAAGGCAGCGCTCGCGCATGCTGATCAGTGGAGGTTGGGCTCAAGCTATGCTGATGAGTGGAGGTTTGCACAAGGTTGAAGGAAGAATTCGCAGTTTCCCAAGGTTGAAAAATCGCAATTGTGGTCTGTTGTTGTTGGACTGCGGCTGCGGCTTCGGCTGCGGCTGCGCATCAAGATTGATGCTGAATAAGATTGATGCTGCTGCGCAGCAGTGCGCAGTCCAAGCCTTTTTTTTTCTCCAGCACCACCACCATGGCTCCGAACATGCCCGTCAAGCCCTTCGTCATGAAAACTGTTACCTCCCCTCCCGATGTTCAGACCGGGTATACCCCGTGCGCAATTGTTGTCTTTGCCCAAACACAGTTCCACGAGGCAGAGTTTAACGCTTCCATGGCTGAGGACAAGAAATCTAAGCCGATGTGGACCGTCTTTGAGAGTGAAAATGATTTAGACGGTATCCATATTAACAGGTAAGTTTTGGCCAGCCGTATGTAGCGCCCAAGCCGAAATTTGGCAGAGGTTCCAGGGATTACGCGAACCGCACGTCGGGAGAGAATGGGGTTATCGTTTACCGGCATGATGGCTTCGAAGAGGCCGCCGATTTCATGAGGATTGTCTGTCGTTTGAGCCACGCTCAGTGCCGTGCCCTCCATCAACGTCACCAGGAGCACTTGGGCCTGGCGTGCATCGAGCCCGCGACAGTTCACTCCGAAGCCCAAGCCACGCTTGGCCGCCAATTCATGGTCGAGCATATCGCATTTCACGACAAACGACAGCGACTCGCCCAAGCGCACCGCAAGGAGAAGGTGGCCCGGGGCGCCGCGGCGGAATGGGAGCTGCAGCTCGCAATTACTGAAGCGCTCTTCGAGGACGAAACGGCCGCACGCGAGAAACATCTGCAACAAGTCGAAGAACATCGCCGCAAGCGGGAGGCCCAGGACCACCATCTCGAGGAGTTCATGGTGCAGCTCGCGGCTGCGGAGGACATGTACGGGATTGGGTACAACGTCTGCCAATATTGCGGCAATCTCGGTTGCACGAATGACGGCGGGAACTTCTCCTACCCGGAATGCATGCCCGGCACCGTTTGAAACTTCAAGACTTACCTACCATCTGAATTTTACTTACTAGTCTCACGTACTGCACAGATATGTCCTGTTTGTATAGTGTACGAATATTGCTTCCAGATAATCCTGCCCGCCTGATTTTCGCCCTGGTCAAGGCGCGCATCAAGCGGCGGATCATTGTCACAAAGGTGACAATCACAGCCACCGTCCACCACCATGGACACTTCCCTTCCCGCCTCATCAACAAAAATGAGTGTGACATATGTGCTGGACGTGCAGGTAAGTCTCTCAAAACCAAGACTGAACGTTGCTCTAACTAAAACACATAGACATCATGAAGTTTGCTGAAGTACTTGATAGCGTTAGCCCCGCGAGCGCTGCGCCTCGCCTGCCACGCCTCCATCTCCTCCGCCGACGCGAACCCCTCGAACTCGGTGTCCCCCTGCCCATCCTTCTCCAACCACCTCAAGACGCTAGCATGGCAAAACTGCCTAAACAAGTAACGCGTCTCATGCGCTGCGACGGGAGCGAAGGAAAAGCGCTTGGTACCCGTAGGAAACAGCGCTGTCGAACCCGGTGGGAACTCGACCGCGCCTTCATCGTCGTATAAGATGAGCTGACCCCTCTTCTTGTCGTAGGTGCCCACAGCGGTGATAGCCTCCATCGTGACGAAGTCGGAGTCGATGTTTTTCTGGGATATGGAAGGCACGTCACAAAATCTGAGCTGGCTCGTCGTGAAGACCGAGTTGGGGAAGGCTGGCTTCGCGATCTTTCGGGACACCAGCGCGTCAACGGCCATCGCGACCGCGGCATGGCTGCGCGGCGCAAACTGGCGATATAGATCTGCTCAAAATGTGAGTATACCAAAAATGCATGCGGGAGTTAACTAACGGTTGTGAAAGTCTGAGATCGCCGCGAGGGCGTGGCTGTTCTGCAAATTGCGCAGTTCGTCGCCGTTCGGGCCAGTCAAGCGCAAGTTGTGGGGCCCCTGGATGACCAAGTAAGTTTAAGAGCCGGTTATTATCGCAGAACAATCAGCTCACCGGCCAATCTTCGAAGCCAATCCCAATTTTGAGCGTGGCTTCTTTTTTTCCAAAGTTCTCGAATGCGCCCCGGCGATGGGCACGCGCGAAGTCCTTGCCCGCCTCGGAGATAATGCCGGTCCACCACTCAACCTCGTCTTTCGGTCCGGCGGAGATGACACCCATGATGATGTTCTTTTTGTCAACGACGGGACGCGGCATGCTGGTGAGTGGAGTTCGACATATCAGCGGGAGACCAACCCAAGAGACATTGCAGCTTACTGATTCAAGGTGTGCATTTTGTGGCCGGCGCGCAACGCCTTCTCGGCAGTCCATACGCCGTGTTCGACAAGGTTAGCCTGGCGGAGACGACTGGAACGACGAGTAGGGGGCAGGGAGCGTCGCCACGCTCGCTTAGCCGCCGCCGTGGCCTTGGCGGCAGCTCTAGCGATCTCCGAGGGCGAACGAGCTTCGCGATTCGTGGCGTAAAGCTTCTTGTCGCGTTTGAGGTATGTGATTACTTGTCCAGCGCGCTTGTTGACCTTGTTGGCAGGTTTCGACGGGGTGGCGGGGGTGCTGAGGCGATCGGCCCCAGAATCAGAGACGAGCTCGTCGAGTTCTGGGCTATGGTGGCGAACAATTGGAACGTCGTCAAGCTCTAGGCTGATGTGCCGAACAGTGGGAACAGTGGAGTCGTCCGATTCAGTGTCCGTAAAGTTGTCGTCTTCACGCTCACGGATTTGATTCTGAGGGTCGGGAACAGGTTTGCAGGAGTCGCCAAAAAGAATGACCTGATGATAAACCGTCAGAAAAAGGATACAAGAAGTGTGTGGCTCTAACATCACCGCGATACTCTCGGTCTGAATCTTCCAGCTCCATGACGAGCTCATTTTGGTGCATCAGCGAGTCGGCGAACGAGTAAGGGTGGACACTGCGGATCGGCGGGCCAGTCACCTCCCTCGCGAAGTTGAAGCCAGACTGTGAGCGCCCCCGACGCTGGCGAACGGGCCTGGGTGGCCACCAATCGTCCAAGTTAGACATGGGGGAAAAATTGGGCGAGTTTCTGTGTTCTCCCTTCACGGTTTTGGACTTCAGACCTTACAAATGCTTTGCGAGTAAGCACACCCTGATCGATCTCGGATCTGGTCCATTCTCGAGTTTAACCCCGTTTCGGTCTCCAGGGCGCGAGAAAAAGATGCGAACAGCGCGAACAGAGCGAACATGCGGTGGGCGGAGCTTTCCGGCCTTGCCTCATTTTTCGTCCGGTCTCCAAGGCGCGAGAAAAAGATGCGAACAGCGCGAACAGAGCGAACATGCGGTGGGCGGAGCTCTCGGGCCTTGGTGCTTTCTCTCTCTCTCACATAAGTAATCACAGAGTCAATCACTGTTTCTCATCTCGACCATGTCTGATCCCCAGAAAGTGCCCTACCACCTGCAAAACAATTGTACGGCCTGCGTTGTAAATTTCAGCTCTGCGGCTTACCGTTCTCCAACAGCGAAACCCGTTCCCATAAACACGCGGCTGCCACCCCAGCATAGTATCAACCCAGCGAGGTCAGTTCATTCAAATCAGTCGACCGCTACGATTTGCTGATCACTAGCTCAGTGCACTGGCTGATGTCGCCGACAGACTGGTCCATGGCGGCCTCATGCTCTTTTACGACCTGAATTTTCATCTGAAGAACCCGGACCGTGGGTGCGCGCGTCCTTGCAGAGCTTTCATGCCCTCTTGGCACCAGTCTAGTCATGCTGGCTGTGGCTTCTCGATGCGGCCCGCGTGCGTAATTCATGGCGAATATCCCGAAACTCAGTATAACTATTTCGTCTTCGGCGCGGGGTACACTGATGGAGAGGGCGTCGAGCGCGAATGGGCGGCAAAGAATCCTTGCACCGCGGCGGCGAAGGAGATGGGGCCAGGGCAACGCCGGGACGATGTGTAATACCTCCAATACTATTAATTATTATTATTTTGGAGTGAATTTCGGATTCTACCCTTATACAAAGATATTCAAATGATATTCAAATCCGGTGTGTTGCGGATTTACTGCCGTGGAAGCAGATAGCATCCGCAATGGTCCCGTTTTCAGGTTCGGAGGCAGGTGATTTCGAAATATGGTGAAATACTTGCACCGGCGAAACTTGTTCTCCGCCGCTTCTCATGCCTTATCCTCGGTAGTCCTTCCCTTTACCAAGCTAGACCAGACTAACTACTCTTTACAGCCCTCAGGAGGTCGAGTCCGTCAAGGAAGAGGGAATATTGTTGGAGGAGGAGACCCGCCGCCTTCAGCGATATGTGAGATACTTGAAATCTTGCGGGCAGCGGGTGGACCGGAAGTATATGCAGAAGAGCCTCAAGCGCGTGTTTCTCCTCCGGTTGTTCTGGGCCATGGTGTTATTGCGCATGACCGCCGCCAGAAACAGGTACATCTGCCTTTTTGATCGTTTTGGAGTTGGGATAACAAATGGCCCGGTTTCCAGGAGGGCCAGGCTTTAAATGTGCGAAGCGGCGACCATGAAAGCGGTCAGGGTGTTGAGACACTGATGGGAGGGAGCAATGGGATTGGAGGATGTTTTTTCTTGTGGTGTCCGAATGGGGAGATCTTTTCTTGTGGTGTCCGAATGGGGACAGTGAAGATGTTTGATTTAGATATTGCTGTTTAAGACGCCGAAAGAGAGGCAAGTTCCTCGCTTCCTCCGGTGATATCAAAGGAAGTGTGGCGCCTGACGGTAGCCTCACGATGTCTGTAATGTGGTATCCCCGGTTGTCCCGTGTTGCTGATGAGCCGGTGTCGCTGATGAGGCACGACGAGCGACAAGGTTTGAAAAAGGGGAATGTATTTAATTTAATTCAGACTACTCAACAGGCCAATTCATCCATCCAGCCGACGAGGAGGAGAGGTGAGTCTACGTAGAGCATCAGTCAGATAACGATGATGGCAGAGAAATAAGTGCCGTCACCTAAATTCCATCGCTTGACCTAGCTGATTCCCACATTGCACATTGATTCGCGACCTTTCGCGATAGCCCACCAAACAAGCAAAACCGGGAGTGGGCCGGAACGGCAGGGCCTGGAAAGAATTAAAAGCCATTTAAAGTGGGCAATGTGTTGGGTCAAAATTCATACGCTTACCATTGTGCGTCTCTTTTTTCTGTCCTTCCCTATCCATCTCGCTCTCCATGTCTCATCGCCGCCGCGACCGCCGCGACCCCACAGGTCCTGGCTCTCAAAGCAATCCTCTTGAGGTGCCTGACACAAGTCCTGGTTAGTAATATTTCGTCGTTTGATCAGTGACTGACCTTTTCGCAGCGAAAAAGAAAAGGATCGTGATCTCCAGAGGACGCGTTACGGTCCGCCAAGGTCGCGTTTCGCCGCCGTTGGCCCTCGAGACAACACGGTCCTCGAGCGCGTCGTCGTCGTCGACCAGCATCGTTCCGTACAATGCGGTTTCAGCGCTGTCGACCCTGCGGACTAGTGAGTTGTTGTAGATTTGGGAACACATTGGGCTTCACTGAAATTGATCCTTCAAGTGGACATTTCCCACGAACGCAAGCAGCGCGCCGTGGATGCCCTGGCGTCTCGCGGAGTTTATCTTGGCCCTCCTTCTGGTGGGTCACTTGGCCCGCCCACTGGTATCCTCGGCCCCGCGCTTCACCCTAACACCCCCAACGGCACCTCACATCCCTGGGTCGGCATGCGCGACGACTTGCGCAGCCGCATCGAGGAGTTGGAGGTGGGGGCTTTCGGGGCGTTGCAGCCCATTCCTCCGGAGCCCATGCGTCGGTATCCTGTCCGGGCGTCAACCCACGTTACCTTCACCGCCAGTCTCGATGCTCGGACCTTGATCAACGGACCCCTGCCGCCTCCCACCGATCCTGCGGGATGGCGTCTCACCCGCCGCGACAATCTTGTCCACCGTGACTTGTGGGTCGGCGGTGACGGCCCCACCGAGCAGCTCCCTGTCAAAGGTCATCATAAGTGCGGGATCTGCCATATGGTGAGGTCTCACCCCGTTACGTGCGTATTTTTTGTGAGGATTATGAGCGTCGCGCTGATCATTTGTTTTTCCAGGTACGCTTGCGGCCACAGTCACTGTTACGTCTGCATTAGACTGTGGCTAGAGCGCCAATGGACCTGCCCGGAGTGTGTTACTCCCATGTATCGCGCACCTTTCCGTGTGTTCTTTGAAGAGGCGACGCTGGCGGAGGCGTATCCAGAGTGGAAGGATCGTAGCGTGGTAAAATACAGCTGGGACGGCTTGCGTTTCCCTGAGGAGCCCAAGGATCTTGTCGAGGCTCTGGTGCTAGCGTAAAGTAGTCAGTATTCGTCATACGCGCAGGGTAGATACACTTAGTCTGGATGTGTACTTGTCCGGATGCGATTGAATGATCATTGTGCCTTCGGCCCGATACCCGCGTGCTTGTGCATGCTTGTCATCGCCTTGCTCTTTTCTTCCCTTTTCTACTTCGCATTTTTCGCTTCGAATACCGGTGGGAGTGCTGGCGCTTGCCGACCTCGGCGGGTATGGGCTGGCGCAGGGCGCATGTGGGTGTCGGGTAAGTCCCTTGAGAACTTTAAAAGACGACGACGACAATTTTCATATTCCAGATGGTGACCCAGTACTGATGTTTCCTGTGGCACGCACTGAAAACGGGGCTAGTGAGCAGCTGGCCGGGAATGTGGGACTGGGCGCTGTGGAAATCACAGTATGTTGATTGTTTTCCCCGACAGGATGCGGCTAACAACTGATGTGGAAGGATGAACAGCGCAAGGCGCTCGGGCGCATGATACACCAGCATCGCATTCTTCGCCTGATGCGACAAGCGGGTCGTGGGCAGGATCGGGAGCTGCAGCTCAATGAAAATCTGAGCACTCGATGCCCCGCGTATGCGGAAACTCGGAGCTGGAAGCAAATTTGCCAATCAACGCGGGGGTATGGTCAGTCGTGGGTGCGTTCTGAAGTAATCTACATACCTGCCAAATGCAAGCTGACGAATGTAGATAGCTACGCGACATTAAGTCCTTATGTCGAGTTCCGTTTGGGGTTGGGTAAATTGTTATGAATATATGCAGCTATCGACTTTTGCCCACAATTTCGACTGCAAACGTGTGCTAAAACGGACCCCAGAGGTTGCTCCTTGCGGTCGAAGACGTGCGTTTCGCTTGGTTTTTCGTAAGTAATTTCTTCTTCGATGAAAATCTGGGACTAATCTACTTCGCGACGACAACTAGTCAGCGTCGGCCACCTTCCAGCTGAATGCCCGCCCGACGTCGCGATGTCAGTGATGACGAGGACTTCGAGGTCGAGCATTACGGGCCGCGACCGACCGTGGTCGCGGACCGGGGAATTTTTTTTTCGTCTGACGGACGGCGGCGCAAGGAAGAGCTGCTGAACGTTGCTCATAAAAAGCGTCGACTGGAACCCGAGGAATTGAACGATTCGCTGGGTCATTGGATCCCGGTTGGGGAGGATGGCTTCGCGCCGGGGGAGTTGCCGGACCCCGCTCCCGATGTGAATGAGACTGACGCTGCTACCGTGCTTGGAAAGCGCAAGGAGTATGCGAGTACGGTGGGTAGTGTCATTAGCATTGTGTGTGCGGATTCACTGACCTGTATTTTCACAGCACGATCCAATGTCGCTTTGGCGTCCCCTCAAGGGGTTCTTCTTGGACGAGATTCTGCGGCACGAGGGTCTTGGAGATGAGCTGCAGGATCCCCGATGCGCGCATTGCCTGAAAGAACTTGACGCAGAGGACCCGTCATCGCTGCGTTTTTTTAAATGCGGCGATTGCGGGGAATTTCTGCAATGCGAGATGTGTTGCTTAGCGCACCACAAGCGAACACCTCTCCATGTCGTACTGGTAAGTGCTCGTACATTTTGGATGTTTTTATTCATTTTATTTGGACAGGAGTGGAACGGATTTTTTTGGGCCAAATGCACATTGGCAGATTTAGGACTCGTTTACCAGCTTGGCCACGGCGGCTTCCCTTGCGGCTTCCCGGACGACACGGTCTACAAAATGACCGTCATCGAGGCCCCCGTCATACACCAGGTCAAGATTCGATACTGCAAGTGCTCGAAATCGGACGATGCGGACAATTTGGATCAGTTGATGCGTAACTCATGGTACCCTGCGACCGTGTCGGACCCCGCCACCTGTGCAACCTTCAAAAGTCTCGAGGCCTACCGACTATACAACGTTGTGGGGAACATGAACGTTAGAGATTTCATCACCGCCCTTGAACGCATGACGGATACGACGGCTTTAACGGGGATGAGCTGGCTTCCAGTGCGTCCTTTTTTTGCTCTCGCTTGTTCTTTGATTGGCAGATGTATGAGCTAATACCGGGCTGTTACAGGATAGATACAAGCAGTTTCAACGAATGGCGAGGCAGTGGGCATTTTTGAAACGCCTGGAGCACGCCGGACGCGGGCACGACCCATCTGGTGTGGAGAAGACGGCGCTTGGGGAATGTGCCGTACGTTGCTGGGCTTGCCCACACGATGGCAGGAACCTGCCCAAGAATTGGCGCGACACGGATCCCAAATTTCAGTAAGTCCCGGGGTTGCACGGCAAAGTAAAGTTTGGGAACTGATATATTTGCAGGTTTTTGTACATGTTATTACTCGCTGTCGATGCAAATTTTCGCCTGAAGAACCGGATGCGACCCAACGAGATCGACGACCCGTCTTTGGGTCCCGGCTGGGGCTTCTGGGTGGAGCCGGTGAAATACAGACGGCACATTCGGAAATACGTCAATGAAAAAGATGTATGTATGCTTGTTTGTGGGCATTTGGATTGCTGCTGATCGCCTAATCAGATCAGCACCTGTATTGCATTCGCCGCTTTGCTGCAAAAAGATACCCGGATTACGACGGGGCTACGGGTTTCGGGAGTGGGGGGCTGCGTTTGTGCTCGCCATGAGTGCATGAGACCTAACGGGTTGGGCGACCTGCAAAAGGGAGAACGGTGAGCAGGCACGGAACGGATGCGGGGAACGACACTGACGAAGCATACACAGATACGCCAATATGGACTTCATCGTAATGGCGGCGCTGGCAGGGTTTGCGCTGATCATGCTCACAATATCTTACGACATCTCTTGCCAATGGAAAGTCAATCTGGCGACACGCATGCAGCGGCTTCCGAAGAAGATGCGCCTGCCGCTCGACAAGATCAAGGTCGAATACGCTCTGCCGGTATGGCATGCGGCGTCCCACAACGAAGAATGTCAGCGGGAAAATAGCTTGAGTGTGAAGCCAGGCGTCGGGAAAACTGACGGGGAGGGAGTCGAGCGAACGTGGTCGGTCCTTAACCCTGCGGCCTTTTCGACCAAGGACGCTGGGCGGGGTCAACGGGCGGACGTATTGGACAGCAAGATCGACAATCATAATCATACTAAGAACCTGGGGGAAGGTGAGTTTACAGCCGCCATGCAATATGCTATCTGAGGCTTCGCGCAGGTGTGGCTCTGCAGCGTAAGCTGGTGCTCGCGATTGCGGAACGTGATCGGCAGATATCTATTTTCGATGAGGTCAGCGCATCGATTGAGGAGGAGGTGCAGAGCGAGTGGAGGAAAATGATCGCGGATTGGGAGGACGATCATTCGAAACCCAATCCCTACATTCTGTCGCGAAAAGGTGTGTGTTTGAGCTCAATGCAGACCTTAGTCGACGCTGAGGGGGCATTTCCTGTTACAGATTGCCCCACAGAGACGGAGGTGCGACTCCAAGTCCGTCGCGACGAAGAGGCGTTGTCAGCTGGAGGGAATGCTCCACTGCACGGGCGTAGCGCCACGGCTTTTTTGGTGGCAGGGATACAGATCGAGGACGCTCAGTGAGTCGATTATCTGAGGCTACATTGCTCTTCAAAGCTCATATCACATACAGGGCACGCATTGTAGCGGAGTTACGAGGGACGGCGCTCGTTGCCGCCGACCGCGAGAACAGGATTCAGGAGTGGCGGCATGCACTCCTGGTGAAGATTTCAAAATTCCGGACACTACAAAAGATCTACACGCCCGGCGCCGTTGCGACGATGGAGAAGGAGGAGCTGGAACGTGACCAGGACTGCGCGCCGCCGAAGGCTGAGAATGTGAAGCTGTACATGCCAAGTGAGATGTCTGCCGAGGACGACAACGACACTCTACGCGGGTCCGTATCGGGCTTGCTCGGGATGGAGGAGAAGCTGCGGGTGGCCCAATGCGATAACTCACTGGTGTCGCTTCGCGCCCGACTGCACGCGAAGGGGCATCTTATCGGCTTCCGCAACTCAAACGTCACAGGCCAGGTGGCGGCGACCAAAGCACGGACTCTGATCGAGGAGGTGGGGGAACGGGTGGAATCGTACGCGAAGAGGTATCGCAGAGGGCGGGCGGCGCTGCAGGCGCTGGGGAAGGAGGCGGAATATCCACATTTCAAGGAGCTGCTCGCGGCACACGTGCAACTCGATGGGGATGCGGGGGAGAGTGACGCGGCCTCCATCAAGAGACTGGGGTTGCTCGCGTCGGGTCTGCGGCGGGAGGCGCGACATGCGCCAGGGACAACGCGGCGCGTGCTATCATGGATCTGGACGGCCCCTGGCGCACTGGAGGACAAGACGGAGCGGGTACACGAATGTGAGTGGCTCGTAAATCAGCTACTGTTATGTATTGATGCGGATTCACAGCGGTGCGCGTAGAGTGGACTAGGGCCTTGGCGAGGAAGGAGAGATGGAGGGAGGAGGTCCTGCTGCTGCGAGAGGAGATGCGGCGCGTTCTGAGATACTTGGGTTGGCAGGCGGATTGGTGGCGGGAGCGGGTCGGCCCGCGGCCCGAAGATGCCGATGATGCGCTCGCAGCGGGATTGCGCGCGTACGCGCTCAAGCAGGCGGCTTGGCACGACAGGCTGCGTGGCTTCTGGCGTATCAAATGGGAAATCAACGCGCGGACGGCGGCGGAGGGGTTTGTGGCTGTTGAGCGAGCTGGGCGTGACTTGGAGCGGCTGTTTGCGGATGAGAGGGCCGAGGTCGTTTCGGAGGCAGTTCTTGGTGTGGCGGGGGGCGACCTGCCGGGTACACCCGTAACAGAGAGCGGTAGCACCCGTACATAGATAGCACATATGGGAAAATTCGACGTTGTTTATTCAAGTTTGTGAAGCTGCTCATTTTGGATTTATAGAGGTACGGTGTGATGGATGAGTATATTATGAATGTCGGCTAATAAATATTATTAATGCTCTCGGGTGCTCTGAGTCCCCCCCCCCACAGCCTGGGAACTGGCCTAGAATAGAGGGTACGCCGCCCTACCGAGGTGGTTGAAAAAACACTAAATACACGGCAGCAGCCGTGCATGGCTAGGGCCGTGCGGGAAGACAATCGGTTCCACGGCTGGCACCGCGTCGACAGTCTAAATACCAGCACTACTGGTGGTATATGTACTTGAAGGACGCCGTGGTGGGTTCCAGATCTGTTGAATGAATGTCAGACGGAAGCACAAGTTCGCATGTAGTAGACTTACCTGGGATAGGACGGGCATGGCTAGTCTGCATAATCTCGACGTTCTAAAACAATAAATAATTCATCAAGGCAGTCCCATGAAGGATCAGTATGATACCAACGAAGGAACGTACCTTGGACTATGAACATGCATATTTTACCCACCAGAGTCCGAATCGCGATATGAACTAAGGAGGGGTTGGTAGGTCAGCCTCCGACTTGTCGTCATCAAATAATGGTGACTTGCCGAAGTTCGAATAGTTTAGTACGACCTGTTCAGAGTAAGTCAGTCACCATCACAAAAATGAAGCACGAGTCTAGCGGACATACCTGAAGCCATACATTCTGGTCCAGCGTGCCCCGCTCTACACTAATAGCTCCGGCGGTACACATTCAACCAGACCTCAACCGAGCATCCTATCGCTGTGCATTCTACCAATTGTTATTGAAACTGCACGGCGTCGAACCAGTCAATCAATACTCGAAGCAACATGAGGCGATAACGGAGACTTACGAGTGTCTTCAACGATCCTCGATGAACCTTATCCAGTAAGGTCAGCGAAAGGATGCTATAAATTGAAGTATGCATGGCACATACCGGAAGCTGAACCTATGCTCTATGCGAGCATAATTCGGGCGATGCGAGTCAATGACCACGGCGCCGCGAATAGTCATAGCCTCGACCTAATTAATGGTGCGCAAAGTCGGTCAGAGTAGAGTTGAATCGACACGGAATATGACGCACCTGAGTTGTACACTCCCCAGAATACCATCCTTCCAGCGAAACAGTCCTCCATTCGAACAGAGTTTCGCCGATCCGAGGTCAAGCAGACGATGTTCGGTGCCTAACCACAATAAAGACCTAATGATGCAAGTTAGAATTGACGCCAAGAAGTTGACAGAATAGACGCACCGTTGTTGTATCGTTATTGAAGCATTAACTGAACATTGTGGACCGAATCAATACTCGAATTAAGCCACACGAAGCGATAATTGCGACTTCCAAGGGTATGCAACCTTGTACACGAGTCCTATAAAGTAATGTTAATGAAATGGATAATAGATTAAACACGCATGCGTACGGACTTGAATACGAATCTACGCAAGCATAGGTTCGGCGTTTTGATTGGTGCTCAACAGCGAGTAGAAAGCAGATAGTATAACAGCGATCTAGTCGTGAATCCAAGTCAGTCAATAGATGATTGAATCGAGACTGAATAGGACGCACCTGGGTTGTGCGCAATCCCGTCCTTCCTTCGACTAACGACCCTTCAAACTTGAACCAGCTGAGGCAAGACTTGAAGCGAGTGTTGACATTTCGAAGCCAGGATAAGCCGCATCGGCGCGGCGAGTAGATAGTAGGTAGTATAATTGAGATCTAATCGCAAATTGAAGTCGGTCAATTGATACTTGGACCGATACTGAATAAGACGCACCTGAATTTGTATACCCCATAATCCCGCTCTTCCTTCAAAAAACCCTCCGACAAACGTGAACCTCGCTCGAGCAACTTGCACGAGGTAAGAGTTGAAGCGAATCGAAGTCAAGACCTGTTAAAAATATGTCAGTATAAATGCAGTGATTAGAACCGAAACAGGCATACAGAGTTTCGCAAAGTTAACACAACTACCCGCCGTTCATGAAGCGTAGGTTGTAATTGGATCGAAAAATTGATGCGTGCTGCGGTTAGCTTCGGCGTTCTGACTCGTTAACAGCGCACTGAATCGAGTCTCGACACAATTGCGATCTAGCCGGGAATGCAAGTCAGTCAATATAGATAACTGAATCACACTGAATAGGACGCACCTGGTTTGCAGCCCCCCATAATCCCGCGCTTCATTCAAAGCCATCCTCCAAACTTGAACTGCATGCGAATAGCTGGTGAGCGAGACTTGAAATGCGAGCGAATGAAGTGAAAGTCAGTGGGTAGAGTTGAAGGAGGAAGGAGCGAGACACACCGAAACCCGAAATCTGATACAATCTACCGTAGTTGGAATGTAACGGGTGGTCGAGGTCGTTGTGGGCGGCGGCGGCGGAAGAGCGGCGATGACGTGGACCTGTAGTTGAGCGAACGAGTGAGCGAGGAGTCAGTTCTGAAGCGAAAATACACACCTGGTGCATCGTGGGGTCGATATTGAAAGTCCCGAGGTTGAGTCGGGGTCGAATAAAAAGTCGGCGGTGGCGGCGTGTCGAGTGGCGTGGGAGCGACGACGGCGGCGAAGCACGACACCAACGGTGGCAGTGGTAGGGAAGGGCACCACAGGTATCGAGCATGTTGATGTAGAGGCCAGACGGAGCGAGAGGAGGGGAGGGGGTGAAAAGTGGGTGGTGGTTGGAATGAAAGATGGGTGGGTGGGTCGCTCGGATACTTATAGATTTTGGGACGGGCCCAGAACTTCGGGCGGGCTGTGTTCCCTGAGCGGAGGCAAGCTTAAAATGGATGGTAACGCACTTGATGCCTGAGAACCGCGCGGAGAACCTCCCAACGCAAGAATTAACCTCGCACCCTAGATTTGCACTTCTCACACCAAGCGCTGCCGACCTCTGAGCCAACCCTGGCATGTTGTTTGGGTACTAAAATAGATGATGGGTCCGAGTTTGTCCGGATACGCGGGCTAAAATGGACATGTAGTGAATATATTTGTAACATCGAAAACACACGATAGACACTATGCAAGTGTTGCGGATGCGCAGCTTGAGAGTTTTGGGCTGAAATACAATTTCAAGTTCGAAGGATAGTTGGGGGAGGTATCGGCGGGGTGATGATGCCAGGGGCGCACGGGAGAATGAAGAAAGCGCGCAGAGGTAAAATATTAATTTCGAGTCATTTGCGGGTGTGTAGCCACGCACCAAGGATCTCCACGCTATTTCCACATCAAAAGGTCGCCGCAAACACTTCCATCAAGGGTCTTGTGGACCCGTGTTGGACCAACAGCTCGGAAATGGATTTGCACCCATTTCGAGTTTGTTGCTTCCCTGACTGCTTCCGTGGGGTTGGAAGCCGCGGAGGCGCTGCGGCGTATCGATGAAAGTTAATTATAGATATGCCTCGAGTCCTGAAACCCGTTATTAGGGCTCTGTAAGCTAAAATATGCGTTTTGCACATACCGGCATATGTTCAATTCGAGCGTGTCGGAGAGCGGAAATGAAGCGCCAGTAGGGTAGAGCAAATGTGTGAGAATGTTATAAATAAATTGGGCGGATGTCGGGTCCGTGGTTGGCCGGGTTTGAAAAATCGACATGAAAGTCGAGACCAAGAGACGGGTTCCAAATCGGGTGGCGTTGAGTCTCGGTGGCCCGGACCGCGCCCATTTTGACAGCGGTGGCGATGAAAAGCCATCATTTTAGTCCAAATTTTCGCCTGAGCCGTCGTTTTCAGTGGGAAAAAGTTGGGCTGACCCGCAAAGTCTCAGTACATAAATCGCAAGCTATGCAGGTTATATCCAGACCGAAATTAAGGTAGGCTCACCTCACACGCGATTGTGGTTGAAGTGTCGATCTATTTTTATCTTGCGCGGGATTTTCGGCTTTACGTTGTGTGTTCTCCGCTCTGTTTCCGAGGCCTCGGGGCCGTTTCTTTCTAATCTCTCTTTTCCCACAACGACCCTGATCTCTTGGCTCTGGGAGATGGACTGAGACCTCGGAGGTAAACCATTTTAATGTTTGAGCCTTTATTTTTAAGAACAGACTTCGGGGTTTAATAACGCGTCTTAGGCATAGACCCGTCGATCTCAAGCTCTCCACGCGTAATTGATGCTATTTTTACACAGCAACTACGATGGGAGATTATTGAAGAGGCCAAGTTCATCAAATGTTTCGATTCTGCATTCAGCCCTGCTGGTTGTTTTGAACTTGAATCTTGTGATACACAAGAATCAAATTGCGACAATCTCAGTGCGTACCACCACAATCCTCTCTCATCTCACTTTCAAGTATCTTTGAGCCCGCAACAGCAATTTATTATTGAAATGCCTTCAGATATTATTATTGCCGCAGGCGACATAGCGATACCCAGGCGATCATCTGCATCTGGTCTGGATTTACATCGCAATCTACGCCGCGGCAGCTGCATGGAATCGAGGCCTAGTCTACGCAAAGAATATTAACTCAATGTGTCGGGGTACTCGGATGAAGATGATATTAATAGATATTGCAGGAGCGAAGCACACACGAGGCGCAGATGATATCAGCGGGCATGGCAACCCGTGTTGCTGTGTAACCGTTCGCGGATGTGGACATGAGGCGGAAAATCAGAAATAAACTTATGCCGAGATGTTGAATGTTTGATGCACACCAAACAACAACACACGTTGCCTCTTTGTTCTTATACGCCCACCATCCCCGCCAAGCTTCCCCCTTCCTTCTCTTTCGCTCCCCCACAGCCTCACCGTCCTTTCGACCCATACATCAAGTTCTCGACAGTCGTGGCCGAGTTCGCATCGACACCTTTGGCCATGTTCAACAACGCTCAGCATGCCACTTCGACAACTTTAACGAGGCCAAAGCTCGTCTTTGGCCCGACCTTTGCCACGGTAAGCTTAACGCGGAGTTGATATTATTGAGGTTTTGCTCATCATATTTCCCAGATGCCTTCCTTGCTGAGGATGTGCCGGCGGCGCTGCACGCTGCCCTCGAAGATTGTATTTTTGGTGTTCCCACGGGCAGGATACGTCAACTCTCGCTATGCACCTACACGTCTTCTGATACTTAAGACTCTCCCAGGACCGCCTGCTTCCACATTGACCTGGAGGCGGCGGCGCGTAGCGCCGACGCTCTGGAGTTTATTCAAGCTTCCACGTGCCTCCGACACGTTCAAAATTGCGAACGTCGGCGTTGCGCCGCCCCTGGAAGTTTTATCGGAGTTTTGGGGTTCCCGCAAACAGGTGTCGTGTCCCATTCTATGCATACTTTCTTTTACTCGCGTAGCCTCAAGTTCAATCACCCTCATGTGTCTTCCCATCAAGCTGGCGGGCGTCGGCGGCGGCGCGTAGCGCGGCCCGTCAAATTTATTCAAGTTTTGGTCGTCTGCCGACCACGGTCACATCTCCCTTGTGCACGCGGACCAGCAGCGTGTAGCGCCGCCCCAGAGATTTTTATTGGATTTTTGAGGTTCCCGTGAACGGGAGTACTGCTTGGTGTGTGTCTTTCATCTCACAATACATCCTAGGTTTAATTATCCTCCGGCGCTAAGCACTTGATCGCGATGCTGGCGGCACTGCACCGATTTCTTTTTTTCAATATTTCGACTTCCGCCGAGAGGGGACTCGGATCACGCGTCAGCGCCGCCCTCTGAATTTTCTTCGATTTTTGGTGTTCTGCCAAAGGAACTGACGCGTCAAACGTATGTCCGTCCTTCCGCATCCTATTTTGATGGTAACTTATATTCATTAGGGCGGCCCGGACTCAACCGCGCATAGCGCCACCCTCGCAATTCTGATTTGATTTTCGGTGTTCCCGCGAACAAGCTTATGTGACAGAGGTATGTTGCAGCTTCTGCTCGTCGCTCCTCTATTCTCAGCCTTACACCATTACTTCTCCACCCCTGCGAGCTCCCCACTGCCGTCTCCCCAACGCCGTCAAGTCAAATTCGATATTTCGCCTTCCGGCGAGCAGGGTTCTAATCCCACGGTACGTTCAATTCCTGTGCTCTTTCGACGCGTCATTGACGCGTGTTCATCAATTTTTAGCACTACTTGCAACTCAAACGGGATTTTAGCCATACCTCCAACTCAAAATTCGATTTTTCGCGTTCCCGCGAGCGGGGTTACGTGTTCAAGTACGTTATAACTTGTGCTGGTGTAATTACGCGTCGTTTGCGCGTTTTTCTCCAAGTTTTGCCCTTGCGTGGACCTGAATATCCGTCCAACGCCGTCTGAACCCTGTCGGTAAGTCACTTTGAATTATATCTTTTGTTGAACTTAAAAATGAATCCCTAGCGCCAATTCTTCCAATATTTTTGCGTTCAACTACACCGGCGAGTTCGATATAATAACGCCATGCCATCACAAACCCGTCGAAACCTCAACTACACCATCGCTAGTTCAATTTTACAAGCCATACTGCTCAAACTTAGTCAATGAAACTTCAATTACAGCGTATGTGAGTTGGATTTCGTGTTTCCCTCTCTGATTATCTACGCCGACCATCAAAACGCGACTCGGGCTTCCAAAAACGCGTAAAACACGCAATTTAACACTGCTCGGGGATCTCGGCCGAACTCTACGTCCGTTTTTGAGTCGTAAGTCTCCTCGGTGATGAGTTTCTGACTGGCTGTAGTCTGCCTTCCATTTCCTTCCATTTTCCCTTCAAATTTCTCATTTTTTTCCGCTCGTATACACCCATTACTTACCTTTTTGTCTCTGTCTTCCGAAAAAAAATTCTATTGTATTTTTTTTTGGCTGGGTACAAGTCGAACCTTCACTATTTAAGCTTTCTGCGAATGATGCGTTGACCCGTTGCGTTGATACGCGGGTGTGTTGCGATCAATGACGGCTTCTGCCAGAGTCGTACGCACTGCCAAGAGCGAGGTGTACTTCCAGCTGCAAATTAACAAGGTGTATATCCACAGCCAACGTTTTACGCAACCGCGCACTGCGCTTTCCTCGAAAATTTTCGAATCTGTTGATGTCGATGCGGCCTGACTAGTACGTGGAAGAAATCTGTTCCACGCATGTCTTCGGGTGACCATCGATCGTCTCTACGTCCTGTCCAACAGTTAAATAGCGGGACAATTTATTACAGTGACAAAAGAAAAACTCTCCCGAAAAAGCGGACTCATGTCCCCCGGTGGATTCGAACCACCGCCTCCTCATACTGATTTCTGCGTCGTTTTATAATGATTTGAGGTGATCCACCGCAATCCAGGGGGACATGGATTCAAGGCCTTGAATCGCGCTGGGTTCCAATCGTGATGCATACTGAATGGAGCTGGGTTGAACGCGGCGGAGAGATCAGTCCAAAATCGGGTTACAGTAATGGGTTAATTGGTAAGTAGTATGAAGTATGGTGTGAGTAGTAGTGTAGTGTACATTAAAGCGACTCCCCTTTGTTGCGTTCAATGATAAGCAAACAAACTCATGTAGCGTACCCATTCCCATGTCGATCGCGCGCCACGGGCACGGACGTCGGCGCTGCCACGGGGTCGACGGACCGCGATCGCGAGCGGGTGGAGGTGCTTTCCCCTGCTAATGCCGTGCGTGAACGGCTGTCGCCGCGTGAACGACTATTACTATTGCCATCGGCGCCGACGATGTTGCCTATCCCGCCGCGGCCGGAGGATCTCTAAATATTCAACAGGTAAGATAATGGGATTGGAGAAACGCAACGCACAACGCACAATCGGACTCTTGCTCGCATCCGCTCGAAGGGAGAACAACTGGTCGATGGGCGCGGGGCTGCGGCTGAAGTTGCCTGAGCCGCCGCGGCCGGTGGAACGTGCTGTTGGTTTCGATTGAGTTTGTGTTTGCACCTGCGCTCCTTCTCCTTCAGGCCGGAAGGCAGGCACGCGCTCCCGGCCGCGAGGCCAGGGGAATTCTTGCGATTGAACTTGTGCCTCCGACGCATTGGTTGTAGAATGGAAGTTGCCTGCGCCGCCGCGGCCGGAGGAGTGCTATATGTGTAGGTGAAAGGGTGAGGAGGTGAGGAAGAGGAGGATGGGACGCACGAAGCCTGCGTCACGGCCCCGGGAGCGCGAGCGGTCTGCGAGGAGGGAAACTCATCAGCGAACGAACGAGCCGTGGTGTAAAAAAAAATGGACGTGGTTGAAAGATAAGTCGGAACGATTCCAAGTTCAAGGCTCGAATCGACGAAGGGGGAGTGGGAAAGGATTTATCTGCCCGGACTCGGGCTGCCTGCGAGCCGTTGGGAAAGCGCCGACGGGGAGTAGCAAAGCGTGACAGCAATGCACTCTCGCCCTCCTCCATACGTCCCGCAAAAAAAGAAAAGAAAAGAAAATTCGCAACGAGATGAGTATGGCACCAGCGAAATAAGGCCCCTTATCTCCACCTCTTATCTCTCCTTCCTCCCAACCACCACCATGAGCCTAGACTGCTTGTTTACATACCTGCTCCCTCGACAATAGTGCTCGCAATGCTCTCTGTCTCCGGGTCGTATCTGGCTGGACTCTGACTCGGCCGGCGCTTTTCGCTGCTCAGCGCCCTATTGATCTTGGCACCCACGGCAGAGATGCGGTCCGAGAACGTGCGTCGCGCGCTAGGCGACACGGAGTGCTGTGGGCTGGCCATTCTGCGTCTGGCGGTGGGAGTGGTGAAGGCGTCACAGCTCGCCAACTGTTCCCGCCACTCGCGGCGGTCCTGCGTCATCACGGCGTCAGGTGCGCGACCGCCCTCTTTTCATCTCACTCAGTCTTACTCAAGCGCCGCGCTCCCTCTCTACCATCCGCTCCCTCCAACACATAGCACTGCATCTCTGCCCCGCCTCCGCTCTCCCCCATTACCTCCGCATGGCTTATTACTCCGATATACGTCTTGCTCCCTCGCTGCGTCGTCGCTCTGCACCCATGCCCACTCCCGCTCCGCTTCCGCAACGGCACGCTCCCCGCCTGCGCCCGACACCGCCTCCGCCGAGTCGCACTCGCTATTGCGCGCAGCGGGCCTAGCCGCTTGTACCTAATCGCGCCGCCGCTCTCCTGTGTTGAATCCCGCCCAAACTCCCTCTTCACCGCCGACGCATCCCTCCCTCCTCGCCGCCAACGCATCCTGATTCGCCTCGGCGCAGCCTGCACCGCGTCGCATATGTACGCCGCTGCATCCAATATGCGCTCCCACGTCCCTGCGCCGCGTCGATTGACGCGTCTCGGGTTCCTGCCGCATCCCACGCCGTTTTGCGCCGCGTCGAGTCGTTCCCAGCGGCGCCGTCGTTCCGCTCCAAATCAACTCGTGTCTGGAGCGAGTCGCGTCGACTCGTTGAGAATCGAGGGGCATCCGGGTTAATTGTGTCGCTGCAAATCCAATTGGGGTCTGTGCGCGTATGTCAATGAAACGTAGCAATTGAATCAATTTCAAAGCAAGACTTGCCTGCGTTATAAACCCAGTGCGCCAACGCCGATGCGATGTGCGTCAAGTTGCGAGCGAAATCGCGAGCAGTACGGTCCGAGACGGAACGCGGAAGCAAGCTCTAATTCGGTAACAAAAGCTGTAATTTGGTTAGCATACAAATTGAATCGGTGATTAAAATTCCAAAATACCTGCGTGGGTTTCGAGTGCAGACGGCTTTGAGCATGCGCACGGGAACTGCGAAGATGGCGAATTGTGAACATTCCTGGATCCTAGAATAATTTGAAGGAGACGCGTCGTTGGGTGATGGGTTCAACACGGGTGTGGCGGTTTTTTTCTGGGCAAAGAGGAGTCAGATTATTGTTAAAAAAGGAAAAGAGCAAGCGGAGGGCTCACTGGGAATTTCGAAGGAACATCGTTAGGTCTTGTGTTTGAATGACCCGACTTGGGAGAATGCTGCGAACGCGTCAGGAGCAGTATTGGGGATCGGCGGAGTGTAGTAGATGAGTAAGTACCTTGGTTGTAAGACTGCTTGAAATAATATAATCGAACTTGAAGATGGGTTGAATGGAGGATGATACCTGTTTGGTATATATGTACTTGAAGGATGTCGTGGTGGGTTAAAGATTTATTGAATGAACGTCAGATGGGAACACAAGTTCGCATGTAGTAGACTTACCTGGGATAGGACGGGCATGGCTAGTCTCGATAATCTCGACCTCCTGAAACAATAAATAACTCACCAAGTCAGTCCCATGAAGGATGAGTATGATACCAACGAAGTGAACGTACCTTGGACTATGAACATGCATATTTACCCCCCGGAGTCCGAATCGCGATGAACTAAGGAGGGGTTGGTAGGTCAGCTCCCGACTTATCGGCATCAAACGATCGTGACTTACCGAAGTTCGAATAGTTTAGTACGACCTGTTCAGAGTAAGTCAGTCACCATCACAAAAATGAAGCACGAGTGTAGCAGACGTACCTGAGGCCATACATCCTGGTCCACTGTGATTCGTTCTACACCAATACCTAGCTCCGGCGGGCCGAACTCAACCAGACCTCAACCGAGCATTCCATCGTTGTATTACTGACTACTCATTATTAAAACTACGCAGCGTTGACTCAGTCAGTCAATGCTCGAAGCAAGATGAGGCGATAACGGAGACTTACGAGCGAGTGTCTTCAACGTACGTTCTAAATGATCCCTATGGTTTAACTGATCCCTATAGTTCAAATGATCTCTATACTTACAATCAAGTCAGCGAAAGGATGCTATAAATTGAATTATGCGTACATACCTGAGACTGAACCTATGCTCTATGCAAGCATAATTTCGGCATTACGGGTCAATGACCACGGCGCCGCGAATAGTCATAGCCTCGACCTAATTAATGGTGGGCAAAGTCGGTCAAACAATTGAATCGACAGGGAATAGGACGCACCTGAGCTTGTATACTCCCCAAAATACCATCCTTCCAGCAAAACCGTTCTCCGAGGAAGCAGAGTTCCGCCGGTCCGAGGTTAAACAGACGACGGTCCGAGCTCAACCACAATAAAGACCTAATGATGCAAGTTAGAATTGAACCGAAGAATTTGACAGAGTAGACACACCGTTGTTGTCCCGTTATTGAAGCATTAACTGAACGTTGTGGACCGAATCAATACTCGAAGCCACACGAAGCGATAATCCAGACTTACAACGGTATACATACAACCTTGTACACGAGTCCTATAAAGTAATGTTAAGTGAAATGGATAATATATTGAACACGCATGCATACGGACTTGAATACGAATCTACGCAAGCATAGATTCGGCGTTTTGATTGGTGCTCAACAGCGAGTAGAAAGCAGATAGTATAACAGCGATCTAGTCGTGAATCCAAGTCAGTCAATAGATGATTGATTTGAGACTGAATAGGACGCACCTGGGTTGTGCGCAATCCCATAATCCTGTCCTTCCTTTAACTAACGACCCTTCGGACTTGAACTAGCTGAGGCAAGACTTGAAGCAAGTGTTGACATTTCGAAGCCAGGATAAGCGGCATCGGCGCAACGAGTAGATAGTAGGTAGTATAATTGAGATCTAATCGCAAATTGAAGTCGGTCTGACTCAATAGATACTTGGACCGAGACTGAATAAGACGCACCTGGGTTTGTGTACCCCATAATCCCACTCTTCCTTCAAAAAACCCTCCAACGAACGTGAACCTCGCTCGAGCAACTTGCACGAGGTAAGAAGTGAAGCAAATCGAAGTCAAGACCTGTTAAAAATAAGTCAGTATAAATGCAGTGATTAGATCCGAAGCAGGCATACGGAGTTTCGCAAAGTTAACACAACTACCCGCCGTTCATGAAGCGTAGGTTGTAATTGGATCGAAAAATTGATGCGTGCTGCGGTTAGCTTCGGCGTTCTGACTCGTTAACGGCGCACTGAATCGAGTCTCGACACAATTGCGATCTAGCCGGGAATGCAAGTCAGTCAATATAGATAACTGAATCACACTGAATAGGACGCACCTGGTTTGCAGCCCCCCATAATCCCGCGCTTCATTCAAAGCCATCCTCCAAACTTGAACTGCATGCGAATAGCTGGTGAGCGAGACTTGAAATGCGAGCGAATGAAGTGAAAGTCAGTGGGGAGAGTTGAAGGAGGAAGGAGCGAGACACACCGAAACCCGAAATCTGATACAATCTACCGTAGTTGTGATGTAACGGGTGGTCGAGGTCGTTGTGGGCGGCGGCGGTGGAAGAGCGGCGATGACGTGGACCTGTACTTGAGCGAATGAGTGAGCGGGGAGTCAGTTGGGAAGCGGGAATACACACTTAGTTGAGTCGGCGGTCGAAATGAAGTGAAAGTCAGTGGGTAGAGTTGACGGAGGAAGGAGCGAGACACACCGAAACCCGCAATCTGATACAATCTACCGTAGTTGGAATGTAACGGGTGGTCGAGGTCGTTGTGGGCGGCGGCGGTGGAAGAGCGGCGATGACGTGGACCTGTAGTTGAGCGAACGAGTGAGCGAGGTGTCGGGTTTGGAGCGACAATACACACCTGGTGCATCGTGGGGTCGATATTGAAAGGTGTGAGGTTGAGTCGGGGTCGAAGAAAAAGTTGGCAGTGGCGGCATGTCGAGTGGCGTGGGAGCGACGAAGGCGGCGAAGCACGACACTAACGGCGCCAGTGACAGGCAAAGGCGCCGCCAGCGTCGAGCGTGTTGAAATATGGACCAGACAATGAGGAGAGAGAAGTGGGGCGAAAAGTGGGTGGTGGTTGGAATGAAGAATAGGTGGGTGGTTCCCGCTATACTTATAGATTTTGGGACGGGCCCAGAATCTCGGGCGGGCTGTGTTCCCTGAGCGGAGGCAAGCTTAAAATAGATGGTAACACACTTGCTGCCTGCGAACCGCGCGGAGAACCTCCCAACCCAAGAATTAACCTCACACCCTAGATTTGCACTTCCCACACCAAGCGCTGCCGGCCGCGGAACCAACCCTGGCATATTGTTTTGGTACTAAAATAGATGGTGGGTCCGAGTTTGTGGGGATACGCGGGCTAAAATGGACATGTAGCGAATATATTTGTAACATCGAAAACGCACGATAGACACTATGCAAGTGTTGCGGATGCGCAGCTTCAAGGTTTTGAGCTGAAATACAATTTCAAGTTCGAAGGATAGTTGGGGGAGGTATCTCGGCGGGGTGATGATGCCAGGGGCGCACGGGAGGATGAAGAAAGCGTGCAGAGGTAAAATATTAATTTCGAGTCATTTGCGGGGATGTAGCCACGCACCAAGGATCTCCACGCTATTTCCACATCAAAAGATCGCCGCCAACACTTCCATCAAGGGTCTTGTGGACCCGTGTTGGACCAACAGCTCGGAAATGGATTTGCACCCATTTCGAGTTTGTTGCTTCCCTGACTGCTTCCGTGGGGTTGGAAGCCGCGGAGGCGCTGCGGCGTATCCCATGGAAGTTAATTATGGATATGACTCGAGTCCTGAAACCCGTTATCAGGGCTCTGTAAGCTAAAACATGCTTTTTGCACATACCGGCATATGTTCAATTCGAGCGTGTCGGAGAGCGGAAATGAAGCGCCAGTAGGGTAGAGCAGATGTGTGAGAATGTTATAAATAAATTTGGCGGATGCCGGGTCCGTGGTTGGCCGGGTTTGAAAAATCGACATGAAAGTCGAGACCAAGAGACGGGTTCCAAATCGGGTGGCGTTGAGTCTCGGTGGCCCGGACCGCGCCCATTTTGACAGCGGTGGCGATGAAAAGCCATCATTTTGGTTGAAGTTTTTCGCCTGGGCCGTCGTTTTCGGTGGCAAAAAGTCGGGCTGGCACGCAAAGTCTCAGTACATGAATTGCAAGCTATGCAGGTCATATCCAGACCGAAATTAAGGTAGGCTCACCTCACACGCGATTGTGGTTGAAGTGTCGATCTATTTTTATCTTGCGCGGGATTTTCGGCTTTACGTTCTGTGTTCTCCGCTCTGTTTCCGAGGCCTCGGGGCCGTTTCTTTCTAATCTCCCTTTTCCCACAACCACCCTGATCTCTCGGCTCTGGGAGATGGATCAGAACCTCGCAGGTAAACCGTTTCATTGTTTGGTCCTTTATTTTTAACAACAGACTTCGGGGTTTGATTTGACGCGTCTTGGGCATAGACCCGTCGATCTCAAGCTCTCCGCGCGTAATTGATGCTATTTTTACACAGCAACTACGATGGGTAAATATTGAAGAGGCCAAGTTCATCAAATGTTTCGATTCTGCATTTAGCCCTGCTGGTTGTTTTGGTTTGAATTTTGTGATACACAAGAATCAAATTGCGACAATATCAGTACGTACTACCACAATCCTCTCTCATCTCACTTTCGAGTATATTTGAGCCCGCAACAGCAATTTATTATTCAAATGCCTTCAGATCTTGAAATATTGCCGCGGGCGACATAGTGATACCTAGGTGATCATCTGAGTCTGGTCTGGATTTGCATCGCAATCCCGCTGCGGCTGCATGAAATCGAGGCCTAGTTCAGGCAAAGAACATTATTTTTAATGTGTCGGGGTACTCGGATGCAGATGATATTAATAGAAATTGCGGGAGCAAAGCGCCCACGGCGCGGAGGATATCGGCGGGCATGGCAACCCGTGTTGCTGTGTAACCGTCCGCGGAGGTGGACATGAGGCAGAAAATCAGAAATAAACTTATGCCGAGATGTTGAATGTTTGATGCACACCAAACAACAACACATGTTGCCTCTTTGTTCTTATACGCCCACCATCTCCGCCAAGCTTCCCCCTTCCTTCTCTTTCGCTCCCCCACAACCTCACCGTCCTTCCGACCCATACATCAAGTTCTCGACAGTCGTGGCCGAGTTCGCATCGACACCTTTGGCCACATTCAACAACGCTCAGCATGCCACTTCAACAAACGGGGCCGAAGCTCGTCTTTGGCCCGACATTCGCCATGGTAAGCTTAACGCGGAGTTGATATTATTGAGGTTTTGCTCATCATCTTTCCCAGATGCCTTCCTTGCTGAGGATGTGCCGGCGGCGCTGTGCGCCGGCCTCAAAGATTGTATTTTTGGTGTTCCCACAGGCAGGATACGTCAACTCTCGCTATGCACCTACACGTCTTCTGATACTTAAGACTCTCCCAGGACCGCCTGCTTCCAAATTTACCTGGAGGCGGCGGCGCGTAGCGCCGGCGCTCTGGAGTTTATTCAAGCTTCCACGTGCCTCCGACACGTTCAATATTGCGAACGTCGGTGTGGCGCTGCCCCTGAAAGTTTTATTGGAGTTTTGGGGTTCCCGCAAACCGGTACCGTGTCCCATTCTATGCACACTTTCTTTTACTCACATACCCTCAAGTTCGATCACCCTCATGCGTCTTCCCATCAAGCTGGCGGGTGTCGGCGGCGGCGCGTAGCGCCGCCCGGGCAAATTTATTCAAGTTTCGGCGGTCCCCCGAATGCGGTCGTATCTCTCTTGTGCACGCGGCCCCGCGGCGCGCAGCGCCGCCCCACAAATCTTTATTACATTTTTGAGGTTCCCGCGACCAGGAGTACTGCTTGGTGTGTGTCTTTCATCTCACAATACATCCTAGGTTTAATTATCCTCCAGCGCTAAGCACTTGATCGCGATGCTGGCGGCACTGCACCGATTTATTTTTTTCAATATTTCGACTTCCGCCGAGAGGGGACTCGGATCACGCGTCGGCGGCGCGTAGCGCCGCCCTCTGAATTTTCTTCGATTTTTGGTGTTCTGCCAAAGGAACTGACGCGTCAAACGTACGCCCGTCCTTCCGCATCCTATTTTGATGCTAACATGTATTCGTTAGGGCGGCCCGGACTCGAACGCGCATGGAGGCGGCGCATAGCGCTGCCCTCGCAATTTTGATTTGATTTTCGGCGTTCCCAGGAACAAGCTTATGCGACAGAGGTATGCTGCAGCTTCTATACTATCCCTCGCTCGTCGCTGACCTCTTTTCCCACACTTACACATTCTCTTCTCCACCCTTGCGAGCTCCCCAACGCCGCCAAATCAAATTAGATATTTCGCGTTCCGGCGAGCAGGGTTTCAAGCCCACGGTACGTTCAATTCCTGCGCTCTTCGACGGGTCATTGACGCGTTTTCCTTAAATTTTTAACCCTACCTGCGACTCAAACAGCATTTTCGTCATAACTCCAACTCAAATTCCATTTTTCGCGTTCCCGCGAGCGGGGTTACGCGTTCAAGTATGTTCTACCTTGTGCTGTTGTAATTACGCGTGGTTTACGCGTTTTTCTTCAAGTTTTGACCTTGCGCGGACCTTAACATCGCATCAACGCCGTGTCAAACCCATCCGTAAGTCACGTTGAATTGTATCGTATCTTGAACTTGAAAATGAATCCCTAGCGCCAATTCTTGCAATATTTTTGCGTTGAACTACACCGGCGAGTTCGATCTAATAACGCCACGCCATCACAAACGCGTCGAAACCTCAATTGCACCACGCGTGAATTCGGCTTATTGCCAAATGTTCAACTTCCAAGTCAAACGAACTTCAATTACAGCGTATGTGAGTTCGATTTCGCATTTACCTCCCTGATTATCTACGCTGACCATCAAAACGCGACTCGGGCTTCCAAAAACGCGTAAAACACGCAATTCAACACTGCTCGGGGATCTCGGCCGAACTCTACGTCCGTTTTTGAGTTGTAAGTCTCCTCGGTGATGAGTTTCTGACTGGCTGTAGTCTGCCTTCCATTTCCTTCCATTTTCCCTTCAAATTTCTCATTTTTTTCCGCTCGTATACACCCATTACTTACCTTTTTGTCTCTGTCTTCCGAAAAAAATCTTTATTGTATTTTTTTTTCGCCGGGTACAAGTCGAACCTTCACTATTTAAGCTTTCTGCGAATGATGCCTTGACCCGTTGATACGCGGCGGAGAGATCAGTCTAAAATCGGGTTACAGTAATGGGTTAATTGGTAAGTAGTATGAAGTATGGTGTGAGTAGTAGTGTAGTGTACATTAAATCGCCTCCCTTTGAACTCCCCTCTCGTCGTGTGTTGCGATTAATGATAAGCAAACTCATGTAGCGTACCCATTCCCATGTCGATCGCGCGCCACGGGCACGGACGTCGGCGCTGCCACGGGGTCGACGGAGCGCGAGCGCGAGCGGTTGGAGGTGCTTTCGCCCACTAGGGCCGAGCGTGTCGCCCGTGAACGGCTGTCGCCGCGTGAACGACTATTACTATTGCCATCGGCGCCGACGATGTTGCCTATCCCGCCGCGGCCGGAGGATCTCTGGGTGGTAAGATATTACAGTCAGCTATTGTAATTATATATCGGGGGGAAGATGGGATGGATGTGAATCGACACACGCGGAAAAAATACTTACCTGGTCATCTGGAAACGTTTCGGAAACTATAATTCGCAGGAACAGGCAAACTCCGCCTGGAACTATGAGTTTCAGACGCGGTTTGCCTGTTCCTGAAACTTGTAGTTTCGGTAACATCCAGACCACCAGAAGTATTTTTTTCTCGTGTGAGAATGAAAGAAGGGCTGGAAGGAACGTAAATGTATAGAAAAAGTGACTCACAATGGGACTCTTGCTCGCATCCGCCCGGAGGGAGAACGACTGGTCGATGGGCGCGGGGCTGCGGCTGAAGTTGCCTGAGCCGCCGCGACCGGTGGAACGTGCCGTTGGTTTCGATTGAGTTTGTGTTTGCACCTGGGCCTGCGCTCCTTCTCCTTCAGGGCGGAAGGCAGGCACGCGCTCCCGGCCGCGAGGCCAGGGGAACTCTTGCGATTGAACTTGTGCCTCCGACGCATTGGTTGTAGAATGGAAGTTGCCTGCGCCGCCGCGGCCGGAGGAGTGCTATATGTGTAGGTGAAAGGGTGAGGAGGTGAGGAAGAGGAGGATGGGACGCACGAAGCCTGCGTCACGGCCCCGGGAGCGCGAGCGGTCTGCGAGAAGGGATGAAGTTATCAGCAAACGAACGAGCCGTGGTTCAAAAAAATGGGCGTGGTTGAAAGACAAGTCGCAACGATTCCAAGTTCAAGGCTCGAATCGACGAAGGGGGAGTGGGAAAGGATTTATCTGCCCGGACGAGGCTGGACTCGGGCTGCCTGCGAGCCGTTGAGAAAGCGCCGACGGGAAGTAGCAAAGCGTGACAGCAATGCACTCTCGCCCTACTCCATACGTCCCGCAAAAAAGAAAAGAAAAGAAAATTCGCAACGAGATAAGTATGGCACCAGCGAGATAAGAGTCTTATCTCCACAGGTGGCTCTTATCTCTCCTTCCTCCCAACCACCACCACGGCCACAAACTGCTTGTTTACATACCTGCTCCCTCGACAATAGTGCTCGCGATGCTCTCCGTCTCCGGGTCGTATCTGGCTGGACTCTGACTCGGCCGGCGCTTTTCGCTGCTCAGCGCCCTATTGATCTTGGCACCCACGGCGGAGATGCGGTCCGAGAACGTGCGTCGCGCGCTGGGCGACACGGAGTGCTGTGGGCTGGTCATTCTGCGTCTGGCGGTGGGTGTGGTGAAGGCGTCACAGCTCGCCAACTGTTCCCGCCACTCGCGGCGGTCCTGCGTCATCACGGCGTCAGGTGCGCGACCGCCCTCTTTTCATCTCACTCAGTCTTACTCACGCGCTGCTCTCCCTCCCTACCATCCGCTGCCTCCAACACATAGCGCTGCATCTCTGCCCCGCCTCCGCTCTCTCCCCATTACCTACACACGACTTATTACTCCAATATATGTCTTGCTCCCTCGCCGCGCCGTCCCTCTGCACCCATGCCCACCTCCAGCTCCACTTCCGCAACGGCACGCTCCCCGCCTGCGCCCGACACCGCCTCCGCCGAGTCGCACTCGCTATTGCGCGCAGCGGGCCCAGCGCTTGTACTCAATCGCGCCGGCGCTGTCCTGTGTCGAATCCCGCGCGCCCAACGTCCATCTTCACCGCCAACGCATCCCGACCGAATCGCGCCGGCGCTGTGTCGGATCCCGCGCGCCCAAACTCCCTCTGCACCAACTCGCATACGCAGCTCCGTCCAATCTGACCTCGCACGTCTCTGTGCCGTGTCGATTGACGCGTCTCGGTCTCGGGCCGCATCCGACGCCGTTTTGCGCCGCGTCGAGTCGTTCCCGATCGCGCTGTCGTTCCGCTCCAAATCGAGTCGTGTCGGGAGCGAGTGGCGTCGACTCGTTGTGAATCGAGGGACGTCGGGGTGAATTGGGCCGCTGCGAATCCAATTAGGACCTGCGCAGATATGTCAGTGAAACGTAGCAGTTGTATCAAATTCAAACCGAAACTTACCTGCGTTATAAACGCAGTGCGCCAACGCCGATGCGATGTGCGTCAAGTTGCGAGTGAAATAGCGAGCAGTACGGTCCGAGACGGAACGCGGAAGCAGGCCGTAATTTGCTAATAAAAGCTGTAATTTGGTTAGCATGCAAATTGGATCGGTGATTGGAACTCCAAAATACCTGCGTGAATTTCGAGTTCAAACAGCTTTGAGCATGCGCATGGGAACTGCGAAGACGGTGAATTGTGAACATTCCTGGATCCTAGAATAATTTGAAGGAGACGCGTCGTTGGATGATGGGGGGCGGTCTGGCGGTTTTTTCTGGGCAAAGAGGCGTCAGATTATTGTTTAAAAAGGAAAAGAGCAAGCGGAGATAGGCCTAGCGCTCACTGGGAATTTCGAAGGAACATCGTTGGGTCTTCTGTTTGGATGACCTGACTTGGAAGAATGCTGCGAAAGCGTCAGGACCAGTATACGGGTACGGGGATCGGCGGAGTGTAGTAGACAAGTAAGTACCTTGGTTGTAAGACTGCTTGAGATAATCGAACTTGGAGATGGGTTGAATGGAGGATGATACCTGTTTGGTATATATGTACTTGAAGGACGTCGTGGCGGGTTCAAGATCTATTGAATGAATGTCAGATGGAAACACAAGTTCGCATGTAGTAGATTTACCTGGGATAGGACGGGCATGGCTAGTCTGGATAATCTCGACGTCCTGAAACAGCAGATAATTCATCACATCAGTCCCATGAAGGATGAGTATGATACCAACGAAGTGAACGTACCTTGGACTATGAACATGCATATCCTACCCACCGGAGTCCGAATCACGATGAACTAAGGAGGGGTTGGTAGGTCAGCCTCCGACTTGTCGTCATCGAACGATCGTGACTTGCCGAAGTTCGAATAGTTTAGTACGACCTGTTCAGAGTAAGTCAGTCACAATCACAAAAATGAAGCACGGGTGTAGCAGACGTACCTGAGGCCATACATCCTACACCAATAGCTCCGGCGGGCCGAACTCAACCAGACCTCAACCGAGCATCCCATCGTTGTATTACTGACTACTCATTATTAAAACTACGCAGCGTTGACTCAGTCAGTCAATGCTCGAAGCAAGATGAGGCGATAACGGAGACTTACGAGCGAGTGTCTTCAACGTACGTTCTGAATGGACCCTTACTTACAATCAAGTCAGCGAAAGGATGCTAGAAATTGAATTATGCGTAGCACATACCTCAGACTGAACCTATGCTCTATGCGAGCATAATTCGGGCGGTGCGAGTCAATAACCACGGCGCCGCGAATAGTCATAGCTTCGACCTGATTAGGAGTAGCAAAGTTGGTCAAACAATTGAATCGACACGGAATATGACGCACCTGAGCTTGTATACTCCCCAGAAGACCATCCTTCCAGCGAAACCGTTCTCCATTCAAGCATAGTTTCGCCGATCCGAGGTCAAACAGACGACGTTCGGTGCCTAACCACAATAAAGACCTAATGATGCAAGTTAGAATTGAACCGAAGAAGTTGACAGAGTAGACGCACCGTTGTTGTATGTTTATTGAAGCATTAACTGAACGTTGTTGACCGAGTCAATACTCGAATTAAGCCACACGAAGCGATAATTGAGACTTCCAAGGGTATGCAACCTTGTACACGAGTCCTATAAAGTAATGTTAAGTGAAATGGATAATAGATTAAACATGCATGCGTACGGACTCGAATATGAATGAATTCACGCAAGCATAGGTTCGGCATTTTGATTGGTGCTCAACAGCGAGTAGTATAATCGTGATCTAGTCGTGGATTGAAGTCAGTCAATAGATGATTGATTCGAGACTGAATAGGACGCACCTGGGTTGTGCGCAATCCCGTCCTTCCTTCGACTAACGACCCTTCAAACTTGAACCAGCTGAGGCAAGACTTGAAGCGAGTGTGGACATTTTGAAGCCAGGATAAGCCATATCGGCGCGGCGAGTAGATAGTAGGTAGTATGGTTGAGATCTAATCGCGAATTGAAGTCGGTCAATAGATACTTGGACCGAGACTGAATAAGACGCACCTGAGTTTGTATACCCCATAATCCCGCTCTTCCTTCAAAAAACCCTCCGACAAACGTGAACCTCGCTCGAGCAACTTGCACGAGGTAAGAGTTGAAGCGAATCGAAGTCAAGACCTGTTAAAAATATGTCAGTATAAATGCAGTGATTAGAACCGAAGCAGGCATACGGAGTTTCGCAAAGTTAACACAACTACCCGCCGTTCATGAAGCGTAGGTTGTAATTGGATCGAAAAATTGATGCGTGCTGCGGTTAGCTTCGGCGTTCTGACTCGTTAACGGCGCACTGAATCGAGTCTCGACACAATTGCGATCTAGCCGGGAATGCAAGTCAGTCAATATAGATAACTGAATCACACTGAATAGGACGCACCTGGTTTGCAGCCCCCCATAATCCCGCGCTTCATTCAAAGCCATCCTCCAAACTTGAACTGCATGCGAATAGCTGGTGAGCGAGACTTGAAATGCGAGCGAATGAAGTGAAAGTCAGTGGGTAGAGTTGAAGGAGGAAGGAGCGAGACACACAGAAACCCGAAATCTGATACAATCTACCGTAGTTGGAATGTAACGGGTGGTCGAGGTCGTTGTGGGCGGCGGCGGTGGAAGAGCGGCGATGACGTGGACCTGTACTTGAGCGAATGAGTGAGCGGGGAGTCAGTTGGGAAGCGGGAATACACACTTAGTTGAGTCGGCGGTCGAAATGAAGTGAAAGTCAGTGGGTAGAGTTGACGGAGGAAGGAGCGAGACACACCGAAACCCGCAATCTGATACAATCTACCGTAGTTGGAATGTAACGGGTGGTCGAGGTCATTGTGGGCGGCGGCGGTGGAAGAGCGGCGATGACGTGGACCTGTAGTTGAGCGAACGAGTGAGCGAGGGTGTCGGGTTTGGAGCGACAATACACACCTGGTGCATCGTGGGGTCGATATTGAAAGGTGTGAGGTTGAGTCGGGGTCGAAGAAAAAGTTGGCGGTGGCGGCATGTCGAGTGGCGTGGGAGCGACGAAGGCGGCGAAGCACGACACTAACGGCGCCAGTGACAGGCAAAGGCGCCGCCAGCGTCGAGCGTGTTGAAATATGGACCAGACAATGAGGAGAGAGAAGTGGGGCGAAAAGTGGGTGGTGGTTGGAATGAAGAATAGGTGGGTGGTTCCCGCTATACTTATAGATTTTGGGACGGGCCCAGAATCTCGGGCGGGCTGTGTTCCCTGAGCGGAGGCAAGCTTAAAATAGATGGTAACACACTTGCTGCCTGGGAACCGCGCGGAGAACCTCCCAACCCAAGAATTAACCTCACACCCTAGATTTGCACTTCCCACACCAAGCGCTGCCGGCCGCGGAACCAACCCTGGCATATTGTTTTGGTACTAAAATAGATGGTGGGTCCGAGTTTGTGGGGATACGCGGGCTAAAATGGACATGTAGCGAATATATTTGTAACATCGAAAACGCACGATAGACACTATGCAAGTGTTGCGGATGCGCAGCTTCAAGGTTTTGAGCTGAAATACAATTTCAAGTTCGAAGGATAGTTGGGGGAGGTATCTCGGCGGGGTGATGATGCCAGGGGCGCACGGGAGGATGAAGAAAGCGTGCAGAGGTAAAATATTAATTTCGAGTCATTTGCGGGGATGTAGCCACGCACCAAGGATCTCCACGCTATTTCCACATCAAAAGATCGCCGCCAACACTTCCATCAAGGGTCTTGTGGACCCGTGTTGGACCAACAGCTCGGAAATGGATTTGCACCCATTCGAGTTTGTTGCTTCCCTGACTGCTTCCGTGGGGTTGGAAGCCGCGGAGGCGCTGCGGCGTATCCCATGGAAGTTAATTATGGATATGACTCGAGTCCTGAAACCCGTTATCAGGGCTCTGTAAGCTAAAACATGCTTTTTGCACATACCGGCATATGTTCAATTCGAGCGTGTCGGAGAGCGGAAATGAAGCGCCAGTAGGGTAGAGCAGATGTGTGAGAATGTTATAAATAAATTTGGCGGATGTCGGGTCCGTGGTTGGCCGGGTTTGAAAAATCGACATGAAAGTCGAGACCAAGAGGACGGGTTCCAAATCGGGTGGCGTTGAGTCTCGGTGGCCCGGACCGCGCCCATTTTGACAGCGGTGGCGATGAAAAGCCATCATTTTGGTTGAAGTTTTTCGCCTGGGCCGTCGTTTTCGGTGGCAAAAAGTCGGGCTGGCACGCAAAGTCTCAGTACATGAATTGCAAGCTATGCAGGTCATATCCAGACCGAAATTAAGGTAGGCTCACCTCACACGCGATTGTGGTTGAAGTGTCGATCTATTTTTATCTTGCGCGGGATTTTCGGCTTTACGTTCTGTGTTCTCCGCTCTGTTTCCGAGGCCTCGGGGCCGTTTTCTTTCTAATCTCCCTTTTCCCACAACCACCCTGATCTCTCGGCTCTGGGAGATGGATCAGAACCTCGCAGGTAAACCGTTTCATTGTTTGGTCCTTTATTTTTAACAACAGACTTCGGGGTTTGATTGACGCGTCTTGGGCATAGACCCGTCGATCTCAAGCTCTCCGCGCGTAATTGATGCTATTTTTACACAGCAACTACGATGGGTAAATATTGAAGAGGCCAAGTCATCAAATGTTTCGATTCTGCATTAGCCCTGCTGGTTGTTTTGGTTTGAATTTTGTGATACACAAGAATCAAATTGCGACAATATCAGTACGTACTACCACAATCCTCTCTCATCTCACTTTCGAGTATATTTGAGCCCGCAACAGCAATTTATTATTCAAATGCCTTCAGATCTTGAAATATTGCCGAGCGGCGACATAGTGATACCTAGGTGATCATCTGAGTCTGGTCTGGATTTGCATCGCAATCCCGCTGCGGCTGCATGAAATCGAGGCCTAGTTCAGGCAAAGAACATTATTTTTAATGTGTCGGGGTACTCGGATGCAGATGATTATAATAGAAATTGCGGGAGCAAAGCGCCCACGGCGCGGAGGATATCGGCGGGCATGGCAACCCGTGTTGCTGTGTAACCGTCCGCGGAGGTGGACATGAGGCAGAAAATCAGAAATAAACTTATGCCGAGATGTTGAATGTTTGATGCACACCAAACAACAACACATGTTGCCTCTTTGTTCTTATACGCCCACCATCTCCGCCAAGCTTCCCCCTTCCTTCTCTTTCGCTCCCCCACAACCTCACCGTCCTTCCGACCCATACATCAAGTTCTCGACAGTCGTGGCCGAGTTCGCATCGACACCTTTGGCCACATTCAACAACGCTCAGCATGCCACTTCAACAAACGGGGCCGAAGCTCGTCTTTGGCCCGACATTCGCCATGGTAAGCTTAACGCGGAGTTGATATTATTGAGGTTTTGCTCATCATCTTTCCCAGATGCCTTCCTTGCTGAGGATGTGCCGGCGGCGCTGTGCGCCGGCCTCAAGATTGTATTTTGGTGTTCCCACAGGCAGGATACGTCAACTCTCGCTATGCACCTACACGTCTTCTGATACTTAAGACTCTCCCAGGACCGCCTGCTTCCAAATTTACCTGGAGGCGGCGGCGCGTAGCGCCGGCGCTCTGGAGTTTATTCAAGCTTCCACGTGCCTCCGACACGTTCAATATTGCGAACGTCGGTGTGGCGCTGCCCCCTGAAAGTTTTATTGGAGTTTTGGGGTTCCCGCAAACCGGTACCGTGTCCCATTCTATGCACACTTTCTTTTACTCACATACCCTCAAGTTCGATCACCCTCATGCGTCTTCCCATCAAGCTGGCGGGTGTCGGCGGCGGCGCGTAGCGCCGCCCGGGCAAATTTATTCAAGTTTCGGCGGTCCCCCGAATGCGGTCGTATCTCTCTTGTGCACGCGGCCCCGCGGCGCGCAGCGCCGCCCCACAAATCTTTATTACATTTTTGAGGTTCCCGCGACCAGGAGTACTGCTTGGTGGTGTCTTTCATCTCACAATACATCCTAGGTTTAATTATCCTCCAGCGCTAAGCACTTGATCGCGATGCTGGCGGCACTGCACCGATTATTTTTTTCAATATTTCGACTTCCGCCGAGAGGGGACTCGGATCACGCGTCGGCGGCGCGTAGCGCCGCCCTCTGAATTTTCTTCGATTTTTGGTGTTCTGCCAAAGGAACTGACGCGTCAAACGTACGCCCGTCCTTCCGCATCCTATTTTGATGCTAACATGTATTCGTTAGGGCGGCCCGGACTCGAACGCGCATGGAGGCGGCGCATAGCGCTGCCCTCGCAATTTTGATTTGATTTTCGGCGTTCCCAGGAACAAGCTTATGCGACAGAGGTATGCTGCAGCTTCTATACTATCCCTCGCTCGTCGCTGACCTCTTTTCCCACACTTACACATTCTCTTCTCCACCCTTGCGAGCTCCCCAACGCCGCCAAATCAAATTAGATATTTCGCGTTCCGGCGAGCAGGGTTTCAAGCCCACGGTACGTTCAATTCCTGCGCTCTTTCGACGGGTCATTGACGCGTTTTCCTTAAATTTTTAACCCTACCTGCGACTCAAACAGCATTTTCGTCATAACTCCAACTCACATTCCATTTTTCGCGTTCCCGCGAGCGGGGTTACGCGTTCAAGTATGTTCTACCTTGTGATGTTGTAATATACGCGTGGTTTACGCGTTTTTCTTCAAGTTTTGACCTTGCGCGGACCTTAACATCGCATCAACGCGTGTCAAACCCATCCGTAAGTCACGTTGAATTGTATCGTATCTTGAACTTGAAATGAATCCCTAGCGCCAATTCTTGCAATATTTTTGCGTTGAACTACACCGGCGAGTTCGATCTAATAACGCCACGCCATCACAAACGCGTCGAAACCTCAATTGCACCACGCGTGAATTCGGCTTATTGCCAAATGTTCAACTTCCAAGTCAAACGAACTTCAATTACAGCGTATGTGAGTTCGATTTCGCATTTACCTCCCTGATTATCTACGCTGACCATCAAAACGCGACTCGGGCTTCCAAAAAACGCGTGTAAAACACGCAATTCAACACTGCTCGGGGATTCTCGGCCGAACTCTACGTCCGTTTTTGAGTTGTAAGTCTCCTCGGTGAGGAGTTTCTGACTGGCTGTAGTCTGCCTTCCATTTCCTTCATGTTTCCCTTCAAAATTTCTCATTTTTTTCCGCTCGTATACACCCATTACTTACCTTTTTGTCTCTGTCTTCCGAAAAAATCTTTATTGTATTTTTTTTTCGCCGGGTACAAGTCGAACCTTCACTATTTAAGCTTTCTGCGAATGATGCCTTGACCCGTTGATACGCGGCGGAGAGATCAGTCTAAAATCGGGTTACAGTAATGGGTTAATTGGTAAGTAGTATGAAGTATGGTGTGAGTAGTAGTGTAGTGTACATTAAATCGCCTCCCTTTGAACTCCCCTCTCGTCGTGTGTTGCGATTAATGATAAGCAAACTCATGTAGCGTACCCATTCCCATGTCGATCGCGCGCCACGGGCACGGACGTCGGCGCTGCCACGGGGTCGACGGAGCGCGAGCGCGAGCGGTTGGAGGTGCTTTCGCCCACTAGGGCCGAGCGTGTCGCCCGTGAACGGCTGTCGCCGCGTGAACGACTATTACTATTGCCATCGGCGCCGACGATGTTGCCTATCCCGCCGCGGCCGGAGGATCTCTGGGTGGTAAGATATTACAGTCAGCTATTGTTATATATCGGGGGGAAGATGGGATGGATGTGAATCGACACACGCGGAAAAAATACTTACCTGGTCATCTGGAAACGTTTCGGAAACTATAATTCGCAGGAACAGGCAAACTCCGCCTGGAACTATGAGTTTCAGACGCGGTTTGCCTGTTCCTGAAACTTGTAGTTTCGGTAACATCCAGACCACCAGAAGTATTTTTTTCTCGTGTGAGAATGAAAGAAGGGCTGGAAGGAACGTAAATGTATAGAAAAAGTGACTCACAATGGGACTCTTGCTCGCATCCGCCCGGAGGGAGAACGACTGGTCGATGGGCCGGGGCTGCGGCTGAAGTTGCCTGAGCCGCCGCGACCGGTGGGTGGAACGTGCCGTTGGTTTCGATTGAGTTTGTGTTTGCACCTGGGCCTGCGCTCCTTCTCCTTCAGGGCGGAAGGCAGGCACGCGCTCCCGGCCGCGAGGCCAGGGGAACTCTTGCGATTGAACTTGTGCCTCCGACGCATTGGTTGTAGAATGGAAGTTGCCTGCGCCGCCGCGGCCGGAGGAGTGCTATATGTGTAGGTGAAAGGGTGAGGAGGTGAGGAAGAGGAGGATGGGACGCACGAAGCCTGCGTCACGGCCCCGGGAGCGCGAGCGGTCTGCGAGAAGGGATGAAGTTATCAGCAAACGAACGAGCCGTGGTTCAAAAAAATGGGCGTGGTTGAAAGACAAGTCGCAACGATTCCAAGTTCAAGGCTCGAATCGACGAAGGGGGAGTGGGAAAGGATTTATCTGCCCGGACGAGGCTGGACTCGGGCTGCCTGCGAGCCGTTGAGAAAGCGCCGACGGGAAGTAGCAAAGCGTGACAGCAATGCACTCTCGCCCTACTCCATACGTCCCGCAAAAAGAAAAGAAAAGAAAATTCGCAACGAGATAAGTATGGCACCAGCGAGATAAGAGTCTTATCTCCACAGGTGGCTCTTATCTCTCCTTCCTCCCAACCACCACCACGGCCACAAACTGCTTGTTTACATACCTGCTCCCTCGACAATAGTGCTCGCGATGCTCTCCGTCTCCGGGTCGTATCTGGCTGGACTCTGACTCGGCCGGCGCTTTTCGCTGCTCAGCGCCCTATTGATCTTGGCACCCACGGCGGAGATGCGGTCCGAGAACGTGCGTCGCGCGCTGGGCGACACGGAGTGCTGTGGGCTGGTCATTCTGCGTCTGGCGGTGGGTGTGGTGAAGGCGTCACAGCTCGCCAACTGTTCCCGCCACTCGCGGCGGTCCTGCGTCATCACGGCGTCAGGTGCGCGACCGCCCTCTTTTCATCTCACTCAGTCTTACTCACGCGCTGCTCTCCCTCCCTACCATCCGCTGCCTCCAACACATAGCGCTGCATCTCTGCCCCGCCTCCGCTCTCCCCATTACCTACACACGACTTATTACTCCATAATGTCTTGCTCCCTCGCCGCGCCGTCCTCTGCACCCATGCCCACCTCCAGCTCCACTTCCGCAACGGCACGCTCCCCGCCTGCGCCCGACACCGCCTCCGCCGAGTCGCACTCGCTATTGCGCGCAGCGGGCCCAGCGCTTGTACTCAATCGCGCCGGCGCTGTCCTGTGTCGAATCCCGCGCGCCCAACGTCCATCTTCACCGCCAACGCATCCCGACCGAATCGCGCCGGCGCTGTTGTCGGATCCCGCGCGCCCAAACTCCCTCTGCACCAACTCGCATACGCAGCTCCGTCCAATCTGACCTCGCACGTCTCTGTGCCGTGTCGATTGAACGCGTCTCGGTCTCGGGCCGCATCCGACGCCGTTTTGCGCCGCGTCGAGTCGTTCCCGATCGCGCTGTCGTTCCGCTCCAAATCGAGTCGTGTCGGGAGCGAGTGGCGTCGACTCGTTGTGAATCGAGGGACGTCGGGGTGAATTGGGGCGCGCTGCGAATCCAATTAGGACCTGCGCAGATATGTCAGTGAAACGTTAGCAGTTGTATCAAATTCAAACCGAAACTTACCTGCGTTATAAACGCAGTGCGCCAACGCCGATGCGATGTGCGTCAAGTTGCGAGTGAAATAGCGAGCAGTACGGTCGAGACGGAAAGCGGAAGCAGCCGTAATTTGCTAATAAAAGCTTGTTAATTTGGTTAGCATGCAAATTGGATCGGTGATTGGAACTCCAAAATACCTGCGTGAATTTCGAGTTCAAACAGCTTTGAGCATGCGCATGGGAACTGCGAAGACGGTGAATTGTGAACATTCCTGGATCCTAGAATAATTTGAAGGAGACGCGTCGTTGGATGATGGGGGGCGGTCTGGCGGTTTTTTCTGGGCAAAGAGGCGTCAGATTATTGTTTAAAAAGGAAAAGAGCAAGCGGAGATAGGCCTAGCGCTCACTGGGAATTTCGAAGGAACATCGTTGGGTCTTCTGTTTGGATGACCTGACTTGGAAGAATGCTGCGAAAGCGTCAGGACCAGTAACGGGTACGGGGATCGGCGGAGTGTAGTAGACAAGTAAGTACCTTGGTTGTAAGACTGCTTGAGATAATCGAACTTGGAGATGGGTTGAATGGAGGATGATACCTGTTTGGTATATATGTACTTGAAGGACGTCGTGGCGGGTTCAAGATCTATTGAATGAATGTCAGATGGAAACACAAGTTCGCATGTAGTAGATTTACCTGGGATAGGACGGGCATGGCTAGTCTGGATAATCTCGACGTCCTGAAACAGCAGATAATTCATCACATCAGTCCCATGAAGGATGAGTATGATACCAACGAGTGAACGTACCTTGGACTATGAACATGCATATCCTACCCACGGAGTCCGAATCACGAGTGAACTAAGGAGGGGTTGGTAGTTCAGCCTCCGACTTGTCGTCATCGAACGATCGTGACTTGCGAAGTTCGAATAGTTTAGTACGACCTGTTCAGAGTAAGTCAGTCACAATCACAAAAATGAAGCACGGGTGTAGCAGACGTACCTGAGGCCATACATCCTACACCAATAGCTCCGGCGGGCCGAACTCAACCAGACCTCAACCGAGCATCCCATCGTTGTATTACTGACTACTCCTTATTAAAACTACGCAGGCGTTGACTCAGTCAGTCATGCTCGAAGCAAGATGAGGCGATAACGGAGACTTACGAGCGAGTGTCTTCAACGTACGTTCTGAATGGACCCTTACTTACAATCAAGTCAGCGAAAGGATGCTAGAAATTGAATTATGCGTAGCACATACCTCAGACTGAACCTATGCTCTATGCGAGCATAATTCGGGCGGTGCGAGGTCAATAACCACGGCGGCCGCGAATAGTCATAGCTTCGACCTGATTAGGAGTAGCAAAGTTGGTCAAACAATTGAATCGACACGGAATATGACGCACCTGAGCTTGTATACTCCCCAGAAGACCATCCTTCCAGCGAAACCGTTCTCCATTCAAGCATAGTTTCGCCGATCCGAGGTCAAACAGACGACGTTCGGTGCCTAACCACAATAAAGACCTAATGATGCAAGTTAGAATTGAACCGAAGAAGTTGACAGAGTAGACGCACCGTTGTTGTATGTTTATTGAAGCATTAACTGAACGTTGTTGACCGAGTCAATACTCGAATTAAGCCACACGAAGCGATAATTGAGACTTCCAAGGGTATGCAACCTTGTACACGAGTCCTATAAAGTAATGTTAAGTGAAATGGATAATAGATTAAACATGCATGCGTACGGACTCGAATATGAATGAATTCACGCAAGCATAGGTTCGGCATTTTGATTGGTGCTCAACAGCGAGTAGTATAATCGTGATCTAGTCGTGGATTGAAGTCAGTCAATAGATGATTGATTCGAGACTGAATAGGACGCACCTGGGTTGTGCGCAATCCCGTCCTTCCTTCGACTAACGACCCTTCAAACTTGAACCAGCTGAGGCAAGACTTGAAGCGAGTGTGGACATTTTGAAGCCAGGATAAGCCATATCGGCGCGGCGAGTAGATAGTAGGTAGTATGGTTGAGATCTAATCGCGAATTGAAGTCGGTCAATAGATACTTGGACCGAGACTGAATAAGACGCACCTGAGTTTGTATACCCCATAATCCCGCTCTTCCTTCAAAAAACCCTCCGACAAACGTGAACCTCGCTCGAGCAACTTGCACGAGGTAAGAGTTGAAGCGAATCGAAGTCAAGACCTGTTAAAAATATGTCAGTATAAATGCAGTGATTAGAACCGAAGCAGGCATACGGAGTTTCGCAAAGTTAACACAACTACCCGCCGTTCATGAAGCGTAGGTTGTAATTGGATCGAAAAATTGATGCGTGCTGCGGTTAGCTTCGGCGTTCTGACTCGTTAACGGCGCACTGAATCGAGTCTCGACACAATTGCGATCTAGCCGGGAATGCAAGTCAGTCAATATAGATAACTGAATCACACTGAATAGGACGCACCTGGTTTGCAGCCCCCCATAATCCCGCGCTTCATTCAAAGCCATCCTCCAAACTTGAACTGCATGCGAATAGCTGGTGAGCGAGACTTGAAATGCGAGCGAATGAAGTGAAAGTCAGTGGGTAGAGTTGAAGGAGGAAGGAGCGAGACACACAGAAACCCGAAATCTGATACAATCTACCGTAGTTGGAATGTAACGGGTGGTCGAGGTCGTTGTGGGCGGCGGCGGTGGAAGAGCGGCGATGACGTGGACCTGTACTTGAGCGAATGAGTGAGCGGGGAGTCAGTTGGGAAGCGGGAATACACACTTAGTTGAGTCGGCGGTCGAAATGAAGTGAAAGTCAGTGGGTAGAGTTGACGGAGGAAGGAGCGAGACACACCGAAACCCGCAATCTGATACAATCTACCGTAGTTGGAATGTAACGGGTGGTCGAGGTCATTGTGGGCGGCGGCGGTGGAAGAGCGGCGATGACGTGGACCTGTAGTTGAGCGAACGAGTGAGCGAGGTGTCGGGTTTGGAGCGACAATACACACCTGGTGCATCGTGGGGTCGATATTGAAAGGTGTGAGGTTGAGTCGGGGTCGAAGAAAAAGTTGGCGGTGGCGGCATGTCGAGTGGCGTGGGAGCGACGAAGGCGGCGAAGCACGACACTAACGGCGCCAGTGACAGGCAAAGGCGCCGCCAGCGTCGAGCGTGTTGAAATATGGACCAGACAATGAGGAGAGAGAAGTGGGGCGAAAAGTGGGTGGTGGTTGGAATGAAGAATAGGTGGGTGGTTCCCGCTATACTTATAGATTTTGGGACGGGCCCAGAATCTCGGGCGGGCTGTGTTCCCTGAGCGGAGGCAAGCTTAAAATAGATGGTAACACACTTGCTGCCTGGGAACCGCGCGGAGAACCTCCCAACCCAAGAATTAACCTCACACCCTAGATTTGCACTTCCCACACCAAGCGCTGCCGGCCGCGGAACCAACCCTGGCATATTGTTTTGGTACTAAAATAGATGGTGGGTCCGAGTTTGTGGGGATACGCGGGCTAAAATGGACATGTAGCGAATATATTTGTAACATCGAAAACGCACGATAGACACTATGCAAGTGTTGCGGATGCGCAGCTTCAAGGTTTTGAGCTGAAATACAATTTCAAGTTCGAAGGATAGTTGGGGGAGGTATCTCGGCGGGGTGATGATGCCAGGGGCGCACGGGAGGATGAAGAAAGCGTGCAGAGGTAAAATATTAATTTCGAGTCATTTGCGGGGATGTAGCCACGCACCAAGGATCTCCACGCTATTTCCACATCAAAAGATCGCCGCCAACACTTCCATCAAGGGTCTTGTGGACCCGTGTTGGACCAACAGCTCGGAAATGGATTTGCACCCATTTCGAGTTTGTTGCTTCCCTGACTGCTTCCGTGGGGTTGGAAGCCGCGGAGGCGCTGCGGCGTATCCCATGGAAGTTAATTATGGATATGACTCGAGTCCTGAAACCCGTTATCAGGGCTCTGTAAGCTAAAACATGCTTTTTGCACATACCGGCATATGTTCAATTCGAGCGTGTCGGAGAGCGGAAATGAAGCGCCAGTAGGGTAGAGCAGATGTGTGAGAATGTTATAAATAAATTTGGCGGATGTCGGGTCCGTGGTTGGCCGGGTTTGAAAAATCGACATGAAAGTCGAGACCAAGAGACGGGTTCCAAATCGGGTGGCGTTGAGTCTCGGTGGCCCGGACCGCGCCCATTTTGACAGCGGTGGCGATGAAAAGCCATCATTTTGGTTGAAGTTTTTCGCCTGGGCCGTCGTTTTCGGTGGCAAAAAGTCGGGCTGGCACGCAAAGTCTCAGTACATGAATTGCAAGCTATGCAGGTCATATCCAGACCGAAATTAAGGTAGGCTCACCTCACACGCGATTGTGGTTGAAGTGTCGATCTATTTTTATCTTGCGCGGGATTTTCGGCTTTACGTTCTGTGTTCTCCGCTCTGTTTCCGAGGCCTCGGGGCCGTTTCTTTCTAATCTCCCTTTTCCCACAACCACCCTGATCTCTCGGCTCTGGGAGATGGATCAGAACCTCGCAGGTAAACCGTTTCATTGTTTGGTCCTTTATTTTTAACAACAGACTTCGGGGTTTGATTTGACGCGTCTTGGGCATAGACCCGTCGATCTCAAGCTCTCCGCGCGTAATTGATGCTATTTTTACACAGCAACTACGATGGGTAAATATTGAAGAGGCCAAGTTCATCAAATGTTTCGATTCTGCATTTAGCCCTGCTGGTTGTTTTGGTTTGAATTTTGTGATACACAAGAATCAAATTGCGACAATATCAGTACGTACTACCACAATCCTCTCTCATCTCACTTTCGAGTATATTTGAGCCCGCAACAGCAATTTATTATTCAAATGCCTTCAGATCTTGAAATATTGCCGCGGGCGACATAGTGATACCTAGGTGATCATCTGAGTCTGGTCTGGATTTGCATCGCAATCCCGCTGCGGCTGCATGAAATCGAGGCCTAGTTCAGGCAAAGAACATTATTTTTAATGTGTCGGGGTACTCGGATGCAGATGATATTAATAGAAATTGCGGGAGCAAAGCGCCCACGGCGCGGAGGATATCGGCGGGCATGGCAACCCGTGTTGCTGTGTAACCGTCCGCGGAGGTGGACATGAGGCAGAAAATCAGAAATAAACTTATGCCGAGATGTTGAATGTTTGATGCACACCAAACAACAACACATGTTGCCTCTTTGTTCTTATACGCCCACCATCTCCGCCAAGCTTCCCCCTTCCTTCTCTTTCGCTCCCCCACAACCTCGACCCATACATCAAGTTCTCGACAGTCGTGGCCGAGTTCGCATCGACACCTTTGGCCACATTCAACAACGCTCAGCATGCCACTTCAACAAACGGGGCCGAAGCTCGTCTTTGGCCCGACATTCGCCATGGTAAGCTTAACGCGGAGTTGATATTATTGAGGTTTTGCTCATCATCTTTCCCAGATGCCTTCCTTGCTGAGGATGTGCCGGCGGCGCTGTGCGCCGGCCTCAAAGATTGTATTTTTGGTGTTCCCACAGGCAGGATACGTCAACTCTCGCTATGCACCTACACGTCTTCTGATACTTAAGACTCTCCCAGGACCGCCTGCTTCCAAATTTACCTGGAGGCGGCGGCGCGTAGCGCCGGCGCTCTGGAGTTTATTCAAGCTTCCACGTGCCTCCGACACGTTCAATATTGCGAACGTCGGTGTGGCGCTGCCCCTGAAAGTTTTATTGGAGTTTTGGGGTTCCCGCAAACCGGTACCGTGTCCCATTCTATGCACACTTTCTTTTACTCACATACCCTCAAGTTCGATCACCCTCATGCGTCTTCCCATCAAGCTGGCGGGTGTCGGCGGCGGCGCGTAGCGCCGCCCGGGCAAATTTATTCAAGTTTCGGCGGTCCCCCGAATGCGGTCGTATCTCTCTTGTGCACGCGGCCCCGCGGCGCGCAGCGCCGCCCCACAAATCTTTATTACATTTTTGAGGTTCCCGCGACCAGGAGTACTGCTTGGTGTGTGTCTTTCATCTCACAATACATCCTAGGTTTAATTATCCTCCAGCGCTAAGCACTTGATCGCGATGCTGGCGGCACTGCACCGATTTATTTTTTTCAATATTTCGACTTCCGCCGAGAGGGGACTCGGATCACGCGTCGGCGGCGCGTAGCGCCGCCCTCTGAATTTTCTTCGATTTTTGGTGTTCTGCCAAAGGAACTGACGCGTCAAACGTACGCCCGTCCTTCCGCATCCTATTTTGATGCTAACATGTATTCGTTAGGGCGGCCCGGACTCGAACGCGCATGGAGGCGGCGCATAGCGCTGCCCTCGCAATTTTGATTTGATTTTCGGCGTTCCCAGGAACAAGCTTATGCGACAGAGGTATGCTGCAGCTTCTATACTATCCCTCGCTCGTCGCTGACCTCTTTTCCCACACTTACACATTCTCTTCTCCACCCTTGCGAGCTCCCCAACGCCGCCAAATCAAATTAGATATTTCGCGTTCCGGCGAGCAGGGTTTCAAGCCCACGGTACGTTCAATTCCTGCGCTCTTTCGACGGGTCATTGACGCGTTTTCCTTAAATTTTTAACCCTACCTGCGACTCAAACAGCATTTTCGTCATAACTCCAACTCAAATTCCATTTTTCGCGTTCCCGCGAGCGGGGTTACGCGTTCAAGTATGTTCTACCTTGTGCTGTTGTAATTACGCGTGGTTTACGCGTTTTTCTTCAAGTTTTGACCTTGCGCGGACCTTAACATCGCATCAACGCCGTGTCAAACCCATCCGTAAGTCACGTTGAATTGTATCGTATCTTGAACTTGAAAATGAATCCCTAGCGCCAATTCTTGCAATATTTTTGCGTTGAACTACACCGGCGAGTTCGATCTAATAACGCCACGCCATCACAAACGCGTCGAAACCTCAATTGCACCACGCGTGAATTCGGCTTATTGCCAAATGTTCAACTTCCAAGTCAAACGAACTTCAATTACAGCGTATGTGAGTTCGATTTCGCATTTACCTCCCTGATTATCTACGCTGACCATCAAAACGCGACTCGGGCTTCCAAAAACGCGTAAAACACGCAATTCAACACTGCTCGGGGATCTCGGCCGAACTCTACGTCCGTTTTTGAGTTGTAAGTCTCCTCGGTGATGAGTTTCTGACTGGCTGTAGTCTGCCTTCCATTTCCTTCCATTTTCCCTTCAAATTTCTCATTTTTTTCCGCTCGTATACACCCATTACTTACCTTTTTGTCTCTGTCTTCCGAAAAAAATCTTTATTGTATTTTTTTTTCGCCGGGTACAAGTCGAACCTTCACTATTTAAGCTTTCTGCGAATGATGCCTTGACCCGTTGATACGCGGCGGAGAGATCAGTCTAAAATCGGGTTACAGTAATGGGTTAATTGGTAAGTAGTATGAAGTATGGTGTGAGTAGTAGTGTAGTGTACATTAAATCGCCTCCCTTTGAACTCCCCTCTCGTCGTGTGTTGCGATTAATGATAAGCAAACTCATGTAGCGTACCCATTCCCATGTCGATCGCGCGCCACGGGCACGGACGTCGGCGCTGCCACGGGGTCGACGGAGCGCGAGCGCGAGCGGTTGGAGGTGCTTTCGCCCACTAGGGCCGAGCGTGTCGCCCGTGAACGGCTGTCGCCGCGTGAACGACTATTACTATTGCCATCGGCGCCGACGATGTTGCCTATCCCGCCGCGGCCGGAGGATCTCTGGGTGGTAAGATATTACAGTCAGCTATTGTAATTATATATCGGGGGGAAGATGGGATGGATGTGAATCGACACACGCGGAAAAAATACTTACCTGGTCATCTGGAAACGTTTCGGAAACTATAATTCGCAGGAACAGGCAAACTCCGCCTGGAACTATGAGTTTCAGACGCGGTTTGCCTGTTCCTGAAACTTGTAGTTTCGGTAACATCCAGACCACCAGAAGTATTTTTTTCTCGTGTGAGAATGAAAGAAGGGCTGGAAGGAACGTAAATGTATAGAAAAAGTGACTCACAATGGGACTCTTGCTCGCATCCGCCCGGAGGGAGAACGACTGGTCGATGGGCGCGGGGCTGCGGCTGAAGTTGCCTGAGCCGCCGCGACCGGTGGAACGTGCCGTTGGTTTCGATTGAGTTTGTGTTTGCACCTGGGCCTGCGCTCCTTCTCCTTCAGGGCGGAAGGCAGGCACGCGCTCCCGGCCGCGAGGCCAGGGGAACTCTTGCGATTGAACTTGTGCCTCCGACGCATTGGTTGTAGAATGGAAGTTGCCTGCGCCGCCGCGGCCGGAGGAGTGCTATATGTGTAGGTGAAAGGGTGAGGAGGTGAGGAAGAGGAGGATGGGACGCACGAAGCCTGCGTCACGGCCCCGGGAGCGCGAGCGGTCTGCGAGAAGGGATGAAGTTATCAGCAAACGAACGAGCCGTGGTTCAAAAAAATGGGCGTGGTTGAAAGACAAGTCGCAACGATTCCAAGTTCAAGGCTCGAATCGACGAAGGGGGAGTGGGAAAGGATTTATCTGCCCGGACGAGGCTGGACTCGGGCTGCCTGCGAGCCGTTGAGAAAGCGCCGACGGGAAGTAGCAAAGCGTGACAGCAATGCACTCTCGCCCTACTCCATACGTCCCGCAAAAAAGAAAAGAAAAGAAAATTCGCAACGAGATAAGTATGGCACCAGCGAGATAAGAGTCTTATCTCCACAGGTGGCTCTTATCTCTCCTTCCTCCCAACCACCACCACGGCCACAAACTGCTTGTTTACATACCTGCTCCCTCGACAATAGTGCTCGCGATGCTCTCCGTCTCCGGGTCGTATCTGGCTGGACTCTGACTCGGCCGGCGCTTTTCGCTGCTCAGCGCCCTATTGATCTTGGCACCCACGGCGGAGATGCGGTCCGAGAACGTGCGTCGCGCGCTGGGCGACACGGAGTGCTGTGGGCTGGTCATTCTGCGTCTGGCGGTGGGTGTGGTGAAGGCGTCACAGCTCGCCAACTGTTCCCGCCACTCGCGGCGGTCCTGCGTCATCACGGCGTCAGGTGCGCGACCGCCCTCTTTTCATCTCACTCAGTCTTACTCACGCGCTGCTCTCCCTCCCTACCATCCGCTGCCTCCAACACATAGCGCTGCATCTCTGCCCCGCCTCCGCTCTCTCCCCATTACCTACACACGACTTATTACTCCAATATATGTCTTGCTCCCTCGCCGCGCCGTCCCTCTGCACCCATGCCCACCTCCAGCTCCACTTCCGCAACGGCACGCTCCCCGCCTGCGCCCGACACCGCCTCCGCCGAGTCGCACTCGCTATTGCGCGCAGCGGGCCCAGCGCTTGTACTCAATCGCGCCGGCGCTGTCCTGTGTCGAATCCCGCGCGCCCAACGTCCATCTTCACCGCCAACGCATCCCGACCGAATCGCGCCGGCGCTGTGTCGGATCCCGCGCGCCCAAACTCCCTCTGCACCAACTCGCATACGCAGCTCCGTCCAATCTGACCTCGCACGTCTCTGTGCCGTGTCGATTGACGCGTCTCGGTCTCGGGCCGCATCCGACGCCGTTTTGCGCCGCGTCGAGTCGTTCCCGATCGCGCTGTCGTTCCGCTCCAAATCGAGTCGTGTCGGGAGCGAGTGGCGTCGACTCGTTGTGAATCGAGGGACGTCGGGGTGAATTGGGCCGCTGCGAATCCAATTAGGACCTGCGCAGATATGTCAGTGAAACGTAGCAGTTGTATCAAATTCAAACCGAAACTTACCTGCGTTATAAACGCAGTGCGCCAACGCCGATGCGATGTGCGTCAAGTTGCGAGTGAAATAGCGAGCAGTACGGTCCGAGACGGAACGCGGAAGCAGGCCGTAATTTGCTAATAAAAGCTGTAATTTGGTTAGCATGCAAATTGGATCGGTGATTGGAACTCCAAAATACCTGCGTGAATTTCGAGTTCAAACAGCTTTGAGCATGCGCATGGGAACTGCGAAGACGGTGAATTGTGAACATTCCTGGATCCTAGAATAATTTGAAGGAGACGCGTCGTTGGGTGATAGGGGGCGGTCTGGCGGTTTTTTCTGGGCAAAGAGGAGTCAGATTATTGGTAAAAAGGAAAAGAGCAAGGGGCTCACTGGGAATTTCGAAGGAACATCGTTAGGTCTTGTGTTGGTTGACCTGAGTTGGAAGAATGCTGCGAAAGCGTCAGGACCAGTATACGGGGATCGGCGGAGTGTAGTAGACAAGTAAGTACCTTGGTTGTAAGACTGCTTGAGATAATCGAACTTGAAGATGGGTTGAATGGAGGATGATATCTGTTTGGTGTATATGTACTTGAAGGATGTCGTGGTGGGTTCAAGATTTATTGAATGAATGTCAGATGGGAACACAAGTTCGCATATAGTAGATTTACCTGGGATAGGACGGGCATAGCTACTCTGGATAATCTCGACGTCCTAAAACAATAAAGGCAGTCCCATGAAGGATGAGTATGATACCAACGAAGTGAACGTACCTTGGACTATGGACATGCATATTTTACCCACCAGAGTCCGAATCGCGATATGAACTAAGGAGGGGTTGGTAGGTCAGCCTCCGACTTGTCGTCATCAAATAATGGTGACTTGCCGGAGTTCGAATAGTTGAGTACGACCTGTTCAGAGTAAGTCAGTCACAATCACAAAAAATGAAGCACGAGTGTAGCAGACGTACCTGAAGCCATACATTCTGGGCCAGCGTGCCCCGCTCTACACCAATACCTAGCTCCGGCGGTCCGAACTCAACCAGACCTCAACCGAGCATCCTATCGCTGTGCATACTACTAATTGTTATTGAAACTACACAGTCGAACCAGTCAATCGATACTTACTCGAAGCAACATGAGGCGATAACGGAGACTTACGAGCGAGTGTCTTCAACGTACGTTGTAAATGATCTCTATGGTTTAACTGATGCCTATAGTTCAAATCATCCCTATACTTACAATCAAGTCAGCGAAAGGATGCTATAAATTGAATTATGCGTACATACCTGAGACTGAACCTATGCTCTATGCGAGCATAATTCGGGCGGTGCGAGTCAATGACCACGGCGCCGCGAATAGTCATAGCTTCGACCTGATTAGGAGTAGCAAAGTTGGTCAAACAATTGAATCGACAGGGAATAGGACGCACCTGAGTTGTATACTCCCCAGAAGACCATCCTTCCAGCGAAACCGTTCTCCATTCAAGCATAGTTTCGCCGATCCGAGGTCAAACAGACGACGTTCGGTGCCTAACCACAATAAAGACCTAATGATGCAAGTTAGAATTGAACCGAAGAAGTTGACAGAGTAGACGCACCGTTGTTGTATCGTTATTGAGACATTGACAGAACCTAGTTGACCGAGTCAATACTCGAATTAAGCCACACGAAGCGATAACTGAGACTTACAAGGGTATACATACAACCTTGTTCACGAGTCCTATGAAGTAATGTTAATGAAATGGATAATAGATTAAACACGCATGCGTACGGACTCGAATATGAATGAATTCACGCAAGCATAGGTTCGGCGTTTTGATTGGTGCTCAACAGCGAGTAGTATAATAGTGATCTAGTCGTGGATTCAAGTCAGTCAATAGATAATTGATTTGAGACTGAATAGGACACACCTGGGTTGTGTGCAATCCCATAATCCCGTTCCTCCTTCGACTAACGACCCTTCAAACTTGAACCAGCTGAGGCGTTGACATTTTGAAGCCAGGATAAGCCGCATTGGCGTAGCGAGTAGCTAGTAGGTAGTATAGTTGAGATCTAATCGCGAATTGAAGTTGGTCAATAGATACTTGGACCGAGACTGAATAAAACACACCTGAGTTTGTATACCCCATAATCCCGCTCTTCCTTCAAAAAACCCTCCGACAAACGTGAACCTCGCTCGAGCAACTTGCACGAGGTAAGAGTTGAAGCGAACCGAAGTCAAGACCTGTTAAAAATAAGTCAGTATAAATGCAGTGATTAGAACTGGAGCAGACATACGGAGTTGCGCAAACCTAACATAACTACCCGCCGTTCATGAAGCGTAGGTTGTAATTGGATCGAAAAATTGATGCGTGCTGCGGTTAGCTTCGGCGTTCTGACTCGTTAACGGCGCACTGAATCGAGTCTCGACACAATTGCGATCTAGCCGGGAATGCAAGTCAGTCAATATAGATAACTGAATCACACTGAATAGGACGCACCTGGTTTGCAGCCCCCCATAATCCCGCGCTTCATTCAAAGCCATCCTCCAAACTTGAACTGCATGCGAATAGCTGGTGAGCGAGACTTGAAATGCGAGCGAATGAAGTGAAAGTCAGTGGGGAGAGTTGAAGGAGGAAGGAGCGAGACACCCCGAAACCCGAAATCTGATACAATCTACCGTAGTTGGAATGTAACGGGTGGTCGAGGTCGTTGTGGGCGGCGGCGGTGGAAGAGCGGCGATGACGTGGACCTGTACTTGAGCGAATGGGTGAGCGGGGAGTCAGTTGGGAAGCGGGAATACACACTTGGTCGAGTCGGCGGTCGATATTGAAAGTCCCGAGGTTGAGTCGGGGTCGAAGAAAAAGTTGGCGGTGGCGGCATGTCGAGTGGCGTGGGAGCGACGAGGGCGGCGAAGCACGACACCAACGGCGCCAGTGACAGGCAAGGGCACCGCAGGCATCAAGCATGTCGAGGTACTGGCCAGGTATAGTGAGAGGAGGAGAGTGGGTGAGAAGTGGGTGGTGGTTGGAATGAAGAATAGGTGGGTGGTTCCCGCTATACTTATAGATTTTGGGACGGGCCCAGAACTTCGGGCGGGCTGTGTTCCCTGAGCGGACATAAGTTTAAAATAGATTGCAACGCACCTGATGCCTGGGAACCGCGCGGAGAATCTCTCAACGTGAAATTAACCTCAACACCCTGAAAGCCTCCGTCTCGAATCTTGCACCGCCGACCGCCGGGTGGACCGGGAGTCGATGTTGAGGCACTGAAATGGATTTCGGTTCCGAGTTTGGGGAGATCCGTGGGCTAAAATGGACATGCAGCAAATATATTTAGAGATGCTGAAAACGCACATAGGCAATATTCAAGCGTTGCGCATGCGAAGGTTTGATATTTTGGGCCAGAATTGAATTTTGAGTGGAGAAAAAGGCTGGGGGAGGTATCGGCGGAGTGACGAGCTAAGGGGTGCATGGGAGAGTGAAAATGCGAGGGGGAGATAAAATATTAATTTCGAGTCACAGTGGGACCTGTAGACACACACCAGGGATCTCCACCCTAATTGCACATCAAAAGATCGCCGCCAACACTTCCATCAAGGGTCTTGTGGACCCGTGTTGGTCCAGTACCTCGGAAACGGATTTGCGCTGCTTCAAGCTTATCGTTTCCCTGAGTGCTTCTGAAAGGCTGTGAATGGTGGAAGCGCTGCGGCGTATCCATGGAGGCTAATTATAGATATGACTCGAGTTCTGAACCCCTTTCTCAGGGTACTGTAAGCAAAAACATGCTTTTTGCACATACCGGCACATGTTCCATTCGGGCGCGTCGGAGAGCGGAAATGAAGCGCCAGTAGGGTAGAGTAGATGTGTGAGAATGCTCAAAATAAATTTGGAGGATGTCGGGTCTGTGGTTGGCCGGGTTTGAAAAATCGACATGGAAAACAGGACCAAGAGGTGGGTTCCCAAATTGGGTGGCGTTGAGTCTCGGTGGCCCGGACCGCGCCCATTTTGACAGCGGTGGCGATGAAAAGCCATCATTTTGGTCGAAATTTTCGCCTGAGCCATCCTTTTCAGTGGAAAAAAATTGGGCTGGCCCGCAAAGTCACAGTACATGAATTGCAGGCTATGCAGCTCATATGCAGACCCAAATCAAGGTACACTCCCCTCACACGCGATTGTGGTTGAAGTGTTGATCTATTTTTATCTTGCGCGGGATTCTCGGCTTTACGTTGTGTCTTCTCCGCTCTGTTTCCGAGGCCTCGGGGCCGCTGAATGTTTTTCTCACAGGGGCCCTGACCTATTGTGGTCCCGGAGACAAATTGCAACCCCGGAGGTAAATCTTGGACATCTAATTTTTAACATTCCGCATAATGTTCGACGTGTATCGAGGCAAGCCTTATCTTATCCAGTCGCGCATTTTTTAAAAATCAAGCAGACGGCTTCCTGATGAAAAATTGATGTACTTGTTCGCATAGGCCAAGTTGGGTCAATGCTCAATTCCAAATCCAGCGCTGGATCATGCATTTTCAGATTAGGCTGATTAAATTCCTAGTGAGCAAGTTTTTTTTGGCCGCGGATAACAAGCAAGTACATGGTGTAAGGGTGGGAACAGCCGTACCGGCATTATCTATGCGCAGGATCTCAGTGAGAAGATCTAGATATCCCGGAGGAAGAGGGTATTAATAGCTATTGTCGGGAGAGGAGCACACGAGGCACGGAGGATATCGGCGGGCATGGCAACCCGTGTTGCTGCGTAACCGTCCGCGGAGGTGGACATGAGGCGGAAAATCAGAAATAAACTCATGCCGAGATGTTGAATGTTTGATGCACACCAAACAACAACACACGTCGCCTCTTGTTCTTATGCGCCCACCATCTCCGCCCGACTCCCCCTCCCTTCTCTTTTACTCCCCCACAACCTCACCACTCTTCTGGCCCACACTTCAAGTTCTCGACATTCGTGGCCGAGGTCAACAACGTGTGGCATGCCATTTCGACAGCTTCAACGCTGGCCCTTGGACCGACGAGCATCGCGGTAAGTTGAACGCGAAGCTATCATTGATATTCAGCTCATCATATTTCCCTGCTGTGGACGTGTTGGCGGCGCTGCGCGCCGCTTTCGAAGTTTGTATTTTTGGTATTCCCACGAGCAGGATGTGTCAACACTCGCTATGCACCTACAGGTCTTCTGATACTTAAGACTCTCCGAGGACCGCCTGCTTCCACATTGACATGGAGGCGGCCGACGCTCTGGAGTTTATTCAAGCTCCCACGTGCCTCCGACACGTTCAATATTGCGAACGTCGGCGTGGCACCGCCCCTGAAGGTTTTATTGGAGTTTTGGGGTTCCCGCAAACAGGTACCGTGTCCCATTCTATGCACACTTTCTTTTACTCACGTAGCCTCAATTTCAATCACCCTCATGCGTCTTCCCGTCAAGCTGGCGGGCGTCAGCGACGCATAGCGCCGCCCGCGAAATTTAATCAAATTTCGGCGGTCCGTCGAACGCGGTCACATCTCTCTTGCGCACGCAGGCTAGCGGCGCGCAGCGCCGCCCCAGAAATTTTGATTCGATTTTTGGGGTTCCCGCGAGCGGGAGTACTGCTTGGTGTGTGTCTTTCATCTCACAATACATCCTAGGTTTAATTATCCTCCAGCGCTAAGCACTTGATCGCGATGCTGGCGGCACTGCACCGATTTCTTTTTTTCAATATTTCGACTTCCGCCGAGAGGGGACTCGGATCACGCGTCGGCGGCGCGTAGCGCCGCCCTCTGAATTTTCTTCGATTTTTGGTGTTCCGCCAAACAAGCCTACGCATCCGTCCGTCCGTCCTTCCACGTCCTATTTCGGTGGTAACTTATATTCATTAGGCTGGCCCGGACTCAAACGCGCGTGGAGGCGGTGCATAGCGCCGCCCTCGCAATTCCGATTTGATTTTCGGTGTTCCCGCAAACAAGCTTATGCGACAGAGGTATGTTGCAGCTTCCGCTCGTCGCTGGCCTCTATTCTCAGCCTTACATCATCACTTCTCCACCCCTACGAGCTCCCCAACGCCGTAAGTCAAATCAAATTCGAGATTTCGCATTCCGGCGAGCAGGATTCCAGGCCCACGGTATGTTCAATTCCTGTGTTCTTTTGACGCGTTTTCCCCAAGAATTTAACCCTAGTTGCAACTCAAGCGTGATTTCGGCCATACCTCCAACTCAAATTCGATTTTTCGCGTTCCCGCGAGCGGGATTACGCGTTCAAGTACGTTATAACTTGTGCTGCTGTAATTATGCATCATTGACGCGTTTTCCTTCCAGTTATTGCCCTCGCGCGGACCTTAATATCCGTCCAACGCCGCCTGAACCCTATCGGTAAGTCACTTTGAATTATTTCTTTTGTTGAACTTGAAAATGAACCATAGCACCAAAAAAATGTCAACCTTAGCGCCAATTTTTCAAATATTTTGCGTTCAATTACGCCGGCGAGTTAGATCTAATAACGCCACGCCATCACAAACGCGTCGAAACCTCAACTACACCACTCGCTAGTTCAATTTTACAAGCCATACTGCTCAAACTTAGTCAATCAAACTTCAATTACAGCGTATGTGAGTTCGATTTCGCATTTACCTCCCTGATTATCTACGCTGACCATCAAAACGCGACTCGGGCTTCCAAAAACGCGTAAAACACGCAATTTAACACTGCTCGGGGATCTCGGCCGAACTCTACGTCCGTTTTTGAGTCGTAAGTCTCCTCGGTGATGAGTTTCTGACTGGCTGTAGTCTGCCTTCCATTTCCTTCCATTTTCCCTTCAAATTTCTCATTTTTTTCCGCTCGTATACACCCATTACTTACCTTTTTGTCTCTGTCTTCCGAAAAAAAATTCTATTGTATTTGTTTTTGGCTGGGTACAAGTCGAACCTTCACTATTTAAGCTTTCTCCGAATGATGCCTTGACCCGTTGATACGCGACGTATATCCAGAAAAAACATTCTGTGTCCTCGGGTGGCTGATCGTCTGCGGTGGAGTCGAACCACCGCCTCCTCATTTATTCCTTTCAGTCTCGACTCATTAAATTGAGGTGATCCAGCGCAATCCAGGGGGACATGGATTCAAGGCCTTGAATCGCGCTGGGTTCCAATCGTGATGCATACTGAATCGAGCTGGGTTGAACGCGGCGGAGAGAACAGTCTAAAATCGGGTTACAGTAATGGGTTAATCGGTAAGTAGTATGAAGTATGCTGTGAGTAGTAGTGTAGTGTACATTAAATCGCCTCCCTTTGAACTCCCCTCTCGTCGTGTGTTGCAATTAATGATAAGCAAACTCATGTAGCGTACCCGTTCCCATGTCGATCGCGCGCCACGGGCACGGACGTCGGCGCCGCGACTGGGTCCACGGACCGCGAACGCGAGCGGTTGGAGGTGCTTTCGCCCACTAGGGCCGAGCGTGTCGCCCGTGAACGGCTGTCGCCGCGTGAACGACTATTACTATTGCCATCGGCGCCGACGATGTTGCCCATCCCGCCGCGGCCGGAGGATCTCTAAATATTCAACAGGTAAGATAATGGGATTGGAGAAACGCAACGCACGATCGGACTCTTGCTCGCATCCGCTCGAAGGGAGAACGACTGGTCGATGGGCGCGGGGCTGCGGCTGAAGTTGCCTGAGCCGCCGCGGCCGGTAGAACGTGCTGTTGGTTTCGATTGAGTTTGTGTTTGCTCCTGTGCTCCGGCTCCTTCAGGCCGGAAGGCAGGCACGCGCTCCCGGCCGCGAGGCCAGGGAAACTCTTGCGATTGAACTTGTGCCTCCGACGCATTGGTTGTAGAATGGAAGTTGCCTGCGCCGCCGCGGCCGGAGGAGTGCTATATGTGTAGGTGAAAGGGTGAGGAGGTGTGGAAGAGGAGGATGGGACGCACAAAGCCTGCGTCACGGCCCCGGGAGCGCGAGCGGTCTGCGAGGAGGGATGAAGTTATCAGCGAAGGAGGTGTGGTTGAAGATCAAGGACGTGGTTTAAAGATAAGGATGGCACCAGCGAAATAAGGCCCTTATCTCCACCTCTTATCTCTCCTTCCTCCCAACCACCACCATGAGCCTAGACTGCTTGTTTACATACCTGCTCCCTCGACAATAGTGCTCGCAATGCTCTCCGTCTCCGGGTCGTATCTGGCTGGACTCTGACTCGGCCGGCGCTTTTCGCTGCTCAGCGCCCTATTGATCTTGGCACCCACGGCAGATATGCGGTCCGAGAACGTGCGTCGCGCGCTAGGCGACACGGAGTGCTGTGGGCTGGCCATTCTGCGTCTGGCGATGTGGTGGGTGCTGGGTGCAAAAAGGGTGAAGGAGTCACAGCTCACGCCGTTCGCCGCGTGCGTCTCGCCAACGCCGCTATGATATGGCGTGATCGACGCACAATGTGGTCCTCAGTCACGTTGACCGTTCTCGCCCGGTCATAGGGCCTCTACCAAGCCTCCAAAGCGCTCGTCCTAATATTTTTCTGCTGAATTAACTTTGGCTGTAGCTCGACTGGACACTCGACGTACTTTTTTTTTTCGCGCTTATACATCTCTGAGCAGGCTGGGCTATCTCTGCACTGTCACCGATGTCTCTTGACATCTTCTCGAATCTTCTTGCGGATCTTTCCATGCATACCAGGGCGGCTTTCGCCCGACCGTCGGGATACCATCTCGACACTCGGCGAACTTGAAGACAACAGCGACGGCATACAGCTCGTTTTCTAGCGAAAAGGTCTCTAGCAAACCGTTCAGACCAGAACATGAACATTTTCCCCGCCATCCCTCATATGCACATGGCTGTTAAACCTTGATCTAGTCAACGAGCATTTTCTCTTTACACAAACTTTCAAAAAAGAGGATGATAGGGCAAGCCTGGCTGTGGTCCTACATAAAGCCAATTGAACCTTGTTAATTGGGTGGAAGTGCAGGCCGTTCACCACCAGGCCTTCCTCTTCCATGCCAAACCCCGACCTAGTAGGCAAAATTTACTTTTTCACGCCCAAAAAAAAAAAGAAAGAAAGAAAAAAGGTGGATAATGCTGACGTCCAAAGCCTGGCCTCGAGTCGAACGAGGGTGTCCTACATAAACGCACAATCCTGATTAATTGGGCGGAGGTGCAGACCGTCTGCGACCAGGCCTTTCTTCCACAGAGGTGATCTTGGAGTTGGGTAAGAAAATCTAATCAATCTCTTGTAGAAGTGGTTGGTTTCGCATCTTCAGAAACGATGAACGTCCCATTTCGAAAAGAATCTGAAATTCTTCATAACCAACCCAAGTTTGAAGTCTACAGCGCTACGAGAAAGACGACGACAAAAGGGAACAAAAAAGTTTGCATCATTGTCAACAAGGGCCTGGGCTCGGGTTGAACGAGCGAATATGCTCGAGTTGAACAAGCGAATTAACCTACTGACGTATCGCTCATGATCGGGCTTACGCTCTATATGGATGCAGAATATTCTGCGACCGAGACTTTCTTTCCATACCTGTGAACTCGAATGAGAGCAGGATCTGTGAGGGTAGGGACGGTGGCAGACACCTTTGGCTGGACCGTGACCCGGTTGAAGTTTATTCATTTGGGTTCAACATTCGGGGGGTCTGTTCTGGAGAAGTGTACGCGGCGGCAACACATACATGACAGAACAGAGGAGTTACTTACTGTGGTGCTAACAAAAAGCCATAGAAGCTGGGTCAGGGCTGGGGCTCGAACGAGCGAAGACTACTGCCAGTGTAGACTATTTTTTGTAAGCTCTTAACAGATGCAGACGCAGACTGCGACCGGGCGTTGTTTTCATACTTCGGAAGTCTACGCAGAACTGACACAGTGACAGAAATATTCCAATGGGGCTCAGAAAAGCTCGCAAAGCCAGTACAGAAAAATGGTTCAACTTCCTACAGCTGCGAGAAATAAAAGAAAGAAAGAAATAGGAGAACCTTAAAAGGTGCCTGCCGCAAGGCTCCTCAATAAACATTATTTCAAGTTTGATTCACTCCAGTGAGAGTAAGAGACCCTTGCAAATGTCAAATGCAGTTCAAACTACCTACGCCGGCGAACAGAAAAGAAGAAGAAAACATCTCCATTGACACACATGTCAATCTGAACAAGATTTGCCGGATTACGGGTGTGCGCCTTGGGTTGGACGGTCGGAACTGGTCGAAATTAATTTTTGCAGGGTTGAACATTCGGGACACTGGGAACTGTTCTTTACTTGGAAGTAAGCCCAGCGAAAAGGCTCTGGTCGAGACTGTGCTTGTATTCCATTTATCAACGTGCTTCAAACATGAACAGTTTTCTATATCTATAACACGGAGTGCTCCGAAAATTCACGGATCATGACTCTGGTGAGACAAGCGTCACGACATGTGCACTGCGCTCGAGATCTTGTGTCCTAAGTGTATCCAACTGGATATCTTCCAAGTCCTCGTGAGGCGGTGTATCAGACGAGCTCAGTCGTGATGTGTTCGAGAAAATCCCCCTTTGGTCCATGGATTGAAGATTCAACATAAGGCGGGAGGTCATTGTGACAGACATGCTGCAATCCGTATTCAATATGTAGGTGCATGAAAGATCCACACGCACCAGCTGGCCATAGTAGAAAGGTTGGACGGTCGGAACTGGTCGAAATTCATTTTTTCAGGGTTGAACATTCGGGCCACTGGGAACTGTTTCTTCAGTTGGAAGTAAGCCCAGCGAAAAGACTCTAGTCGAGACTGTGCTTGTATGCGCGATTTGTCAACGTACTTCAAACATGAACAGTTTTCTATATCTATAACACGGAGTGCTCAGAAAATTCACGGATCATGACTCTGGTGGACATGCGTCACGACATGTGCACTGCGCTCGAGATCTTGTGTCCTAAGTGTATCCAACTGAATATCTTCCAAGTCCTCGTGAGGCGGTGTATCAGACGAGCTCAGTCGTGATGTGGTCGAGAAAATCCCCCTTTGGTCCATGGATTGAAGATTCAACATAAGGCGGGAGGTCATTGTGACAGACATGCTGCAATCCGTATTCAATATGTAGGTGCATGAAAGATCCACACGCACCAGCTGGCCATAGTAGAAAGACAGCCGCGAAGGAGGGGCTTCCACATATCATATCAAGTTCTGCTGGAAATATCAAAGAGAAGGTTGGACTCACCCCTGCTTTCTGATTGAACAGATGAATGGTAGCTCAAGACTGAGAAAACATGATGAGAGAAACTGGCACTCACATAATATGTTATGATATTGGCCAGATTTACTAGCGCCATGACGCTGAAAGTCAACATGAGAGGCGTTCAAGAGGAGAATATGGGTCAACCGCACACAAAGTATATGGCACCTTTCGAGCAATCAGTGTCAATTCTTGGTTCAATTTCGGAGTGAAAGATCACATACCGTCTCTAATCAGCAGACTCATTATTGCATTATGTCCCCACATCATCTGCGACTCTCTCCGCGTCTGGAAGGACTTGTAGAAGAGTGCGCCGAATATTGCTATATCGTATATAAATAATGCCTCCCAAGGGACAGCCTGGTCTGTGAGCCAATTAATCCGGCTAGTTCATTCACACGGAAGATGTTCACTGACAGACGCTACTAGATGGAGTTTTAATAAAAATTATCTCTGAAGGTAACAGAACTTGCATTTCCTGAGAGATGGCGATGTGACACCCGATGGCATTCGGCCCAGGGTCGCCGCTTTTCCTGATGAGCGCCCACTGACAGTGCATATTAAGGTTCAGACTGTCTGCAATAGAATTAAAACATACGCATGAGACTGCGAGTAGAAGCGACCCGAAACCCAACATAGATATGTATAGACGCTTGTCTAGACCATAGAGCGCGTAGATGCGCAAAGTCATAAGCACTAAATCCTGTAGCGTTACAGTGTAGCTTTTCGTTACATGTGTATAGTCGCACCACAGACTATGCATTGGTTGAAAATGAGGAGAAGTTGCCGAAATAGGTTGATGTGCTTGCACCTAAGAGGACCGAATCAGTGCGTATTGCCATGGATAACGCAGTCGAGGGTTCTCTCACCACTGATCCATAGAGAATGGGCTCGCCGAAGAAGTCAATGAATTTGTGAGTACACGCACTGAGAGAGGCATTGGTGTGAACTGAAAGACAGTAACTGCAATATCTCCAAAGAACGCCAGATATCTGTTGAGAAAGAAATAATAGGTGCTTCGTGTCTTTGCCTTCTTCTTCCACAGCAGCCTGGGCAGAGAGATTTTGCCGCTGCAGTGCCGTTTGCCGCATGCAGCGGCAGTTTATGCGGCAGTCAGCGGCAGTCGGTTTGCGGCACATACTGAATTCGTGTTCAACGCTGTCGTGAGCTTCTCAAATCAGTGCACGGAGGTAGGATAGGACCTCATATATTGCTTAGCATCGAGGTCCGGTTGATCTGTTTGTCGGGGACACCGGTAGGACATCATGTTGAACTTATGCAGCGGCAGTCATGCGGTAGTCAGCGGCAGTCAGCGGCAACCAAACAACGGCAAACATTGTGCAGCGGCAGTCAGCGGCACTTTGCAGCGGCAGTTTTCCACCTTCATGCGGCAGTCACGCGGCAGTCTGCGGCAGTTTTGCCGCCTGCATGCGGCAGTCTGCGGTAGTTCTGCGGCGTGACAGAGCGGCAATGTGACATGCATGCGGCAGGAATAGTTCAAGCCAGCGGCACTCTTGCGGTACTCATGCGGCAACATGGGGCTTGCTCGTCAATGTTGCGACAATTTTATCACAGTCTCTCCACATATCACACACCATTCTTGAAAATTTGAATTTCGACATCACGGACCCCAACTGGCAGTCTGGACTCTGGAATTCAACCTTGTTCAACGCGGTAACACAGCCACAGCGGCAATTTTTCTGCTCATCATGAACAACCGTTCATGCGAAGATATGGAGATTTTTGTATGAAATGATCCTTGTGCATCACTCAACCATGGAACATGCCGGAAAGGCATCGATTCAAACCTTCAAAGAAGTTATCTCCAGATTAGACTTGGAGTACTGGAAACTAATTACGCCGTATTCGGTACCCAGTCATCGAGATCGGAGGAGAAAACCCATGGAAATGCTCCGAGTAGTGTATAGAGTCACATCAAGGCCGAAAAAATATCCATTAGAGGATACAGAAAGCAATTCGTCCGCTATAGTGTTTGGTACAGTTCTACATGAATGGATAAGTCATTCGGAAGCGTAAATTTTCGAATTCAGCGGAGCGCGAGTTGGGAAACGACTGAGTATATTTGGGTTGCAACTTGGCCGCCGAACTGGTGCTTCCCGCATGCACCGGCAGTTCACCCGGCAGTCGGCGGCACTTACTTTCCGGCCTGCGATACATGTAACATGTTAAAGCGAGGGTCCACACTGATACGCCAATTCTGGCATGTATATGGAGATTTAGTTTGTAGGCGCGAATATTACAGGGATTAGCTCGTCCAGCGGCAGTCGCGCGACAGTCCCAGAAACCAAATGAATAAATGCATCACCGGAACCTATCCTTCGCAATTAATTGTCACGTCCACAATTGATTTCGCCTTGTTGAAACTTTCAAGGAAGGCAGGGTGAGGTCTCAGCGCCCATGAATGGCATACCCTTGGTGAGCCCCTGCTGCATGCTTTTGAGATTGGACATCTACATGATAGAAGAGCCACCGAGGGCATTGAGTAGTTTGCACGGCGTGAAATGTTGCGGGTCTATGTACAACTCAGTACAAGTCTGGTGCAGGTCAATTCTGGTGGCGGCAAACCGTCGATTGACTACAGCAGTGAACGTGACTATACGTCGGTAACAATTACGATGAACCGCTCTGTGGGCAATGGTAAATTGGAAAGATGTTGAAGTTGAACATTGAGACTTGCAAGAGTTTGGAATAGTTTATACCCAGGGTTTTTCCAGGCGAGTCTCATTGTTGCGTACGGAAAAGTAAGCATAATGGATGGAATGCGGCATGCGGTCAGTGGCCCGGGCGGCAGTTCAAAATATGTCGGTACGGCAAAGAGCGCGTGACAGTGCGGCAGTGTGACTGAAATTGAAAGCATGCGGCAGTCAAGCGGCAGTCATGCGGCAGTTAGGATTTTTGCAGCGGCAGTAAATGTCAGTTACAATGTCAAAGCGGCACTTTCACCCTGCCCCAGCAGCCTTGCTTCGTCGTCTAGATTAACATAATTTGCGATAAAGGTCAAGTTCTGACGTGGATGGACAGCAATCGAACCTACCGAATGTTATGAAATGGTCCCAGTATAAGAATGCTGGGGGACCTGACGTCGATCTATTGTACGGACCAGAACCAATCGACTGACTTATCGACATGACATGTAGCTCGTTGTGTAGTCGTCTTTGACCAAGGGAAATTAATCAGTCGAAATGCCCGCCGAAGAAGTATGAAGGTACGGACAGTGCTTGAGGCGTAGAAACGCCTTCGTCCCCCATTTCTCAGGCCCGACAAGACATGGGATGCGATGATGGATCAGCCTGAGCGGCATTCAATGGCAACGGGAAGCCATTGGTTTTATCGCGGCGCAAAATTGGCTCTATTCGAATCTGAACTGACCAGGGCTCACTTTCACATACGCCGCACAACTTCAGAGTTTGGAAAATGGGCCCATGTTCGCGAATTTCTTCAAATGTCAGCGATGGCCGAGGGCCCCGAACTTCGAACTTATGGAGAATGTCCAAACTCTGTTGACATGTAAGCTGATAAATTCTCTTCGCAGATGGTAGTCATTGTCACCGCTTCACTGGTGTTGTTTCAGCGGAAGCCGATGGCGGCACAGCGGTAGTGGGACCGCGTAGGCTCACACAAGCCCGAGACAGCCCGAGACAGGTATAAAATGTAAAGTTGTTGCGTTACGTGTAAGTAAGTCCCCACGTCCTTGCAATAAGATCATACTCTCATAGCATCAATACATTTCAGTTTTAACCACATTCAAGAATCGTACGGAAGGCTGAGATGCGGCAGCGACATTGTGTCGAGGGATATATCGGAAGGGGATACAAGCGTGTTCGTAGATGGGGGAGTGTGCCGCACGTTTATCATCAATCGGCTTCCCAGAACAGAGGGCAATGCCACTGTCAATGCTAGTCCAGTAAGCACGTCAAGCGAACCTTTCTGAGTAGACATTAGCACAGAAAATATGGATTCCTGAGGATTCGATTTGTGCTTCACCGTATCCTTGATCCAAAAGATGAGATTGACTATGTAGACGATTTGGATTCTGCAGCGATATGAGAACGAAGTCAACACAGGAAAGATCTTGCGTACCCAAGATAATATAGAACGGAATCTCGCACCAGAATATCTTGAAGGACTTGGCGGTGAGGGGAATGGCCGAGGACCGGAAGACGCTCGTAGCCCTTATAGATGGCGAGTATGCAGAGCAGAAGCTCGAAACTGAGATAATTTCAGCGTCTGGAGCCAATGTGTGCATGGTGCATACCTTGTGACTGCTACCCAGAAAACCCAGAGCCAAGGAGGAACATCAGTGATTTTACATCGAACCAGATTGCCCACAGCCTCCGCAACACTAAGCAGGCAAAAAGATCAGCATGCACATATCAAGATTTTATCGGACAAGAACCTGAATTGTTTGTGGACGAAAATCCGAACATACCGACAACGGCAACGACCTCGACCAAAAAGGCGCTGACAATAAGAGCTGCGATCCTAGGAGAACCATTATACAGTGCGTAGATTCGCAGCTGGAGAATGACTGATAGTTCTCGATAAAAAAAAAAGGCAGAAACAAACGGTTCAAGGATTACCTTGCGTGGACCATAGAACCGAAATCCCGATCCAGCCTTCGACGCGCAGCCACGAGTAGCCTGTTACAAAGGCGGTCAGTGCCGCGGAGGGTTTCGAGGAAACTACTATAAGGCACAGCTGGTAAATAGTTAGTTGGCGGTCGAGCGGTCGACATTATTGAGATAAATAACTAACAGCTGAGGTGCACTTTTCTCAGTGAAAAACTTCGCATAGGATAGATGACATACCGAATCCGTCAGGTTTGGTGATATTGCGACTTTATCAATGCGAAGGTTAAGTTGTGTGGGTCCAAGTCAAGGAAGGATGCCTAGTACTAAAGACTCCGAAACTAGAATATCAATCAAATCGAGACCTCAAGCGTGTAGAAATTTGCCATGGACGTACAGAGTGAGGAGAATCCCAACGTAGCGGCTCTACCCACCGCTTTCAATGTTGGAACTTAATGGAAGTACAGTGAACTGACCCAAAGAAACAGAATTGTGGGAATTGTCCATGGGTGCCTTTTCTGTTCAACCATTCGTGACTCGCAGTTCTAAAACAGCTGATGAAGAAGGAATAGGGCACCCAAAAAAGCTCCGTCTAAAGCAGTAGATCAATGAGTGAGTAAGGGCCAAACACTACCGCCCACCTCGTCCTCTAACCTGATGACTGCATTGAAGGGTGAGCAGTGGTAATAGCAATGTCCAAAATGGTGCGTACGGTAGTCCCAGACCATAACCGTCAGAGCCGCCACTGTGGTACTCGTTAGAGTCTCGTCACGTCGAGGCGGTGAAGAGGAGCACCTCGGTTATGATGTCCTTTAATCGCGACTTCCCAAATGTGCACTTCCGGGTGGTCCATCGCAGAGAAGCTTGCAAGTTGTTCGTGCCATTGGTGTGCAAGAAAAGGGGAGATGTGGCGTCTTCTGGGAGCCTGGCATGCATTAACGGTGTCTATCTGCCAGTGAGTCAATACTGTACTCCACCTTTTAATGAAGTACCGTGGTTGAACGACCTGCTTGAAGGCCCACGGGTGTCACGAATGAAGGATGGCGTCCCATTGGCAAACCTAAAAGCGTGTGAAATGAGGTGTAGACAAAGGTCTAGGCTTTCCAGGAATGGAGGAGCGAAATGATTTCAAGGACATCGACGAGTTTCCTTCCGAGTAGGTGATGAGAGGAGAAAATTCCAGAACCAGCAGGAGCCACCCTAGAGATAAAGTATGCCAAGAAAGCCGGCGCGGTTCGTGAATTCCATTAGCCTGCTTCAGGATCAGTGCATGAAGTCGGCGATGAAACATTCGTGCTGTCGGCTACGACCGCTGTCATTCCCTCAACCTCACCTAAGGAACCTACGACGTTATTACGTGGCGACCTCCGAGGTGGGTTTTTTTGTAGGTGGTAAACCCACCTTGGAGGTGTCTGTTGGCGTCGTAGGTGTCGGAGGTCGATCACGGGATCTACGTGGCTGATCTGAGGAGGCCTCCGTCGCGTCCCCGGCCCAGCCTGGCCCTGCTTTTTGCTCAGCTCCAGTTGTCCTTCCGCATTGGTTTCCTTCTCCGATAAGAAAGGTGACCTCCCACCTCTTTTCTGTGTGTTCAATTCCCCAGGATCTCCCGAAATTGTGCTGGAATAAACTGTGGTCGGTGGCCTCCTGCGTCGACCGGCAAGCGATGTAGAATGAATTGCAGATCTTATACTCATTTCTACAGGGATAGAGAGGCAAATGAATCACATACCGGTCATCTCAATGCAACTAGCAGTTCGGTAGCAGATAAAAGATAAAGCGGAGGAGGCCTTTACCATCTTGTTTACAATGTTTACAAATTTGACATCCGCCTCCGAATACAAGTACTCTAAGGTCGACCTGGATCGCCTCGACGGACCAACTGAAACTAATGTTAACTTTTCATCCTCTTTTTCCTCTCATGTTCAACGGAACATTCTTCTTCGCCATTTCTCGCTGATAGTCGCCGTATATTCTCCCAGCCATCCGAATTTGTTCAATCGGGTTGAACCAGGCCCCACCTCAATAGAAGACCGGGCTTATTCACGACACATATTAATTGTTAACTTCCCAGGAATTAAATTCGCTCCAATCCTCAGGGCATATTCAACAAATTCGACCAAAATTGGGGGCCTGCTCTGTTAGCCAACCCAGTGTATTTTTGACAAATCTGTATCCACCGCAGCCGAAAGACTTGATACGTTTGGGGCCTCTTCGCTTTGCGTTTTCAAACACAGTGTCCTTATACGTTTCAGCGCAGTCAGGGATATCGTAAGTGGCCTCCACTGTCTCACATGGTCAGCATTTTTGTCCACCACCATCCTGTTTTTCCTTCACTCTACAAGGTGCTTTCAACAGCAAAACATTTCTACATTGAACAAAGCGTACAGGTATCTTTCGCCACCATTAGTAATATCACAGAAGGCCACCTCTTTGGTTGAAATTCACATGTGAAGTCCCCACAAATTTTCCCATAGTTTTATAACCTTTCAAACGTCCTTTATCCTCAATCTCAGCCATCTTGACTGCATTACTTCCATTGAAACAGGTGTGTTGACTCCGGATACATCTCAACTCGAAACTTCAACCATAGCCCTCCGCACCAATTGGCAGGTTCTATTTGATTACTTCGGGGGTGCAACCATATGAAATGGCGCTCCAGCTGCATGATATACAAACTCCCACTACGAATTTGAAGGTGCTGTCTGTCATGAGCTGAATAGCATCCTATAAGGTCAAAACCTATACTTGTCGATGAGTTAATCTTGAGGTCGGTGTTGTAGATTTCAGAAAATCTACCTACAGAGCCGGACTATGGAGGGATTGTGCATCTTAGGCACCTCTTGAAACGTCGGAGGCCCCCTTCGTAATATGTTGGAGGTCTCTGAAGTGTGCTATGTGAGCTTTCTCCAGTCAGAATACAAGCTTTGGCAGTTCTTCAAGTTTACTTTGACTGATAGAAGTGCATGGGATGAATATAAAAGGTAACCTCGCCGCTTGGACAGCCAGTTCGGACATATTAATGTTTCTCCCCTGTAAAGTAAGTTGAAAAGTGGAAACACACTCACTCTGGTGAGTGTAAAACACTAGGCGGAAGGCGGAATCGGACAAGAAAGAAGTATGACCAGCGTATATTCGAGGGACGGTGAAGTGGTAGGATACAAAGAAGAAATATCACGTGTCTACTCTTGTCCGATGAAGTAAGTAAATGAGCTGGGCGTGTTTACACCCCTCCCCTCCCAGAAGAATGGGCTTACCGGGGAAAGCCTAAAGGTTAGTAGAAAAATTATTCAGACCGTGACTCCCAAATATCAAGAGCTTCGGCCTCAGCGAGTTCTCGGCCAGGGAGCCAGAGGTCCTTTTCAGGACCATAGCCTGTGAAACGCAGAAGGTACTGCTTACCCCGGCCACGGGGATGTTCGTCGATGATTTTGTCAATAAAATACTCTTCCTCGCCGCTGTCGTTCAAGACTGGCCCCGGTTCGGGGAGTTTCCGGGACGGGAATAGCTCATCGTCGTTTTGGATGTAAGGTTCTATCTCGGAGGCATGGAATACAGGGAAGGCATTTGGCTGGTTGGGCAGATCGAGAGTGAAGGTTGAGCATTTGGGGTGCTTAGCTGTGATCGTATACGGCCCATCGAAACGCGCCATGAATTTAGCCACGCGTTTATCACCTTTCTTCAGGAATATCACCCGACGGAAGTCCGTAGAAAGCTTTACGCGGTCGCCGACGTTGAGATCAACAAGGTCAGGGCCTCTTTTCTTGTTTCCTGCTCAGCTTGGCAAATCTTCGCGGTTCTAAGGTTGTCCTGAGCTTCAGCGACGTCGAGCTCGAGCCGTTCAATTATCTCGGCGGCCAGGGCTTCCTCCGATGGCATGTCCTGGTTTGGCAGGTTTATACGTGGCGGAATGATACGGGGCGAACGACCCATCCGGAGTTGGAAACCTGAGAAGCCCGTGGACGTGGTAACAGTGTTCATCATGTCGAATCGCACCCTCGGTAGGGCCCGGACCCAACCGCGTTGGTTACGCGCCACATGGAAGCGGCAAGCTTGGTTGACGGTCTTGTTCGTGCGCTCGCTAGCGCCGTCGGTTTCGGGATGATGCACCGATGACATTTTGAGCTTGACACCGGTAAGTTTGTGCAGGGCCTTCCAGAACGTAGACATGAAAAGCTTATCACGGTCAGATACAATGTCGAGTGGGAGGCCGTTCTCGCAATACCAATGTTTGAAGAAGAGAAGTGCAAAATCAGAAGCAGAGATGTTCGTGTTGGTTGGAACTATTTGAATATCGGATCCGAGGCGGCAAGTGAACGTAACGATGCAGTTGAATCCCTGGTCTGGTGGCAGAGGGCCAATAAAGTCGATGGCAACGGAATCGCCTCGTTGGTCAGGGATAGGCAAGGGGTGCAGCGGACCGGCCTTTTTAGTTGTTCGAGACTTGTTCCGTTGGCAGTCGGGGCAGGATGGGATGTACGCTAGTTCCAGCTCCCTCCGCATATTCGGCCAGTAGTAGCTATCGCGCAGAGACTTGTAGGATTTATCAAATCCGAAGTGTCCAAGATTGTCGTGTGCAAGTTGGTAGAAGGTTTCGCGAAGGCCGGGCACACGCGGAATTATGAGCCGGTCACCCGTGTACCACAGGCGTTCATGTTCGCGAAATTCCAAGCCCGCTACGCCCTTGCTCGAGGACTCGAGTTTGTTGCACCAAGGGTCGTTTGCATATCCGTCTCGGATGTCGTTAAGTAATTTTGCATCCGCGGAGATCGACATAACGGAAGCAATCGGTAAGCAGTCTTCCCTGATTCGGGTTCGAGCTAGGCAGTGCACCGCAAAAAACGGCGAAGAAAGAAGTGCGTCTCAAGATCGAAGCAACACGGGGTTCGTGTTCTTCATGCCCAATCCAGAGCTCTGTCGCAGCTCGCTCGGCGGTGTCGCTGTCCACGAAGTCCGTCCGGGAGAGGGCATCAGCGACGGTATTATCTTCTCCCTTCACGTAAACGATCTTGCAGTCGTACTGTGACAGCAATTCCATCCAGCGTGCCTGACGCCTGGACAGGTTTTGTTGAGTGTCAAAATTTTCTAGGGTCCTGTTGTTGGTGAAGATGGTGAATGGTGAGCCGATCAGGTCTACGCGCCACTTTTTCAGTGCACGCATGATAGCTAACAGCTCCTTCTCGTGTACAGGGTAGTTGAGTTCTGCGCCTTTGAATGACATTGAATCAAAAGCCACTGGACCTGCAGACTCCCATGTGGGGCCAAACGATAGCAGCGCGCCTGAGCGGGTATCGGACGCGTCGGTGGTGAGGTATATGTTGTTATCTCCGGGATTTTCGTGGTCAATTACAGTCAGGCAGTCAGCCCCAACCACTATCCTCTTGACCTCGTCGAATGCTTGTTGGTGAGCGGCTGTCCAAGATGGGAAGTTTTTTTCGCAATCCTTTGTTGTTAATTTTTCCAGTGTCGGCGTCCAGTCTGCAAGCTTAGGCAAGAACGTCGCAATATACCGCACCAAACCCAAGAATGCGCGAACGTTCGTAGCCGATTTTGGTTGTGGCCAATTTATAATTCTTTCAACTTTAGATTTGTCGGCCTCATTCCGCGCTGGGAAATGTGGTGGCCGAGGAAATCTACCTCATAACAGAACAGCTTCGTTTTCTTAGAGTTACAATAAAGGTGTGCTGTTTTCAAGGCTTCGAAAACCATTTTTACAGCTGGTGCTCCTCGACAGATTGAGACCAGATTATGATGTCGTCAAGATACACATGGCAGATTTTGCCAATGAGATCACGCAGCGCGGCCGTGACACGCCGCTGTTGGACCGCGGGCGCGTTTCTAAGCCCTTGGGGCATTACGAGCCATTCATAGAGCCCGAGAGGAGTACTCACTGCCGTGTATTTAATAGAGTCCGGATGCATGCATGTTTGGAAAAAGCTGTCCGTAAAATCAATCGTGGACCATATCTTCCCTTTTGCGCAGTCTGCGAGCATGTCGTCGTCGCGTCGGAGGGGGAAAGAATCATGTATCGTGTTAGCGTTCAATGGGCGGTAGTCGTTGACCCAGCGGGGGGGTAGTGCTGAGGGATCTGATTTCGGAATCAAAAAGGCTGGCGAAGCGTGCGGGGACGAGGAGGGACGTATTCGCCCGGCATCGAGGTGTGCCTGGATCAAGATCTTCCAAGCTTCCTGGTATTTCCTAGGGCTCTGGTACGTCCGCGTTCTAAAGGACATGTCAGCGTCTTTGACCTTAATTTCGCAGTACACATCAGTTGGTAGATCTTTCACATGTGGCATGGGCTCGAATAGACAAGCATAGTCTTTGCGAAGTTTGTCTCCGAGGGCCTGTAGTTCTTCCCAGTGGGCGAGAACTTCGATACGTTCCCGTATCGCTGCGATTGCATCCACAGGTTTCACTTTTTCGAAAAGGCCCGCAGCTTCGAGGCGTTGTCGGCGCTGTTCACATACGGTTTCAAGTTGGGCCACCATAATTTTGTGGTCCTTCTTAGTTTTCGTAAGTTTCTCACGAAGCTTAAGTTTTTGGAGCGGGCGCGATCTTCGGTGGGGGTGGGTTCAGCAAGTCGTAACCTGTGCGTTTATCCACCGCGGAGCGCATGTCATGATCAATTACAATTTTATTCTTCTCAAGCCACGGCAGGCCGAGGATCACAGGGGCGCACAAGTTGGGAGCGATTACAGCGCGTACAGTAGTAGAGACCCATGACTGGTCTCGCGATATCAAGCGAAGTTTAACATACTCAGTTAACGAAGTCTCGTTGGAGGTACCAGATGATAGTGCAAGCGAAATTTTCTCAGGCGTGTGCAATTTGAAACGGCGAAGGCCAAGCGCCTCAACAACGTCGTCGTCGATCATTGCTATAAACACGCCATTGTCAATAAGTGCACGTAACTCGATAGGGAGATTGGACATGGGGCCCTCGATCAGGCAGTCCCAATAGAGGTGGGCGGAAGTGTGACAAGTAAGGTTACTCACGTCGGAGCTCGGGTCAGTAGTGCTGTCGTCTTCGTCGTCGACATCGTCGATGTCGGCGCTAGGCATTACCACCGCGACGGAGGGTCCGGCCTTGGACGATGAGCCGGACGACGATGCACCCTTCCCGTTTTTCTCATTCATGCGCTTCTTAGCCGCCGCGATGAACTCCGGCGTAACACGTTGGTAAGTTGCGGGGGTCGGCCAGTCGTTGTTACAGTTAAAGCGGTTGTGGAAAACAAAAGGTTGACGGCACTTTGTGCACCCGTCGTTGGCCTTGAGAAGGTCCCGCTCTGAGTCGTCCAGCGTCGCTACGCGCGGGGTGCCGTTGTTGTTGTTGTACGACGACGACGAGCCGTTGGAGCCGGTAGAGTTAGGTGGGCGTTCGCCGTTGGAATTGGGTTTCTTACTCTTGCGGTCGCCGTCATTATCCGCGCGACGTTTGTCTGCTTTAGATGTGCGAGCCTCAACCTCGGCGGCGATGCGTCTGTTAATTTCAACACGGTCGGCATCGATGTGGCGAGCTTCGACAATCCATTCGTCGAGCTTTTCGATGGCAACAACTTTGGCCTTGTCGTCGAGTCCACACATGTGCGAGAGGGTGGGGATCATACCCGCCTCTATCGTGTAGCGGAGCCGACTGTTGTCGAACTGCGATGGAGTGTTAATGAGCAGGGAGTGGACGGCCACAAGACGTGTGTAATATTCGCCGAAAGTTTCGGTGTCGTGCATTCTCATCTGCAGAAGCTGGGTGCGTGTTTTGCTCTCCCAGTCCACGTCGAGCAAGCGGACACGGAGTTCGTCCATGTACTCGGACCACGGCAGTGCGCTGACGCGTGCGACCTCGGCGGTAGGGCGCAGCCAAGAGATGATAAGAGGGCATTGGAAGCAGGCTAGCGACACAGCAACTTTCGAAGCAGTAGGGGTGGATTTTATCGAGAAATAGTTGTTGCAGCCATATTCGAAGAGGGCGAGGTCGGCGGGCTTAAGTTTTCCCGTGGATACGATGGGGAGGCGGTTGGGCTGGAGGGTAACAGTTCCGTACCCGTCAGAAGACATTATAGCGGGGTGTAAAGGGCTGAGGTCGTAAGATGAGTCGGAGTCTGATGGTGCGTAACGAGCCGGTGTCAAAGGTCCTTGTGGGTTCAAGGGTCGGTCACTAGTGGGCGAGCCGGGCAGAGTGGTCTTCCCGTTCTGCAGCGCGTTCTGATCGGTAGGCGACGTCGGTGCGTCTGAAAGCGGTGTTGATTCGCGGCGAGCTGTCTCAAGTGCACGGCGAGCACCCCTGGTCTGCAAGGGATGTGGAGTTGAGGGTGTACGAGACAGGTTTGGTCAATTGTGAGCCAGGTGGCTGTGCAAAGATGGTGACGTGGCACCTAAAAGCGACACTGCGATGAGCTCGACGTTCGATGACGTTAAGGTAGTGGGTGGGTAGGCTAGGTAGCCTCTCCGTCTTCCTAGTCAGGAAGGAACGGAAGCAAAAGGACGGAAGCAAAAAAATCTAGGTAGATCTTTTGATCGCTGTCGTTGGCGACGATGCGCGTGATAACGATACGGTGATGGATACTTCAAAAAAAGTGGAAACACACTCACTCTGGTGAGTGTAAAACACTAGGCGGAAGGCGGAATCGGACAAGAAAGAAGTATGACCAGCGTATATTCGAGGGACGGTGAAGCAAGTAGTGGTAGGATATGTCACGGGCCGTGCCATCGGACTTCTCGGATCCGATCATCTCCGACGAACAGCCACACGCGGACTCCTCCGGCCCCGGTTCACTCCGACTTCTTGTTCTCCTTTTGGTTTGTACTGCCTTCGGTTTATACCTATGCCTTATGCTATGCTCTGACACGCTTCTATCACGGACACGTCGGACCTCCGACTTCTCCGACGTACATCTGACTGATACTTACTCATACATCACGGAGGACTCGGTCCTCCGTCTAATCCGACTTCTCCATATGTCTTTATACTTTCCTATAAATAGCTCTCATGTCGGTAGTTAGACTTCAGTTTGAATATCGACTTAGACTTGCCTTACTCTCATTCTCTTGCGGACTCCGTTCATCTCCGCATTCTGTCTTCGACTCTATCTGAAATTTGGGCACTGGGCGTAGAGAAGGGCGCAGCGCACGAGCTGAAGCCATAGCCCTCTACCTTTTCCCTTTCACCGAGTACGGCTCCCGCGCGGGCCCGTTGTCACCGGCCCCGCTTTACTCCGCCGACTTTCCTTATCGGTCCGCCGGGAACGGTTCTTGACAGTATATTCAAACTCCCTCTTCTTACGCCCTTTGTTTATGAATCCTCTCTCACCTGAGGAACAGATCAGACTACGAAACGAACGGGCTCTTGATCGTCTTGCACGCTACCATAACATCACTCCTCCGGCGGTCGTCCAGCTTAATCGACATCTCGATCAGCAGGTCCGATCACGACTGCTTAATCGCCAGGACTACAGCGCGGCCCTCCGGGATACCGCGAGCACTGAAATTCAATCGGCTTATCGCGTTCGCCAAAGCGCACACATTTCTGGTACTATGGCTACTACTACTATTCCCGTCCGTACCCGCACTCAGCAGGATGCGGACCCTCTCGACTCCGTCTCCCAAACCGGCCGGCGCCGCTTTCGCCAGGGCAGTCTAATCGACCTCCCTGAACAAGTCACTGATGATGAAGAAGCGGAGCCGGAACAGTCTCCGCGTCTCCCAACTCGACGTCGTCAGGACACCAATCCCTTCATAGGGAGCGATGGTGTACCCATTTCTAATCCCGGAGCCGGCGGATCTGGAGGCAATACTGGTGGTCATGGTGGAAACGGTGGGAATGGCGGAAACGGTGGGAATGGCGGAAACGGAGGTGGTGGCGGAGGCGGTGGAGGCGGTGGAGGCGGCGGAGATGGCGGGTTTCCGAGCATGGACACCCCCGAGGATTTCTTCGCTGCTATGTCCCGCATCATTGGTCAAGGTTTTGGGGAAGTGTACAGCCGACAGCAGAGCGCTTCCTCTCGGGACAAGACACGGGCCCGCGTCCGTGATCCCGAAACCTTCGATGGCAAGGACCCGGATAAACTCCGAACTTTCCTTTTCCAGGGCATCCTAAACTTCAAGGATCGCCCTTCGGCATTCGTCCACGATCACCAGAAGGTCAACTACATGATCTCCTACCTTACCGGCGATGCCCTCGGATGGTTTGAACCTGCCATCGTCAATCCGGACCCCGCCAATACTCCGCTTTGGCTCGACGACTACGACGCCTTCGTTGCGGAGCTCCAGCTCAATTTCGGCACCTACGATCCCCGTCAGGAGGCCGAGAACGAGATTGTTGCTCTTCGTATGGGCGATAAACAACGCATCCAGAAATACCTCGTCCGGTTCAACAAGCTTTCATTGCTTACCGGCTGGAATGCGCCGGCTCTCCGCAAGGTCTTCTACGACGGACTTCCCGAACGGATCCAGATCAAACTCCGCGATCTTCCGGGCGGCAAACCTACTGCACTCGACGTCCTCAAAGTTTCTGCTCAGTCTATCGATGCCTCCCATTGGGAATGGCAGCGCGAGCAGGAGCTCCGTCGGGGCCGCTCATCGGGTTCTTCGGCCCCGTCTACCTCTAAATCTTCATCGGCATCTGACAACAAATCGACCACGCCCACTAACAATTCTTCTACTACGGCTCAGTCCGGTGATTCCAAGAAGAAGAAGAAGAAGGGCGGCGGGGGGAACGGAGGGAACTCCGGCGGATCCCCCGCTCAAACTTCAACTTCGGCTCCTTCGGAGAAACCGTATGCCAATGTTCTTGGGTCGGATGGTAAACTATTGCCTGCTGAGAAGGCCCGCCGGATCGCCGAACATCTCTGTCTGCTCTGTGGGCAGAAGGGTCACCGCAGCAATGATTGCCCTAAGAGGCGGTCGTCTGCTCGCGCCGCTGCGACTACCCCAACGGCGTCCGCACCGGCTCCGACTACGGCTGCTGCGACTACCGCTACGCAGTCGGGAAACTAAGTAGCGACTCTCGGAACCCCGCACGACCCGAGGGTCGTGAAAACAGTCCCGATCGTGCGGTAACGTCCTTCTTACGTCTTAATGCTGCTGCTCTCTCTGACCCGAAATCTTTATGCCCTTCTTTACGATCTCCTCAAATCTCCGCGGCTTTCCGAGCCCTTATAGACTCCGGATCGTCCGACTGTTTCATTGATCCTGTCCTCTGTACCACCAATAATCTGATTCGTATACCCATTCCTCCGCTCGGACTCCGTCTATTCGACGGCTCGCCGGGAACCGCAATCTCCGAGAAAGTCCTCATCGACGTTTCTTTCCCTTCTGGTGACTCGACTCCGGTTGAACTCTACGTCACACCTCTGGATTCTGCTTGCTCTGTCGTGCTTGGATACAATTGGCTGACCCGCTACAATCCGTTGATTGACTGGGCATCTGGCCAAATCTTTTTCCGCTCCCCTGGCTCTGCTATTCCAGCTCCGGCTCCGGCCGGACCTCTTCCGTCGGCCTCCGCTGACTCCGTACCTCCTTCTGTGGAGCCTTCTGATGCTCCTCCGGTCGACGCTTCTCCCCCGTCGATCTCCTTCATAGGAGCAGCTGCGTTTGCCAGCGCACTTCGCGCTAAAGGCAGCCAGTTATACCGCCTAGGCCTCTCTGAGGTCCTAGGGAGATCCTCCGACGCTTCCTCCGCTCCGGATTTATCCGGACTTCCGTCCGAGTATCACGAATTCGCTGACGTCTTTTCGGCCTCTGAGTCAGAGAAGTTAGCACCCCATCGGCCATACGATCTCAAGATCGAACTTGAGGACGGGCAGTCACCTCCGCCCGGCCCCATATACTCTCTCTCGCAGCTTGAGTTGGCGGCTCTCCGAGAATTCCTCGATAAAAATCTCAACAATGGCTTTATTCGACAGTCCTCTTCTCCGCACGGCGCTCCGATCCTCTTCGTCAAAAAGAAATCGGGCGAACTGCGGCTTTGTGTGGATTTCCGTGCGTTGAATCGCATTTCCCGCAAAGATCGTTATCCACTTCCTCTCATATCCGACCTCCTTGACGCCGGTCGGAGTGCTAAGGTCTTCACCAAAATTGACCTGAAACACGCATATCACCTTGTGCGGATCGCCGCCGGTGATGAGTGGAAAACGACATTCCGGACCCGCTACGGCTCCTTCGAGTGGCTTGTCATGCCTGAGGGCCTCACCAACGCCCCCGCTGCTTTCCAACGGTTCATGAACGACCTTTTCTCGGACCTCCTCGACGTTACTGTCGTTGTATACCTGGACGATATCCTCATCTATTCGGAAAACCCGGAGGACCACAAGGCCCACGTTAAGGAGGTGCTTCGGCGCCTTCGGAAGGCCGGTCTTTACGCTTCACTCAAAAAGTGTGCTTTCAGCGTCGAGACTGTGGAATTCCTGGGCTACATTCTCTCTCCGAACGGTCTTTCTATGGACGAGTCCAAGGTCAAGGTTATACGGGATTGGCCGGAGCCGCGCAAAGTCAAGGACGTCCAGTCTTTCCTTGGCTTCGCGAACTTCTATCGGCGATTTATTGACCGCTATTCGGATATCGTGGTCCCGCTTACGCGGTTGACGCGGAAGTCCGAGAAGTGGGTCTGGTCTGCCGACTGCCAGAAAGCGTTTGATACGCTTAAGCTGGCCTTTACTTCTGCGCCTATTCTCACCCATTGGGTTCCAGGCGCCCAGTTAACTCTTGAGTCGGATGCTTCGGACTACGCTATCTCCGCCATTCTCTCGATTACCTCGGAGACCGACGGAGAAATCCGCCCTATCGCTTTCCACGCTCGGACCCTCACGGCGGCCGAGCTCAACTACGACGTCCACGACAAGGAACTACTTGCCATTTTCGAGGCTTTCCGCGTCTGGCGCCGCTATCTGGAAGGTGCGGTCCCGCCTGTTGACGTTGTAACCGACCACAAGAACCTGGAATATTTTTCAACCACAAAACTCCTGACCCGCCGGCAAGCTCGGTGGTCCGAGACCCTCTCCGCTTTTAACTTCGTCCTTCGGTTCCGTCCGGGTCGCCTTGGCGGTAAGCCCGATGCCCTAACTAGACGTTGGGACGTCTACCCTAAAGAGGGGGATAGTGGCTACGCCAGTGCGAATCCGCATAATTTCCGTCCAGTCTTCACTCAAGATCAGCTTACTGCGTCACTTGCGCGCGACCTACCTCTATGAGCCGGTCCTCCGCGCGGCGCACATTATGGACGTTACTCAACTTCATGCGGACATCCGCGCGGCTTTACCTTCTGATCCTATTGCTTCTCATCATCTTAACGACACTTCGAACCCTAGATGGGTTACCTCCGACGGCCTCCTCTATCAAGATGGACGCATTTTCGTACCGGATTCCGCGGATCTCCGTCTACGAGTTATGCTCGACAAGCACGATCACAAGCTTGCTGGTCACTGGGGGCAGAACAAGACCCTTGCCTTAGTCCGACAGGAGTATGTTTGGCCCGGACTCCGCACCTTTGTTAAGGACTACGTCCGTGCCTGTGTCACGTGTAAACACGGCAAATACATTCACCACAAACCCTACGGATTCCTTCGGCAGCTCCCGGTCCCGGAACGCCCTTGGGAGTCTATCTCTATGGACTTCATTGAGCAACTTCCGCTCTCTAATGGCTGTACCAGCATTCTCGTTATCGTTGACCGCCTTTCCAAGATGGGTCTCTTTATTCCCTGTCACGGAAAGATTACGGCGTCCGAGCTGGCCTACTTATTCATTCTTCACGTCTTCTCCAAGCACGGAGTTCCGAGTCATATTACCTCCGACCGGGGCTCCGAGTTTGTCAACCATTTCTTCCGTTCTTTGGGCGAGGCGCTTGACATGCGTCTTCACTTCACCGCCGGCTACCATCCCTCCGCCGACGGACAGACTGAGCGCGTCAACCAGACTCTGGAACAATACATCCGGATCTACTGCAATTACCAGCAGGACAACTGGTGTCCGCTCCTTCCGCTCGGAGAATTTACTTACAACAACACTCCAAATGACACTACCGGAGTTACTCCGTTCTTTGCCAATAAGGGCTATCACCCTTCGGTCACCGTCCATCCCGAGCGCGACCTTACCTCCGCTCGGGCCCGCGACTTCGTCGAGGATCTCGACGCTCTTCACCAAGAACTTCGCAAACAGATGACTGCTGCCCAGAAGCGTTATCAAGGTCCTGCGGATAAACGGAGAGTATCGGATCCGAAGATCTCCATAGGGGATGAAGTCTACATTAAGGCGGACGGATTCCGCACAGCTCGTCCGGCAAGAAAATTCTCTGAACTCTTCTATGGTCCTTATGAAGTTATTGCCCAACCCGGACCCGCTTCCTTCACCGTTAAACTTCCTCGAGACATGCGCCAAATTCACCCTGTTTTCCACATTTCCCAACTGGAGCCCGGATTTCCGAACAACATCCCGGGTCGCATCCAGCCTCCGCCCCCTCCGATAGAAATCGATGGCGAAGTGGAATATGAGATTGCTGAAATCCTCAATAGCAAGCTCGATCGGCGCCGTCGGCCTCCGCTTGTGTACCTTGTACGATGGGACGGCTATGCCGGAACACCGGACGAGACTCAGTGGCTTAGGGCTGATGAACTCGCTCACGCAAGTGAACTGGTGGAAGAATATCACGCCAGATATCCCGATCGACCAGGACCTGATTATTAGCGGACCTCCGCAAGGCCCCGGTTGGGATAAAAGGTTTTTACGCAATGAAGGTTTTCTGAGCGTTTTTCCTTTATTCCTTTTCATTCTCACTCTTATTCACACAATTCATCCAAACATAAAGACTTCAAAAAATTACAAACAACTATTATATGTACATTTTAGGCGGCGCCGTCTGGCTCCGCTCCCTCGGCCCCGTCACCCTCCGTCTCCTCAACCCTTCGAACTCCCTTGCACGAACTCCTTGTTCGCGCCGTCATCCTTCTTCTTTTCCTTCTTCTTTTTTCTCTTCTCCGACTCGGCCCCGCTCTCACCGGTTTTCTGGCGTTCCTCGGCGTACTTCGCCCTCTCCGACCGGGCTCCGGTCTCACGGGACCGTTTGATCTCCTCCCACTCTTCCTCGACCCTTTGCTCGTAGGTGGAGAGCGGAGCCTCCGCTTCGTCGCCGTAGGCCATCCGGAGGCCGATCTTGAGGAGCTGCCCCAGGTGCTGGAGCTCCGTACGGACGTCGTCCACGCTCTCCTCCAGGTCGATCAGCGACGCCTCCATTCGATGCTGGCGGTGCCCCATGGAACGGAGCAGTGCCGCCGTGGACTCCTGGGCCTCGACTCCGGCTTGGAGCAATTCCGGATCGATGGCGGGCCCGACGGACCCGCCAGCTGCGCGATCGCAGCCAATCTTGCGGCGTACGCAGTATGAGCACGACTTTTTGCCGTACTCGACCACGCACTTCTCCTCGTGGGCCTTGATACAATTTGCGCACTGTGTGTAAAGTTAATAATTTACGCCGGATCCGACGGACTGCGACGCACCCTCTCCTCGTCCACTTTCACCCGCTTGGCGTCCCTCTCATCCTCGGCGCCGACGGAGCCGCCTCTGCGCTTCTTGCCCGTTTTCTCTCCCTCTGCAACCTGCTTGCCTTTGCGGTTTGCAGCTCCCTGGCTGCTGCCCTCCTTGTTGGCGGCCTCCGTCGCTTTCCGCTTCCTGTCCTCCTTCTCCTTCTCCTTGCGGAGTCGCTCATCCTCCTTCTCCTTCTCCTTACGGAGCCGCTCATCCTCCTTCTCTTTCTCCTTACGGAGCCTCTCGTCCTCCTTCAGCTTCTCCAGGCGGAGCCGCTCGTCCTCCGCTGTCTGCACCGTGTACCACTCCGTAATATCTGCGTAGCCGAAGTTGGCTATGACCTCGGACTCGGTGGCGTTGAGCAGCTTCAGGCGCCACTGCTCGTCGGTCTCGTCTTTCTTGATTGTAGCGGCGCGACGTGGGGCCATCGGAGCGGAGTTAACGGAGCGGGGGGTTTCGGGTTGTGGGGATGGTGGTGGTACGAGGAAGAGATGTTGATTTTTTCACTTTCCCATCACGTGGACATATATAGCTGATCGGAGTCCGTTCACACGGGATTTTCGGATCATCCGGCTTAAGCAGGAATTCTCACACTTTAGCGCCTCATGGGTTCGGCGCTAAGAGGGGGATACTGTCACGGGCCGTGCCATCGGACTTCTCGGATCCGATCATCTCCGACGAACAGCCACACGCGGACTCCTCCGGCCCCGGTTCACTCCGACTTCTTGTTCTCCTTTTGGTTTGTACTGCCTTCGGTTTATACCTATGCCTTATGCTATGCTCTGACACGCTTCTATCACGGACACGTCGGACCTCCGACTTCTCCGACGTACATCTGACTGATACTTACTCATACATCACGGAGGACTCGGTCCTCCGTCTAATCCGACTTCTCCATATGTCTTTATACTTTCCTATAAATAGCTCTCATGTCGGTAGTTAGACTTCAGTTTGAATATCGACTTAGACTTGCCTTACTCTCATTCTCTTGCGGACTCCGTTCATCTCCGCATTCTGTCTTCGACTCTATCTTGAAATTTGGGCACTGGGCGTAGAGAAGGGCGCAGCGCACGAGCTGAAGCCATAGCCCTCTACCTTTTCCCTTTCACCGAGTACGGCTCCCGCGCGGGCCCGTCGTCACCGGCCCCGCTTTACTCCGCCGACTTTCCTTATCGGTCCGCCGGGAACGGTTCTTGACAGGATACAAAGAAAGAAATATCACGTGTCTACTCTTGTCCGATGAACTAAGTAAATGAGCTGGGCGTGTTTACAAAAAGCCCTCGAAAGAATAGTATTCAATGTCTTGAAGCATATTATGAGCAATTTATAACTTACAGAACAACTTTGAGTAGTTTGGAATAAATCCAAAGCATGTAATCTGATCTTTCTGGACTTTCGGCAATATTCAACCATGAACATTGGTTGAATTCGGTGCTTATTCGTGCACCTGGACCAAAAATGTTGTAAAACAGTTACAATTGAGATCCGGCAATGAATTCGAGGTGGGGCAACCTAGGGCTATTATCTGTAGGTCAAATGCTAATTTCTGGTCAAGTATTGAGTTCATAGGACTATGTTTACATTGAGTGGATGGTTATTCACCTTCTGATTGGTTGATCAATTTCCGGCCCGAAACAGTTGGAGGCCTCCTTTTCAATGCAAACTCGATCTCAAGCATTGTTTTAATGCTTATTGGTGTACAAAATGATACATGGAAGGTTTATTCACGGTATACAGTTATCTTTTGAAGTACTTATTACCATTCAACCTCATTTTGCCCCAAACACTCCTTCAGCTTGTCGGAGGAGGACTCCTCCGATTTCGGAAGCCCAACATACCAGTATATTGCTCTGCTGTAACAACACCCAGAAAGAAAGGTTTATTTTCCCCTCCACTCGGTCAGAAACATGAGATACTCTGAGACTACAACTCAAAAATTCGAGCATTCGGTTACAGGCTGCCAAATATCAAGCCGTCGAAAGCCTGTGCACCCGTTTGCTAATTTGGATACTATAATTTGTTTCATCCAATACGTGGAAGGCTGAAGCTGAACGTACCAAAATTTGTCCCATATTGAGGATGGTAGAGGCCTCCTACGATATTGCTGGTGATGATAAAATGGTTGTGTCATCTTTTGAGCCAGGAAAGAAATTCTTTCAAGACAATACCCACCATCAAAGACCTAAAAGCACTGGGATGTAGAGGTACACATGGGTAGCGATGAAGGCCACCTACTGTAACCCTGAGTGCTCTAAAACAAAGCAGCATGCCATGTTGTAAACCATGAAATATCGAGACAAATCAATTATGCATTTTGCCGGTAATAACCCATACAGCCCTGCCTAAATTACCGCTCGTCGGGTGACGGAGGAGGCCACCAATGTCAGCTAATTTTGTTGAGTACGCCCACAGAATCGGACCGAGTAGAATTTCGAGGCAATTCATACTCGGTATCTTGAATTAGTCCCGTCTTCTGTCCAGGTTGAGCCTGGTTCAAGCCGATTGAACCAGACGGTAGAGGCCTCCTCCGTTTGGTCTTTTATTTGCTACCGGACTGCTAGTGGCATTAAGATGACCGGTATGTGATTCATTTGCCTCTCTATCCCTGTAGAAATGAGTATATGATCTGCAATTCATTCTACATCGCTTGCCGGTCGACGTAGGAGGCCACCGACCACAGTTTATTCCAGCACAATTTCGGGAGATCCTGGGGAATTGAACACACAGAAAAGAGGTGGGAGGTCACCTTTCTTATCGGAGAAGGAAACCAATGCGGAAGGATAACTGGAGCTGAGCAAAAAGCAGGGCCAGGCTGGGCCGGGGACGCGACGGAGGCCTCCTCAGATCAGCCACGTAGATCCCGTGATCGACCTCCGACACCTACGACGCCAACAGACACCTCCGAGGTGGGTTTGCCACCTACAAAAAAACCCACCTCGGAGGTCGCCACGTAATAACGTCGTAGGTTCCTTAGGTGAACCTGGAGCGCCACCATCCGGAAAAAGCCGCAGAGCCCGAGGCTTTAGAAAACGGTGTCGTCTTGCGGCATTAGAGCATATTTGCACGCCCATTTTGCGCCTTCCAAATTTCTGCCATCACTTGTAGTTTTTAGCCGGCGCCAGTGACTGATGTGACGCCAGCCTTCAGTCCTCAAGTTATTCTCGTGAATCGGGGACTGGGACGCCCTCGAAGCACGGATAAACATATTCTCCGTTTTCTGTGCATCGGACTCGAAAAAAAATGGGCCTTGGGGGATGGTTTTCACAGTTTTGGCCACTTTGCAGAGTCTATGCCGCCGTCAAGCCGCTCATCGTTTCCGCTTTCGGTGTCACTATATTTCTGGGATCAGCAATCATTTTTCTGATCAAAATCGTTGGCTAGGTGGGGGGCTGCAAATATGCTCTATTGTTTAGAAAACCTCCTCAATCGCGGCCCTGGAATTATGAGGCACCGAAAAAATGCCGTGAATCTGTGGCTCTGCATTAGATCATGAAACATACGTACCATCAAGCTTTCTCATTTTGTTATGTTGGAGGTCGCCGAGAACCACATGACCGCGTCGCGTCGGTGTTTATAGGGGCACGCGGCAGACACTGATCCTCAGTCTTGCTATGCACACTGACTGAGGTAAAGTGTCTGCCATTGAAGGTCTCGCTCATAGCTCATACATTATTGTGTTTAGATACTGTGTATCTAGGTACACACATTTATATATTAGAGTCTTGCTACGCACACTGACTGAGATACTGTGTATCTAGGTTTCTTACAGGTTATGGGCCTATCGTCTACTCTTTGAAGTCAGACACAAAGAAACATCACACTTAAATCTCTTTGTGAATTAGTGAATTATGTGAACTACAAGCACTCCTTTGGTAGTCGCTCCGCCGACCGTAATCACCGCCGTAAAGGCGCCATCGCACTTCCAAGACTTCCCCGCCCTAGACAAAGAAAAAGAGAATTATGTCGATTGGGCGGAGACATGTCTCGATGCACTCACCCTCGCTGGTCTTCGTAAATATGCCGACGGTACTATCCCAGCACCCACAGACACCACACAGCTGGCCATCTGGAAGGATAACGATGACCTCGCGAAAGCCTGTATACGCATGTGACTCACCGCTGGAGAAAAGGCGAGCATCCGTGACGAGAAGACATCGAAGGCGATTTGGGACGCTCTCCAGGCTCGTCATCGCAAGGATGGTGTGGTATCGCAGATGCTACTCCTTCAGCGAGCCCTGTCCTTCCGCTACACCCGGGCCGTAAACCTTAACACGACTACGGAGGAGATCAAAGATGTGGTCAAGCACATATTTGACATTGGCTTACCGGATCAGGATGCCATCAACGTCGTCATTATGCTCAACGCTCTCTCCGGGAAGTTCACCAATATCCGGGAGAATCTGGATACCCTCCTCAGCTCTGCCACCCTTAACGTGAAAACAATCACGGACTGTGTCGAACGCGAACAAGCACGCATCACAGCCGACAAAGCGAACGGCGTGGAGACCGTGATGGTCGCTGTACAGAAGCCCATAGCTACGGCATCGAGTGGCAATGGCGGGAATTGTGCGACATGCGATGGGAAACATCCTACAAAGAATTGCTGGAAAAAAGGAGGAGCGAGAGAAGGGCAGCGTGATGAAGTCCTGGCTGAAGCGAAAGCACGACGGGAAAAGAAGGGTGCGGAGAAAAAGGTCTCTGGCAACCCGCCAGTTCGGAAGAAGTTTGTGGATGAGAACGGCAAGGCATTCTTTTTTGTCGAGGCCACGGAAGACACCACAGAATTCGTCGCATCGGCTATGCTGGCCGATATAACCCCCCAGTCCATCCTAAACAAGCTTGCAGAGAACGAGGAGATCTCTGATAGCGAACTATCCATGATGGTTTTCGATGGCGTCGACTTGAAAACTACCGTCGATTGGAACAACCTGCCAGTCGGTCATTCTCTTGAACCATTTTACGTCGACTCTGGAGCCACAGTTCATCTCTCACCTGTCCAAAGCGACTTCGTAAACCTTCGACCCATTGTCCCGCGAACCATAAAGGGAGTTGGTGGTAGTGGTGTCGTCGCAGTGGGAGTCGGACAAATTGTGATTCCTGCATCACGTGGACACCGAATCCGAATTTCCTACGCTCTCTACATCCCTGATGCTCAAATTCGCTTGCTCTCCGTCGGAGCTCTCTGTGACGCGGGGTATGAATGCAACTTCAGCGCTACAGGTTGCAACATTGTGAGCCGTGCTCACGGCATCATTGCTACCGCTTCTCGCTTCCACAAGAAATTGTACGCTCTCAATGCCGGAAAGCCCATCATCCACCGCGGCTCGCAGGATCAAGCAAACATCGCTAAGGCCGTCCCCGACCTTGCGACGTGGCACCCTCGCCTGGCTCATGCTAATATTCCGAGCATCATTCATATGGCGAAGAAGAAGATGGCAACTGGTATGCCAATCGACCTATCCCACATTCCACCCTCTTGTGAACACTGCATCCTTGGAAAACAGACCAAGAACTCCGTGCCTAAGAAACGTGAAGGGCCGAAGTCTGATCGCAAACTGGGTGTAGTGTACATAGATTTGATGGGACCCGAAGCTGTACAATCAGCGACGGGAAATTTATACTCAATGGAATTGGTCGATGAGCACACAGATAAAATCTGGGCTATACCGCTTCGCTACAAGGATCATGCACTCCCAAAGCTGCGAGAGTGGGAACGTCAACGAAAAGTCGAGACTGGGCTTGAAGTGGGAGTTTATCGTACTGATAATGGGGAGCTGAAAAGCAATCAAATGGCGGCATGGCTGGCATCAACAGGAACCCGTCAAGAGTTTACAGCTCCATATACATCTGCCCATATCGGAAAAGTGGAAAGGTCTCATCGCACTCTCATGAACCGTGCCAGAGCAATGCGCTCCGGTTCAAATGTACCAGCAAACCAATGGGATGAATTCGTAAAAACAGCGGCATATATTTCAGAACGACTTCCTACAAGAGCACAGAAAAACAAAACTCCGTACGAAGCATGGTATAACAAAAAACCAGACCTATCCCATTTACGTGCCATCGGATGTCGTGCCTTCGTCCTGGTCCAGAACCGACACAATCCCAAAATATATGACCGATCCATTGAATGTGTCCTAATTGGGTACTCTGAAAACTCAAAAGCATATCGCTGCTATCACCGTTCATCCAAGAAGGTACTCACCTCGTTCCACGTCGTATTCATCGAGCCAAAAGATGAAGTTCCTCGCCCACTTCACCCCGGACTTATTCTTGAAGGAGAAAAGGTCCAGCCAGAATCCAGTGCTAAAAGTCCGTTAATCATTGATGACGACGACGATACGGATTTACCTCCATCCGTGGCAGCTCCTATGCCCGCAGCCCAAGCGCCTAATTTAGCAAATGCTCCGATTTTGGCACCCGACCCTGCCATAGGCAATGTGCCGGGTGAGGAGGAGCAGGAGGAGCATGATGGCGCTATCCCAGAGGAAGAACCTGTCATACGACGGTCAGAACGTTCTAGAAAAGCGCCCGGTGCAGAACCGACACGTACCCAAACAGCCGTTACGGAAGCGAAAGCTAGTGGTATCCGTGTGCGAGAGGAACGTAAAGCACGCCGAGAGGCGATAGTTACTGCGCGAGGCAATGATCAACCGAATCCCGAAGCTGCTGCTGAAGCACCACTCTCCGAAGACGAAATTGCGGCACTATCAGCAATTATCGAGAACGGAATTGATGGAGCATATCCTGATGACACACCCACACTGAAAGCGGCTCTCGAATCGGACGAAGCCCCGCAATAGAAAGAAGCCCTTGAGTCGGAATTTAATTCACTGAAAAAACTTGATGTTTACAGCCGTTTGCAAAACAGTGTACGGGTTTGATCGAGTGGTGCTCGTTCGTTTTTGCTTACCTCTGTTTGACGGTGAGTCCCTTTTGCTCCACCTTAACATCATCAATCTCGCATTTCTCACCACGAAACCGACACAAAGTAATACCGCCCATTCGCGATAGTGTGTGCAGTAGCCCACGCAGTCTCTGTGCTGTGGTGCAGCGGAAGAAGAGAGAGAAATTCATGCCGCAGGAAAAAACAAAGCTCGGCTGTTCGGATTTATGACGTTGAGGTGGAGCAGAACGGACGCAGCTACAAACACAGGTAAGCGAAAACGAAGAAGCACCACGGCATCAAACCCGTACACTGTTTTGCAAACGGCTGTATGACCTCGTACCTCGCGCCAGCGTCCCTATCGGCCGAAAGGTCATGCACGGAACAGGTGTCTGTAAAAGGAAACACAATTCTCTAGGCATTGTCCAGAGGCACAAGATTCGCTGGGTCCTGTTAGGATATGAAGCAATATTCGGACTGGATTACAATAAGACCACCTCACCGACAGCACGAATGGAATCACTTCGACTACTTGCACACATTGGGGCATCATTAGACTGGGACATGCAACAATGGGATATCAAGACAGCTTACCTTCATGGTGTACTTGATGAGCCCTGCTATATGTCACAGCCAAAGGGATTTGAAGAGCCAGGTAAAGAGGATTGGGTGTGGAAACTGAAGAAGGGCTTGTATGGAATGAAACAGGGCGGAAGGACATGGTATCAAACCATGCACAAAGCGATGTTGGAGTGGGGATTTACCCGCCTGAGCGCAGAGCATTGTGTCTATCATCGCACCAGCGAAACAGGCACAGTTATCACTGCCATTCATGTCGATGACTTCACGTCGATTGCAAGCACCAAGGAGGAGAACGAACGCTTCAAAGCTCAAATTTGCGAAAAGTGGGAAATTTCAGATCTTGGGGACATCCACTTCGTTGTCGGTATCGCAGCTGAACGAGATAAGAAGGAAAGGACGATAAAACTCTCGCAAACGGCACTGATAGATCGCGTGACTTCCCAATTCGGACTTGCCAACGCTTACCCTTCCAAAACACCGCTGAGCCAGCCAGTCACACATTTCAGCCAGCGTCTTGTGTGATCGACCCCCTGGAATTTCTGTGTGTTCCGTTGGCATCTTGTAGTTTAACGGACGGATAGCCACCCTTACGTACCTACTTGTTTGTCTTCGGTAAACTCGTTGTTCAGGCATTTGGACCACGCGAGTATAATCAATCCCCCCCCCCCCCCCCCCCGCTCCCTCCCAATATCCGCCTTTCTAAATCTGATTCTCCTAAAACAGATGCTGAAAAAGCTGCTGTCGCTCACCTCCCATTCCGCCAACTTGTGGGCTCCCTCATGTATATTGCAATTGGCACCTGGCCAGATATTGCACATGCTGTTCAACAATTGAGCCAATTCAACGATTCTTTTGGTCGTATTCACTGGGAACACGCTAAGCAGGTCGTACGATACCTCAAAGGCACTCGTACCTACTGCCTTACCCTAGGAGGAGCGAGTAAAGCCGAACTTTCCGGTTACACAGATTCCACCTACGCAAATTGTCCCGACTCGCGTAAATCCATCTCGGGCTACTGTTTTTCACTCGGGTCTGGGCTTATTTCATGGATGTTCAAAAAGCAACCCACAGTTTCGACGTCATCCTGTGAAGCTGAATACATTGCTGCTTGCTGGGCGACTAAAGAAGCTATCTGGCTTCGCTCTGTTCTCAAATCCCTAAACCTGTCGCAAAACAATCCCACTCCTATCCGTATCGACAATCGCGGTGCACGTATTCTCACAGAAGATCCTTCTTTCCATGCTCGATCAAAACATTTTGACGTTCAATATCATTATACCCGTGAACGAGTCGAACTCGGAGACGTTATATTTCACGACGTACCAACCAAAGACAACATCGCTGATTGCTTCACCAAATCACTTCCATTTCCCTTATTCTCATTCTTCCGTGAGCAAATGGGCATTCATAAATCATAATAGTCTTCCATTTGAGGAGGAGGTTGCTTCTCGGCGAGGAGGAGTGTTGGAGGTCGCCGAGAACCACATGACCGCGTCGCGTCGGTGTTTATAGGGGCACGCGGCAGACACTGATCCTCAGTCTTGCTACGCACACTGACTGAGGTAAAGTGTCTGCCATTGAAGGTCTCGCTCATAGCTCATACATTATTGTGTTTAGATACTGTGTATCTAGGTACACACATTTATATATTAGAGTCTTGCTACGCACACTGACTGAGATACTATATCGGACTACCTTCTTGGCCGACCTAGCTAGTTGGCCACTTGGCTTATAAAACGGGAAGGCAGAATTATTTCCGGGATTGCAGTGTTGTAGGATGTATAACATGTTGAGAGACACCTCCGAGTGCAATTTGATGGAATTCCACCCAAGTGATGGGACACTGCGGCCGATTTGGGAGCCGCTGCGATGCCGAACACGTGGTTTTCTTAATTTGGGCGACCCGTCTAGCTGTGAAGAATCGCACAAATCTTCATCATCTCGCAGTCAATCCGCGATGTCGAGCCCGTGTTCTACTCACTGAATATCTGGCTCTACGTGACGACCTACCTAGCTTGAGAATCGGCCTCCCGGCTTTAGTGTCGCGTCAACAACGTGACGTTATTGGACAAAATTGGTGTCTCAAGCTATGAGTTAGCCGCCACCATACCATACCGCCTAGAGCCGCACTGGCTTCAAAAATTTACACAGCTCTACATCATGGTCAGACCTTCATATCCCAGTACTTGATATGATTTTACCGATTTTATTTCCTCGTCAGCGTGGTCCTTTACCCCAAACGGCTGTTTTAGGGAACGTGGAGACTTGGGATTTTTCCTGGGAGGTGGGGAGCCTCAATGGTCAAAAGGCGGATCATGGTGTGTTCACATAAGTCCTCTGAACAACATAATCGCTCATCTTCATCACACACGACCTCTTGCCGCCGTACGGCGCTCCCTTATCGGAAGCACATCGACAGATATCGACCCATCGCCGACACGGATACATATCGATGTACCCATTTCTCCATGTCCATTTCCTCTTTAATATGATATTTTGCGCACTTTCACCGCATCACGAAGCCTCTACGCGCGTCCATGGCCATAAATAACTGGCGCTCTCGCTCAGCTTTGGCTCCTTCCCGTCCTCAGTTTTGTGCCTCCAAGCTCTGTTTCTGGCCACGGCCCACCTTCATGGCCAGGCGCAATGATAAGCACAATAAATCCAGCCCCGGCTCCCCTGACGCACCCCATGGGACTCTGGATGATATCGACCTGGAGCATATTCCGTACGAGGAGCGAGTGCAGCTTGCCATTGCCGCCATGAAACTGGGTACTTCTCAGCGGAAAGCCGCTCGCTATTATTGCATCACTCGGGGGACGATACAGAATCGTCTAAACGGAATGGTGCCTCGAGGGGTGGCTCACATCAAGGAGCGGAAAGTTGGGCCGGGGCAAGAAAAAATGCTGACTGAGTGGATAAAGGTGAGTTGAGTACCGTACGACGCCGTGAGCACTTCCTGATGTTTAAAGGTCAACGGTGCGCGTGGGATGCCGTTCTCGCTGGACCTGATTGGAGCGTACGCCTCGAAAATAATCGGAGCACCGGTTGGGGTCACCTGGCCCAAGCGGTTCAAGGAGCGCCATCCGGAACTGCGAGTGAGGTGGACGACAGGTCTCGAGGAATGCCGCGCCAAATCATTGAACCGGACCGTAGTCCACGAGTACTTTGAACTGCTTCGCGACACCATTGAGCGGTACGACATCAAGCCCCAAAACATCTACAATATGGATGAGAAGGGCATCCAACTCGGCGTTTGTCGCTCTCGCCCTCCCTTCTTTTAATGTCTTACTCACATCTTGTACAGGTCGGCGCAAAGGTCAAAGTCCTCGTCGATCGGGATCAGAAGACGGTTTACAACATCGACACCGGCGATCGCGATCTTGTAACTATAATCAAATATGTTTGTGCAGACGGGACAGAAGGACGGCCATCCGTCATTTTCCAAGGCTCGCGTCGAGATTTGCGTTGGGGAGAGAATAATCCCTGTGATGCTAGGTCGGTCAATCGTCCCCCTCTCTGTATTCGTCGTGCTGATGCTCTTGTAGTATCTCTGTCTCTCCAAATGGCTGGACGGACCAAGGGTTGGGCTCGCTTTGGCTCGAGAAGGAATTCGCCCCCGTCACCGCTGCAAAATTAGATGATCCAGGTGATTGGCGCCTCCTTACGCTCGACGGTCATAACAGCCATCTCCACTTTCCTTTCGTCGACTTTGCAGAGAGGCATCGCATCCTCATTATATGTCTTCCCTCTCACACGACACATGCTCTTCAGCCCTGTGATGTCGGTGTTTTTGGCCCGCTCGCGGGCAAGTGGAAGAAACTGGTGACAGAGGTAAGTTTACAACAGGTATCATCGATTGTTAACTCAAGTGTTGTCTACAGTTGCACCGTCAAAACATTGTGATTGATAAATACAACCTTGTTCAGTACTACGCACGCGCACGGGCTGAGGCGTTTAAAGAAACAACAATCAAATCTGCTTTTCGTAAATCTGGGATGTGGCCAATCAACGAGAGTGCAGTGCCCGACTCACTATTCGAACCGTCGCTCAATTATACAACGCAGGCAGCTCAGCCGGTACCTGCGCGGTTGCCTGCGCTGCTTGTACCAATAACAGCCGCTTCATCCGCTACAGCTTCGGATTCTGCTCCCACCACTGTGACGACCAGGTCGTCTGCATCCCGCGCCACTACGTCTGCCTCTGTGACCTCATCCAATTCACCAGCTGCCAGTTCTGTGGCGCTCCCATCCACCCCTCCACGATCCGGCACCAACCCTCACACCAATGAAGTGGTCAACGCGCTCTACCAGATTGCGCTTCCTTCGCCGCTTCGCAAAACGTCGTCGCGCAAGGCCATGGCAGCGGAGAATGACCAGCTTCGCAAATTTGCTTTGGCAGCGGGCGTCCAGCTGGAGGAAAACCACGCTCAGATGATCCTGATGGATGCTGAGAATGCACGCCTCCGTCGGCAGCTATTCGCGAAGAAGAACAAACGGAAGCGGACATACACAACAGGCCACGCGAGGTTGATGACCAGTGACGAGATGCGTGCCGCGTTGTTGCACGACCTCCATAAAAAGCAGATGGGCGAGTTGCACCGGGAGATGAAGAAGTTGAGGTTCCCGGCCATCAAGAAAGTGTTGTCGGCTGCATCAAAAGCTGAAAAGGCGGCCGCAAAAGCAGCCACACGTGGGCGGGGTAGAGGTCGCGGTCGCAGCCGTGGGCGCGGCGCTGGTCGAGGGGAGATTCAGGGGGTGGGCGATGATGGAGCTGCTCCCCGCGGACGTGGACGGGGAAGGGGTCGCGGCCGCGGAGTGGCGCGAGGTGGAGCGAGAGGCAGAGGACGTCATCGCGCAGGTTCTGATAGCGCCGACGAGGAAATAGATCTTGACTCAATCTCAGAGTCTGATTCTGACGAGCGCAGCCCCACTCCTAGCATCGCACATAGCCCGAGCCCGAGCCTGAGCCCAAGCCGGAGCCCCAGTCGCAGTCGCAGTCGCAGTCGCGATTCCACCCGTAGCCCATCTCCGGCCAGTAACGATGAAGATTCAGATGATGATGCTGAAGAGGTCGGTGTCGAAAGAATCAACGGCCACCGATGGAAAAGTGGGCGCAATCTGGAGGTACAGGTGGTCTGGACTGACGGCGATATCACCTGGGAGCCATTGTTCAACATCAATGAATGTGCTGCGATGGACGATTACCTAGCGCACCGTGATATTGACGATCCTATCCTCCTTCCCAAGCGTAGATACCTCATTGATACAAAGCTGGAAGCGTCCAACGAGTAGCCTCCGAGTCGATAGAGTTCCAATGTATGCCTAGAATGAGTTTATTGCATGAGCGGAAGTCGAGGAAGAGCGAGCGAGCGAAGATTTGGTGGCTAGCGAAAACGTTCCCACGCCCGGCCAACTAGTCCGTCTTGGCCATTTTTGGACTTGCCGCCGGAAAATATTCACCGCATCATCAAAACGTCACGCCCTGGTCCGCCGCTTCTTGTATCTTATTCATAGGACCCTAACCTACTTGGAGACGCCATAAACTCTCCAGAAATACATCCCTTCCGTTTCTCAAAACCTCAAAACCTCTTAGGTGGCCAACTAGCCAGTCCGATATAGTACTGTGTATCTAGGTTTCTTACATGTTATTCACCGAGGACAACCTCGGCCTGTGCAAAAAAAAAAAAAAAAAAAAAACCTACTTGTGCCTATCCAGCCGACCTAGGCATTGGGAGAAACTGGGCTGGTCGGGAGAAAATTGTGGGAAGAATTGCTACGTCGCATATCGCTTCTCGATCCGGTGTGAAAATTGAACACTTCAAAGTTCAACCGAACGCGCGGGCCACATGTATTAGAAGCGTCAAAATCATTTCCGCAGCGTTTCAAAAAAGATCTGAGGGACTTGAAGTACATCGCGGGATACACGCGAAGGTGAAAGGAGCTCGCAGAGAACTGACTAGGCCGGTTTGAAAAGAGGGCTTTATAAGGCATCCTAGATATAGATGTCGCAAAAGGCCGATCTGGGAGATAACTAGGTACAGGCAAATATAAGCCTGGATAAGCCTGTAAGTTTTTTCGGGGGTGTATAGACTTTGGAATGGCGCTATCTTGGGTTATAACTTCTTACAGGGCTTATAAGGGGTACAGACAGTTATAACCACTCATAAGCAGTTATAAAGTAGTGGCCAGGAACTCGGCCAAAAGTATTCGCCTTTCTCATGCCTCTTTTCCGATTTCGTTGTCCTGCTTCAAGCTCTTCGACACCATTCAAATGTTATGGTCATGTAGTAGGTACTAAGCGCTTACATTGTTTCTGACTATTTAGATAAGACTCAGGGCAATTTAAATGTGTATACATGTGTGTCGAAATTTTGGGATGACATCAACAGAATAATGTACTGTGTTCGAGCCACCGGGTGGAGCTCCAGTTCGGCTCCACAGCTCTCGGCAAGCCCAAAAAAAGATTTTCAACCAGTGTTGAATCAGGAGTTGACGCCCGTTATTGCATTTTTGAGGTACGCAGGATGGTTAAAAACCCAGTGGAGGTCCCCATGGAGGGGGGCAGAATATGATACTCTTATAAGTACGTGTACCCCAGTTATACCCTGCTATAACCCGTCCATAAGCCTGTAAGCCTTCCTAACCCCTTATAGTCCAGATCGGCCTTTTGCGACAGAACCAGCAAGACATGTGGCGGTGGACGGCATATGCACTTTGTTTGGAGGATTTATAGCCCACATTCGCAGCAGGAATCCCGTTCGATTCGGGGACGGGTCGTAATGTGTCGAGTAGCTTCTTTGCCTTTTTTTCGACGAGTGGGATCTGAATAGAATTGAGTGTGGATATCGACGCGGAGATTGTTCAATATGTTGTGCGGAACCATCGCGTCCGTCTTAACCTCCTCTGCGGTGAGTGTTACATGTTGTAAATGCACAGGAAACTCACCACGAGACTCTGGTCCATTTGCTAAAAACATTCTGCGCTTGAAGCATACCTCGGGATTGACTAGCGGCTAGGGGCATCGGTATCCTACCCGATGAAAGAACCTTTCTAGGTACATACACGCGAAAGGACAGGAGCATTTGTAGAGGTGAGTCGCTCAAAAAGAAGACTTCATAAGACACCGCGAACAGAGACAAATTAGGACCCGCGGCGGTGGACCGCATCTGCGCTCTGTTAGGTTGGACAAATCGTCTTCGCAGCAGGATTCCGGAAACCTGTTCGATTCGGGGCCGGGTCGTTGGTGCGTTTCGTGGTCCTGTACTTTTGCATGTTTTTGGCATGTGGGGTTTGAATCGCATTGAATATAAGAAATGAGTGGATGTACTCGTATTCTGGCCGTCAGGGTCGGATCCGGGCGATGGAAGTCTTGATGGAAGTCTTGATCTTCCCGGCGTTGAGCGGAAGAAAAGTGACTGAGACATTCATGCCGATACCCATGTCGGAGCAGCGTCGTTCTCCACCGAGTCAAAAAGTTACCAGAAGAAGCCCAGGAGGTTGCATCTTCAATGCACCGAGATGAAAAGCAAGAGAAAAGCCGGAAGCGCCGGCAACTCGGCAGACGCGTCAACAGGGCACAACAATCCGACCCAAATAAAGAACGTGTTGTTTGTTGTTCGCCTTTCTCTCTCCAACCACCACCATCGTCCTCGTTGTCGCCCACCGAGCGACCTCCTCAAGCACCCTCACTTTAACCTCCCCAACCCTCATCCAATAACATGTCTGGCCGTGGAAAAGGTGGCAAGGTGCGTTTCTATATTCTACTCGACATCGTTATGGACTCTGACTCGCTCCTTCGCCGCCGTAGGGTCTTGGAAAGGGCGGAGCCAAGCGCCACCGCAAGATTCTCCGTGACAATATTCAGGGCGAGTTCCCTTTTTCTCGTCCTCGCCGTACACCCACCTCATACTGCCTCTCATGCGCAGGTATCACCAAGCCCGCCATCCGTCGTCTCGCCCGCCGTGGCGGTGTGAAGCGTATCTCTGGGCTCATCTACGAAGAGACCCGCGGTGTGCTCAAGATCTTCCTCGAGAACGTCATTCGCGACTCTGTCACCTACACCGAGCACGCTAAGCGGTGCGTCTGCTCCCCATTCCTCTTCATGTCGTCGTACTCATCCTTCTTGCCACCACCACAGCAAAACCGTTACCGCGCTCGACGTCGTCTACGCCCTCAAGCGCTCCGGCCGCACCCTCTACGGTTTCGGTGCATGATTTCGTGTACCATAGTGGGGTGCGTTTCATGCCACTCCTCGCCCAGACTCCCGCTGACCCCCAATTTTTTCCCTGTGCACAGACCACATTCCTCCCGCGCACGGACCCGCCTGCCTCATTGTCCTCGTCTCCGCATCTTCTGTATCTGTACAAGTATCATCGTATTGTACGCGCATGTCTTATTGCCCATGTCTCTACTACTCCTACTCATGGTCCAACATGAATGCTCTCCACACCTTGCGTCTCCCTGAGTGTCTGCTTGCCGTCGTTGCGCGCCGTCATTGGTTCCGCCCTTGTCGCTGGATGACTCTGCTCGCCGTCGTGGCTGTGCAGCAGCTAATGAAAGACACCGTTCCCGTCTCACCGCTGTATGCCTCGAGCTGCGCGTTGGCTTCGTAGCCCCCGCCGTTTACGCTACCCGTCCTCATCTCTGTCTTGTCGTCTGCGCCGTCTCTCGCCGTCCTGTGCACTGTTCTTTGCTTGAGCAGCCGTGTGCGCCCATGCACCGGCCTTCCCACACCGTTACTCACCATGCGCCCCGCTTGTGCTCCCCGCCAATGTACGACCTACCCGTCTTCTCCACGATTATCGCCAGCATCGCCCGCCAGCGCCCGCAGCCGTCCTACATACCAGGCGCCGACACCCACGGCTTTTTCCTTTTTGAGCGATGCGGCGTGTGGCTGTGCTTCGGCGATAGTCGGGTCGGAGCGCCGATCGTCCCGATTGAATTAATGCTTTATGACGGCTGTGATTCACCAAGGAGTTCATGGGAGTCAAGCTTTCAAATCGGCCAAAATAATTCTTGAAACTCCAACTATCACGGGAGAGAAGTGTCCCTCCGGGCTGGCCCCCAGGCAAGTCTGAATCAATCCTTCTCGTTACAATATTGCTAGGCCGAAATTGCTGCCAAAAAGATTCCACCACTTTATCGGAACTAGACCGCAAACGTTAAACCTCTCTGTTCTTTTGTCCTTGCATAAAAGCTCTTCGGAGACCCAAAGGACTGTATTCGGCAACGTCTGTACTGACTCCCGTGATGCCCGGCACTGTTGCGCGGCGCTGCGCAAGCCCCTCCACAATTGTCTGCACTCCGATGGCTCCTTTCTCAGAAGTTCGAGCTCTTCCGTTCGCCGGCTTTGGCACTTGGGTCGACGGGCATGGATCAGAACTCGCAACGCTCGGAAAGAAGCATGGAATTGATGCGTTCCTCGTTGGGTGGGCGATCTTGTACATGAACGAAATACCACTGACGTGGAATTACAGATGGCGACTGGGAGGCATCTGCCTGAACGTGGAGACGCGGATATCTCATGAATACGCATGTTCTCAGCTGTTTCCTCGTCAAATCGTGTTAACGACAAATTCCAGACGGAAGATTGCGGAGGGAGGGACAGGCTCGTTGAACGTCGACACCATGCACAGAGAGGTACAGTGGGCTGGCCTAAGCTGTGGAATTGGCCTGATCCCATGCCATTTAGATCCCCGAGGAAATACTGGGTGCTCCCGAGTGGAAGGCCCTCGGGGAGGCGCTAACCTCCGACGCCAGAGCAGATCTAAACCTTGTCTGGCATCGTTTGCATGGTATGTATGTAGCAATCCTTTTGTTGAAACTCCCGTCCGCTTATGATACAGTAGTCTCGCGGTCAAGGTTGGCCGGACGCCACTGATGGGCTTTACGCCTTGAAAAAGCAAAGGATCATTTCTACGTTGTCCAACGGGATTGTCCGTCTGCTGGTGTATATGGCCAAACATTCAGATCTTCCTTGGGACTTGATCTTTTCCTCGGAGCTCTTTGGGTCGTTTAAACCGTGGGTCTCCGCCGCCTTCCCAGCAAGCTCCCTTTCGTGATCATGTTAACAAACCCCGAAGTATACCGGGGAGCAGCAAAACATCTGTCTCTTGAGCCCCACAACTGTGCCATGGTCGCGGCACACATCTACGACCTCCGCGCCGCGGCGAGTATCGGGATGCGAACCATCTACATCCGGCGCGTCGGTGAAGAGTCTCCCGATGCGGGTGAAGTGAAATCGAAAGCCGAGGGTGGCGAGGTGGACATGGTTGTTGATTCCTTTATTGATCTTGCCAAACTTCTCGCGGAAGGAATACCTTCAAACCAGAAACCTCATTTGGCTTCCAGTTATTTCTCTTTCACATTATTTCACAGGTGGGACGTTTCATTCTTCGGTGGACGGCTCAAAGAAGGATGAGTTGTCGAAATATTCGATTTTATTTTGCGACTCGGCCGATAATGACTGTGAGTGCACTCTGGCTGCCTCCACGCCTTCGTCAAATCATCTGGTTTTTCACACGGGCCTTTCAGGGTCGTCAAGTGCTCCTTGGGAAAAAATCAAAGAAAGAGAAAGAGGAAATTCCGTGGTTAAGCACATTTAGAGAAAAGCGACATCGGTGGATTCGTTCGTCCGTGACATAAATGAAACTCTGTAAGTTGTTATATACTCGGGAGCGCTCTGGACGGTGGCTGACTGGGGGTTCAAACTGGCGCTTAACGAAGCGCCTGTGGACGGCCATCATCCATATTGTGGGTCCATCGGCGCTTGTGACTCGGACCCACCAAACTGAGTGTCCAGCTCAGGTTCGGAGAATCGTCCATGAAGTCAACCGAATGCCCCCCGAATTTAGGTCTCGAGCCGTTACATCTTGAACCTCCGAATCTTCCGCGAAGAACTCACCGCCGTTGTGTGGCTCTCCTTGCGGGCACTACCCTACTAGCTTTGACTCTCGCATTTCTGGTTTCATTCCCGCATTATCTCTGGCTTCAGAAAACACCTTCCCCCAGTTTTTTCTACACTGTCAATGGACCCCTCGTCGCATGCGTAAACACAACCTCATTCTCGCATGCGGGACATATTGGCCTCCAGGGTGACACAGACGGCCACCCGAAACGTTCCTTCTTTTGGTAAGGTCAGCGACGGTTCGCTTTCGATAAATCAATGACATTCATTCCTACAGGTATTTTGAGGCCGAAGAAAATACTGCAGATGCCCCCATCATGTCAGCGGTATTTTATTCTCAACATATCTCGCATTGACAACTGCTTGTTGCAGTCTCACCATGGGTGGTGGTCCAGGAACAAGTGTCATGATGAACGCACTGCTTGGACAGTCGCCCTGCTTGGCTACAAATGATGGGCTCGTCCCGAACATGCACCGTTGGACTGAAAAGCACAATTTGATCGCACTTGACCATGTAGGCTATTCTACAATACATAGGTTGAAATGCTGACTTATAACAGCCGGTTGGTGCTGGCTACTCGTATGGCACCCGCGTGAATAGCAGCCGGGCTGCCGCACACGACGTATACGATTTCCTGCAAAAGTTTTTCGTACTGTTCCCCCATCTCGCTGCGTATGTGTATATGTGCATCCCAGAACGCAATCATCTAAACTTTCAACGCGTACAGGAATAAATTCCTAGTCTCTGGCGGTTCATATGGTGGAGTCTATGTCCCTCATATTGCCACCGTAATCCATGAGCAGAACCTCCTTCGGAAGAGTGGTCGAGGCCAACCAGGTGCCATCCATATCAACCTCGACGCACTTATCCTCAGCAACCCCTTTACCGTAGATCATTCCTCGTCTGACCCATTCCTGCTTACAACACATCTTTCCCCAGAATCCTGTAGCCCATTTTCGCTGGCTCTTGCAGTACCGCTGCTCAGAACATCATGTCTACAATTCGACTGACTGCAAGCGGTTGTACTCCGAACTCCCGGCCTGCCTCGATAGCATCGATATGGCATTCCAACAACCCACTGTGGAAAACCGCGTCCATGCCACCAAATTATGCTACGAAGGGATGTCTGCCGATTCACATGGCACTGTCACCGAGGATATCCGCCGGAAGGTCTGGTCATTCAGTTTCAAATATATTATATTATGTATTCACCGGCTGTGACTATCGCAGTGTGTTCGACGCCCAGACGACCCCGCCTCCTGCCATCCCCAATTTGGCCGGATAGAAAAGATCCTCAATAGTCCACACGTGAGGGACGCGCTCAGAATTCCTAACGACATCGACTTCACTGCCCTTAATATGGAAGTAAACGCAGAGTTTCGTGCGGCGGGCGATTTGTATGTTCAACCTTCTTCCTCGAGGTATAGCCTCTCTGATTCTGCGTATATTCTCACTCAAGCATTCAGCCCCACCATCTGATGTACCTGCCCTTACTTGCTGCGGGCATAAGGATTCTACGTATGTCCTGGCTGGACATCTATCATTGTCACTGAACACTTCGCAGACTATGTCGGGGCGCAAGACGCGAATTGTCCCTGGCCCGGAATTCTCTCTTTCGTGAGTCCCGTGCCCCCGATCTAGTTCAGAGCTCATCCCGTTTTAATCAGCTGAAACTTCTGCAAACTCCCTTCCAGCAGGAATTTCTGGATGCACCCGACGTTTCATGGGGCGGAAAAAATGTCGCCACAGTGCGCGTGGCTGGCCCTGGCGCTGGAAACATGACCTTCATCCTGCTCGCTGAGGCGGGACATTTTGTACGTCCGTGTCTACGGGTCGTTATTCGCTAATGTGAACTTCAACAAGACCGTTGGAGATCAACCTAGGCTCGCAAAGCTCATCGTGGAGACCTGGGTGGCCAATAAACCGTGGGTTTAGCATCATCCGAGCAGGAAAAAATTTCAACTTGCTTTGGCATCGCTCCTCGATCTCTTGAATCATCATCTTCGTCCGATCAACATTCTCCCTCCACCGTTAAGCGATAAGCCCTGAGGCGAATCGTTTTAGGCTCAACGCAAACTCATATATATATACTTCTCGCTGCACCACTATCGTATTTATGTAAATGAGTGTCAATTACTGCTACTGTTCTCCGTCGTCACATCGCGACTTTCGAGTCATCATCGACATCATTATCGCCCCTGCGGCAATGTTAGCGCTGAAAGGACCTAGACTCAAAAAATAAAACTGACGTGTTGGCTCCGTAACCCACGAAGAAGATACCTCTTTTGAATTTATATTTATTCACATCTATATCTGGGTACAGTTAGACCAACGAGGGGAATTTGTTACAGACTTACTGCCGGCAAGGGCAAAGGATCCTGCCTCCGGTACGTCGATGCTGTATTTCCCTCCCCCTGTGAAATGTTATATACACCAGGGAGGGGATCCGTAGAGGAGAACAAACGTTCGAAGCTGTCAGAAACTGGTACGGTTCTTAAAAATGGTGCTATCTATCTCGGCAGAGGAGTACGTACCTGCATTTATCTGTTCAGTGATGAGCAGGATGAGAACAACAAGATGGCTTGGGTAAAAAGAGAGCTTCATCACTGAATGGGTGAAATTGGATACCAGCATTGACGACAGAGGTGTGCTTTAATAGCCGTCCTGGTGCTCGCCAATATACACCAACAGTGCTTTGCCGCTGGCGGACCTGTATCCGAGTGGTCCTTTAGCTGTGGCAGCGAGTTATCCGTTGTTTCTTCCATTCTCGAGCTTTCCATTTCATTACCCGAAATGGCCAAAGTTGTGCAGCCTTCAAAACACCGTTCCGTTTGGAGGCAATGCGTAATGCCTGAAGTGGCCACAATGGAGGAGTTTCCACCAATACGTCTCTGCCAAGATTCTTCAGGCAAATTGGGGTCGTTTCATCCGTCCTCGTGGTACCGTACCTCCATGCTGATTTGCACGGGTTAGTGGTGGCAAGGTTCGGTCCGAGAATCGGTTCGAACCTGAACCGGACCGAACTGAACGCCGCGTTCAGGTTCAGGGTTCGGAATCTGCCTGAACCGGACGCCAGGTTCGCGTTCGGCGTTCACGCCAGGTCAGATTTTCCCGAACGCGTTCGAACCGCGAACCGAAAAGTTCCTTTTCCACATAGATTTTGGTAAGATTTGCATGATTTTCGGCCCAATTACAAGCTGCTCACCTCGGAAAAGGATTCGATTGATGTCTAGTAGTCGTAAAACCGTCTTTTGAGTGAGTTTTCCTCGTTTTAACATTGATCAAAGGCCATGACTAATTTACGGGGAAGGCCATGCCAGAATATTTGACTGGAAAATGGTCTCTGGGCAACGAAATGGAATGCCTATCTCCCTTCCGTGAGTCACTAAGCCTAAACCATGGTACTGAGAATCTTCCTTACCATAAAAAATGCGAATCGATGCCCAAAAAAAATTTGCCAGTTCGAACGCGTTCGAACCTGAACCGAACCTGAACCTGCGTTCAGGTTCAGGGTTCAGCAATTGCTCGAACCGAACGCGACGTTCAAGTTCGGCGTTCGAGGGAAACATGCCCGAACGCGAACCGAACCGAACTTTGCCACCACTAGTGCCACGGGTGCAACATCTGATGAACATAAACATTTTTCGGACGTTTAAATAGACCTTCTAACCTGCGATCCAGGTTCTTCCTCAAGCTCCATTTCTTCCCGCCCATCAGCTGATGCTCAACGACTACATTCCTCTCGAAAATCTTGGGCAAACGGACTCAGTCCCAGCGCTCCAAAATTCAAGGATCTGGCTTGCTCTTTCCGCCGCATTGAATGTGGTGTTGTCATTGCTGTTCCTGGGCTGTAAATTCCATAGCAAGGAATCGGTTTATGTTCCGTCACTTTATTGTCAGTTTATCTTTCCTTCTATATTTTATGACTGAGACATTCCAGCGCCGGCTCAGACTGCAGTTCAATACATGGTTATCACCTTCACGCGAGGTATAGGGGACGACATACCGATCTATGAACAACCCCCCTCCATGGCAGTTGACAGGGCGTGGCAGGAACTATATGCATGTGCGAATTCCATTCAGAGATGCAATTTCAATTTTTTGAGAAGGTGTTAGTTCCAGAAACCAGGGTTTCAAACTCTGAAGCAGCGAAAATGGCGAACAAGACCTGGCCAATCCTCGGGGACTCAGATCACTACCTGCTAGCTCTTGATATCTTCCACCAGCTTCATTGTTTGGTATGATCTTTCCACTTCTTCCAATCTAGGGAAAATGCTTGCTCACAAGTGATGCCAGGACATGCTTCGCCAGCGTGTACATCCGGGCCACAACTACACTCACGTTCCAATGGACCACATACGACACTGCATCGGGGCAATTCGTCAGGCGTTGATGTGTTCCGCGGACATCAGTCCCGTTGTGTGGCAATGGTCGCATGAGCTTCAACGTGCGGAGCAACGGGATGACATACCGCACGTCTGCAGAGACTATGGGAAGATTCAGACTTGGGCGAAGAATCACCACACCAGTGAACCGTTCCCTGACTTGTCCATTTATGTTGAGTCCGCTCTTGAAAGTTGACAGGGGTGTTTTCTGAGACAGTGAGCTGAATATTGATTATGTAGCTAAACGTAACTATGTAGAGTCAATCCCGTGTAATTTCTCCGCGTCGGTGAGACTCTTCGGAACGGGTTCGTTATCATGTAAGAATTTTGAAATTTGTACTCGTGCGTAAGTACACGTCCTGCCAGTCACCATGCGGGATTGTGGGCGGTTGTGGGCGTTGGGCGACAGCTGCATGCGGACTCGGGCGACGGCATCTCCTTATTGGATTGGATAACAGGGAGTCGAAACCGATACAACGGGTGGGGAAGAATGAAGGCAATGCCGGGGACAGTTGCCGATACCTTCCGTCTAAGAGCTTGCAACGTGTTTTCATTCTAAGTGTTCTCCGCGGAGACGGGCTTCGGAACAGCTTGCTATTCGCGTGCCAGTGCGAGTAGAAACAAGCGGCACACTCTTGAAATTGCTTGAAGACAGACAGTGGCGTGGCCAGTCGCCTGGATTCTGCTGTTCTTAATATATTTTCAAGGATGTAGCCCAGTGGCACACCGAGATCTGGCACTCTTTCAATGGTATGTCCACGATTGTGGGTCCCATCTCTCTTCTTTTTGAGTCACATGAAGATGTTCTTGGCCCGCTTCTTCATATATCTTGACAGTGGATGTATTCATCTCTGACGGAGTCGCCATGTCCTCCCTTTCCGCCCTTCTGCCTCTGCGGGAAATTTATCTTCAGGTGACTTTGGTGGAGATATTCATGCACGGAAAGGCACCCAAGATTCTCTGTCACAGTATCGCTTAATACACCCTCCAGGTTTATACACTGCGCTTTTTTTCGCAACTATCCATGCCATGGGTACGCAGTCCTTTCCAGTCGGGCTCCCATCTCACTGCACCGTCCCTAGTTTTCAAGAGGAAATCCTCAAACCACAATATTTCAATCCATTTGGCAGTAGTCGTGATGTACATCTTCGCAACAATCCACGTTGGCACACGCTGGTTTCTCGTCAAAAGCGGGTTCATCGACCATGGAGATAGTCCCGCAGCCACAATCAACTTTCTCCTCATAAATCCCCTCTGGTTGGCGGCTTTGCCCGCCGTAGTGTTGACATTGAATACGCTGGTTGCGGATTGCATTCTTGGAAGTGATGTTTGCCCAGTATATTTCTGATACACTAATGCGCTCTGTTGATATTAGATATGGAGATGTTGGACGGTCTGGAATTATGACATAAGGGTCGTCATTTTTCCCATCCTATGCACAATTGCAGGCGCAGGTGGGTATTGACCGCGGGAATCTATCCAGCTGAATTTCTGCCAGTTCTTGGATTCCTGAGTGTTGCTGAACAAGCACGATATGTCATCAATCCACATCTCAACAGAGAATCATTCATAGATTTCGCGACGCCATACTTCAGTCTTTCGCTCGCTACTACCCTTCTCTCGACTCTGCTCATGATTCTCAGAATCGTGGTTGTAACACGAATTGGCGGGGGAACCCTACGCGGGTATGGCCAGGTGATAGAACTGATCGTGGAATCAGCCATCTTGTACTCCCTGACACTAATTGTGTTCCTCCCGCTCCTGGTCGACCACGCGTTCACGCACGCGTATCCACAGGCGATATTAGCTCAGATGACGGTACGTTCCAGCGATGATGGTATATTTTCGTCGCACACAACACTGAGGCTTTTTGACCCAGGGAATCGCACCCACATTGATTGTGGCGCGGGTGTCATTTGGCTTTGCCCGTCCTAGTGAGTCGTGGGAGGGGAATAGCAGCTCCATTCGCTTCAATGGAGAGACGGAGAACCCTGGTACCAACATCAACCTCTCAATGATTTCCCCCAGATCAACCAGGGAGGGTAAATCCGAACCCGCCATCATAACTCCGTAGCTTGGCTGGTTTTGAAGGGTGGATGGGCATTGCGGGTAGTATCAACATGCCATCGATGTGAAGCTGTGTTGAACCATGGGAAATAAATACCAAATACGGGGCATGTCGGCTAAAGCTAAAGCGGACCGCCATTTATAAATGCCAAGGACCTTACAGCTGTTTCCGAAAAGATTGAGACAACAGTTTTTTTTCGCGTTCGCAATTTTTGATCAATTTTTGATGGAATGCTAAGGATTACCGGTTTTGGACTTGCCAAGCCCAAACCAATCCCACTCAAATATTGTACCGAATATCTGGACCTGCACCAATTTTGTCCTAAGGCTTGCAGTTTGCCTTCTATGTTGCGTACAGAATGCCTGGAACAAAAACCACACCGATTTATGCCTTGCACAAAAACAATGTAACCAAGTGGGATGACGGCCTGGACTGGCCGATCCCAAAACGGTGGATGATCCGAGCCAAAAGCAGTAATCCTTAGCATTCCTAGGGATCGCCACCGTAGCCGTATAATACGGTTACGGTTACGGCCTATACGGTTGCCGTAACCGTACCGTATAGCCTCTGGACGACCTCATACGGTTACGGTACGGTACAGTTGTTTTTGTAACTCTGAATTGACGCGTCGCGGGAGCTACTGAATTCTTCAGATGTATAAAGATGGATAAGAAATAATGTATTTCAGAGTTTGGAAGAACACTACCCTTGCCACAATGGATTTTCAACGAACCGTATACCGTAAACATACGGCCTACGGACCGTACCGTATACGGTACGGTGGGGGTCAGAATGGCGCCGTAAAGCACCCGTATTCTTACGGCCGTAACCGTATACGGTACGGTGGCGATCCCTAGCTGCATTCCGGCAAAAAATGTGCAATGAGAAAAAAAAACTGTTGTCTCAATCTTTTCGGAAACAGCTGTAAAATGTCCACGACCGTTCTGATTTGAGATGGCAGGCACTACTCCATGAGGTTACTGATACAAAGCCATATTAAGAGACACCTCAGCCGCTCCCCAAATATTGTATTAGATACTTTGGGAACACTACTAGGTTTGCGTCGCTAATGGCAGCCGCAAGTTGCGAAAGAAACACTGGGGAAAGCTCGCACGCCGTGGCATCGAATGTCGGTGGGACAACGAGGACTCGGTTCACGGCAGCGCGCGTTGCACTGACAAGGTCTGCTGGACTCCGGCTTCAACATGGTCACACAAAAAAAAACTCTTCGTACACTATTAGCCACATCTTGACAGAAGAGCTTCGGTGCCGACTTGAGAGCTTGAGCCTCACCTGGCTCGGGTATCTCGGCGGTCGGAAAATACATGTTGGAAATAAACAAGAAAAGAATAAGAGCTTCGGTGCCGACTCGAATAGCTTGAGCCTCCTCGCCCGGGCATCTCGGCGGTCGGAAAATGAATGTTGGAAACGTGCACGTAAATAAATCGCCCAATAAATCGCCGAGCTTTCCGCAAGGTCACGTCCGCTAACCGGAGCTCCTTCAGCTGGCCCTCCACTAGCGCTTACCATATATATTCGTCACGCGCGGAGCAGCTGTTCTCTGTCTTTTTTCTTTTGCGCCGACGCTGCACCGGCGCCAGGCCCGAAGTGGGCCACTCCGCGGGGTCTTCGCCGATAAATGTAACGTGCCGACTGTGACCGTGTATATTTTCCCCCTGCGCTTCACCGACGCTTCACCGACGCCAGACCCGAAGTCGGCCAGATTTATACATACAGTTCCGATCCACGTCAATTCTTTATGGGTCGAAAGAGTCTTCAAGCAACAGTTAACATGCTGGTTAATGCTCCTCCCAGACTGGCAAGTAGGTTCATGTGCACAAAAAATTCGAAGTAGGTTCGGAGCAGCCATTCGGACTTCTTTGATATTCATCGCTCTGTGGACACACAATAAGACTCGTGGTTCAAACTTGTGGCAGATACAGGTGGCCTAGTCCGGGATTTAGATGATGGTGTCCGGTCTAGTTTTATTTCGTGTTCCTAGACTTCTGGGAGTCTCGAGAGCTAGTAACCTGTGTCTGATGCCACAACTCTACATTGAAAATAGATCTCTCCTTATCAGACCTCTGGGAGTTTGAGAACCTAACCATGAAAATATATGGCTTCTGAGATGAGACAGGTATATTCATTCCACCCTCCACAAAACTGCGACAATGGAAAATGCAAAATTGGGTTGGAATAAGATGACCGGTCGAAATCACCGGGCGGGGTAGGTGGCGCCGTCTGTTCCCGTTACAGATTATACCTAAAATGCGGAACCGTACCTTTTCTTCCCACCAGGCTGCGCCGGTCCCAGACCGTCCTAGTTGGGGCAAAGGATTGTTTTCGGAGTTTTGACTCACCGTACGGTAAGCGACGACATCCGAACAACGGGATGTTCCTCCCAGACCGTATCGATAGACGAATGAAGCCACTGTAGAGTAAAATGAAAGATTTTTCGAACATTGACGACTCGGAACGGATCGCCGGAGCCATCGTCACATCGACGGCGTCCGCGGAAGTAAAACCAGTGCACAATCAAAGATCATGTTCAAACATCTAGAAGATGTTCCGCAAGGAGCGCAAAGCACCGACCACCCCGGTTTGATGCGGCGCCAGAGGTGTGCAGCGTACACAACCTAGGTTGAGGCATTCCCAGTTCGGTTGATATGGCGAAAGTAGCAGCGTGCGCCGGCGCCATAGTCGTCCACTCCTGGAATCCTGGATTAAAGAATTTTGATTGATAGTGCAATCTGCCCCTAGTTATTTCTTTTTGACCGATAGCACTCACCATAGAAAGTTGATGCTCGTCGTAGACTACTGCTATGTGCGAAAGTACACAGGTTTCTCAATGAGAAACCTGCGTGCTTTCGACCAATGCTTCAGCTAATTCTGCGGCATTGCGGCAATCACACTGCGGGATGCCAGCATTTCGACATTTTACCATCACGGTGTTCACCAAAACCACCATGTCGGAAATACTGTACCATTTCGACCAAGTGTTCATGGGGTGTGACCTGTGACCCCAAGTGTTCAAAATCCAAGTGTTCAAGTCTCCTTTTCGGGTCATATTCCGGCGCAGCCGGAGCGAAAAATTCCCTTTTCGAGACGGAAAAGGTCAAAAACCTCGATCCAGAATGGCCAAAACCTGTGACATTTTTAAAAAGTGTTCAATTTGGGCCCGGTTGTGACTAGTGACTGAACACTTGGTCGAAATGGTACAGTACCTTTCACGATTTTTGTACCGCAGGAGCAACTGGATACCCTGCAGCGAAAACTGGAATTGACGCGCTTTCCTGACGAGCTGGACGACGCTGGCTGGAGCTACGGCGCGCCGCTGGCCGATGTCAAGCGCCTTGTCTCCCGCTGGACAAACGGCTACGACTGGCGCAAGCACGAAGCACTCCTCAACGCTGAGCTGCCACAGTTCACGCGGGACATCTCCGTGGACGGGTTCGGTACGCTGAACATCCACTATGTGCACAAGAGGAGCGCATTGGCGGACGCTATACCGCTCCTTTTCGTCCATGGATGTGAGCCAAGCTTTACTGCGGAGGGGGGGGGGGGGGGATCGGCTAGCTGATTCGCGGATGTAGGGCCGGGGAGCTTTATTGAGGCGCGCAAAATCACGCCTCTGTTGACGGAGGTGCATCCGGACCAGCCGAGCTTCCACGTCGTTGCACTCAGTTTGCCTGGCTATGGATTTTCCGAGGCGCCGACCAAAAAAGGATTCGGGATGAATCAGTACGCGGAGGTACGTTTCGTCACTTTGTCTGAAGTCTCTGTACGAATTGAAACACAGGTCGGCCATAAATTAATGCTTGCGCTGGGGTACAACGAATATGGTTCGTGAGTTCGGTACTGCATTATCCTGTCTTAACACTCGTGCAGTGGCCCAAGGCGGAGACTGGGGCTCCATGGTAGGCCGCTAAGGTTCATGTTTATTCAGAATACTGAAGTGACCTCCCCAGATATCCCGCAAAATCGCCACCGTATACGGCGGGAAGCATGCCAAGGCCTGGCACACCAACTTTCCCGTGTGCGTCCTCCCTCAATTTATTTATCTATTCTTACCACGACTTAACACTTTACTGCAGCACGCGCGGCCCCGAGCTCACCCTCAACCCGCTACGCTGGCTCTCCGTACTCGCGATGATCCTGCCACTCTTCTGGCTCTCCGCGGCGCGCAAGGCCGGGCTTCTCCGCGCGCAGGAGGTGCAGCGCACCGCGATCGGGTACATGCAGCTGCAGTCGACGAAGCCGCAGACGCTCGGGTACGCATTGGCGGATTCGCCTGCAGGGCTCCTCGCGTGGATCTACGAGAAGCTCGTTGCGTGGACGGATGGGTTTCCGTGGGACGATGACGAGGGTGGGTGTTGCAGCTTGTAACTCCTATAATTTGACATTTCGTTTAGTTCTCACCTGGATCTCGGTGTACTACTTCTCCCGCGCGGGGCCGGCTGCGTCGCTGCGCATATACTACGAGGTGACCTCCATCGACGGGAACATCGCGCCGTCCATGCACGCGCCCCTCCCTACGATCCCTTTGGGATACTCGTATTTCCCCGGCGAGGTATTCGATCTTCCGCGCAGGTGCGTTTGAGCAGCTCTTTTTCTTTATTTTTGCTTCCTTCTTCTTATTGAACGCGCCACGCTGATCACGAATTTCTTCCAGCTGGGCGCGCCAGAACGGAAACGTCGTATTCGAGGCGGAGCACGACGCCGGGGGCCACTTTGCCGCGCACGAGGTGCCCGCGCTGCTCGTGGGCGATCTGCGCAAGATGTTCGGGCGCGGGGGACCGGCGTATGGGGTTGTCTCTGGGCGGACGGGGTATTGAGTTGGGAGAGTCGAGTGTAGAGGCTGAACTTACCGCTGTCGGAACGACTTGGGAGGAGGATCTTGAAAACTTCATTTTTTTCGTTCCAGTGCTGCTGAACTTCCATATCTGGATTTTATCGACTATCTTTGAAGTTTTGTGGAGTCTGGCTACGGGAGACTACTGCTGAACATTTAAAATCGTTTTTACAGGACAATTGTCTTCAAAATTCTCTGGTTGCAATCTATCCCGTGACCATTCTCATAAATTTGCAATTTCGGATCTGAGAGTCAGACTTGTGTGCATGTGTTATTATTCAAACATCGATCTTTACGCTTCACCACGGCACCTAGGATTCCGAACCTTAAGAAGTCGATCTCGCAGCTGCCGCTACGGCTCAGGGTAAGTATTACTACCCATTTATACTTTCTAACCTTAAGGCATCCACTTCTCAGTGCTGATCTTCGTTTTCAGCCAGTTGCCAGAGCGGCAGTCGATGGGTCCCGTCCAGACATTGAACGCTTGCTGGACCTCGCGACGACGGGCCAACACTCACAATCTCGTCTCTGCCTGCCCATATTCTACGTGCATCTCGACATCGAGAGAATCCCCACCGCTAACCAGCTCGACAACCTGGCCTTCTCGATTGTTATTCGGCGATTTGTCCACAGCTGGCCCCGTACTCGAGGCGGAGTATGTACGTCATATTCGCTCCCCTCCTCGATCCACTACTCCGGAATGATGATGCCGTGGGGGAAGAACTTGCCCGGGGCATTGGAGTGCATGCAGTAATCGCCCGTGCCTGGAAACTACTCATCGTCGAACCTCCGCAAACGTGCCGTGCAGCCCTCACTTCCGTCTGCAAAATCATGTGTCGCTTTCATACCGGAATTCGCGGCACCGAGTGCGAGCGGTATATAGAGGAGTTCTACGAAGGGGCCGGCGGAAGCCTATCAGACTTGGCATCGCTCGTCGTCCAACATCTCGACTTCGTCATCCAGCACCTCGACCATCATACGACCGAACCTGATCCAGACCGGACCTCCATTCACCTCTCCAGCGTCTTTCTGTTGGCCCTCAATAACAAGAACAAGGCTTCATTCGAGGCGGCTCTGGTTTCTCGCGGAATCGTTACGAGAATTACGCGCGCTTCGCGCGCGGTGGCGAACCGCATACCGAACGCGGTGCAGAGCATGTTACCGCTCGTCTTGGAGTACCTGAACTGGCGGTTCCGACAGCTTGTGGCGTACCCCTACACCCGGGAGGCCATTCGCGCGGGCCTTCTGCATGTTATCATCGCATGTGGCAACATCTCTACGTGCGAGAAAGACCTTGCGGAGCTCCTTGACATAATCACGCTGCATACAGTATACTACGTCTTGTCGTCCATCGAACGGGCTCTGAGCGAGGTCATCGAGCTGCAGACCTCGCCCGCCTTTGTTCAGTCCTCAACCTTTCCGAAATGGTGCACCTTTCGGGATGTGGCTCAAGCACGGATAGCCGTGATGAAACATTACGAATCGGAGGAATACGTATCGTCCAAAGCCTGCGAAAATGTAACTGTGAGCCTATTCTTTCCGTGTTCAACTGGTGTACACTGATCTTTTTTGCAGTGCGGCAGGATGTACCAAAGACGTGAACTCCTGCGTTGCTCTGGCTGCACGGGGCCGTAATATTGCTCCAAGCAATGCCAGAAGGCTGATTGGAAAGCCGGCCACAAAGTTTCTTGCCGTCGCATGCATTCCGAAAACCAGGGTGAGCCCGAAAAACCATATCTTTGCTGTGAACGGTGACGAAAGAAGCCCGGACATAGATGCGCCGGAATATCTAAGCACGCGAGACCGCTCGTTTCTGTGCGCCCTCGTGAACCACGGGTATAAAAGCATGCAGCGAAATCTCCTCAGATGGGAGCTCGATTTCCTGGGTCAATTCCCGGAAGACACACTCTGTGTCAAGTTCGATTACACTAGCGTTCCCCCAGGGATGGGTTACTTCAAGCAGAGCGAGCTGCCAGTTGCCTGGCAGGATGGGGCTCCGCACCAAGCTCAGAGTGGTGGGCGCGTGCAACTGCATTTCGTGTCGCTGCCTAACGGAATCGGTGCATCGACGTACCTAATGCCAATGCAGTTCGCTAACGCGGTGTTGTCCGCCGGAGTGAAGATACTGCGAACGGATCAAGCAGACGGCTCTACTACAACGCAAGCGGATATTGAGGAGAGGTTAAGTATGCTCATCGACGAGGCTGAAAGGCACCAGCAGTGGCTGAGCCGCTGGGTGAAGCGGCGGCCCTTTGCGGTAGTTGCCTGAGGTGCCTCATTTATAAATTATGTCGGTCATATCATACTCCGTCACCGAGTAACTAAACTACTATAGCATTTTGTTTCACGCTCGTGGTTGCTGCGCTCTCTGAGCTCTCCCAACATGAGCGCCTATGAGGTTTGCCTCCGGCGCCGATCTAACCCGGCTCGAAATCCTGATGACGAAGTCTGTGACTACACCGCCTTTTGTAAGCATCAGCTTTTCGCCGGCGGTGTTCCGTCCCGACCCGCAACTTGTGATCTGTCGTGAAGAAACTTGGACAGAGCCACATTGGTGACCGCACTGTCCTCCGTATCTACTCGTGCGAGCTGCAAAACGCTTGGGCACCTCCTCTTCGAACAACAACACCCCTAGCGCTCGCTGTGCTCACTAGCCATACCAGCGTGAGGACTTCAACAAACCGACAGCGTTGTCTCCTGGGTGCGTTAGTCGAGCCATCGCGAGTACCATGCTGACGGCAATACTTAGTCGCCTATTCAAATTAGGAGTCCCGGCCTTCCACTGCTTACAACGACGCTAGTAAGACGATTTACCAAACTTCAGACGTGGTATAAGTATTAGGGTGAGGACAGATCCCCTACTCAATGAAATCGGCCCTGACGCGTATCTTTCGTTCCTCGACTCAGATTCGCACAGTCTCCGACATGACAGCCGCGACAGAACGCGAAGAAAGGCAGTGGAATCGGGTGTGTGCTAATCTCACTTGGCATTGATTTTGTGTGTTCACTATTCGCACCTGCAGTTGAGCCAGGTATTTCAGACTTTTATCCGCCCTGTTTAGGATGAAGACTCACCTCGAACTAGCTCATGAGCCATTTCCACGCCTATTTTGAACGAGAATGTACGTTGTTCACCTATGGTATGCAAACAATACTTTATTTTCCTGACCATGTTGGCTAGTCAACACGATTTACGAGGTGAAGCTTATCCCAATCTATCGGTTCAAGTCAGATCCATATAATTCTTCGCGGGTACAGCTGGCCGACGGAAGTTTCGCACGACGCGGCCTCAGCCGCTCACAATACTTGGGCATCGCCGGACAATTCAAATCCCGTGCGACTTCATCCTCCCTGTTGCATGCTTGCTGAGCGACTTTTCGTAGATCTAACCATGCACCACACCTACGAGGAGGCGCACCTTTTCCCCATATTAGCTGAGCGGATGCCGGAGGTGGAAATTCTATTTTTTCTTCGTCTTTCTCGCCAGTAACTGACACGTTCGACTCAGTTCTCAACCGAGACAAAGGCGGGGCACGTCGATTCTCATAAAGGCATCCACGATGGTATGCTTTCCTCAACTGTCTACCATTTGGAGGCGGCTCCTGACTGGCAGGTTAGGTTTGGAAGCGCTCACGGCCCTGGTCTCCAAGTTCAAACGGGATCCATCAGCGTATTGTGAGTTCCGTGCTCCATCCTGTTTGAGTCATTTCGGATTATTGACGTTGAAAATTAGCTGGGCCCGAGATCCGGGCCTGTCTCGACAGCTTTCGAGAAGTGCTCTTCACGCACCTCGATGCGGAAGTCAACGATCTGCGTGGGGAAAATATGAAGAAGTACTTCACGCTGGAAGAGGTGAATGCGCTCTTGGCGGGGCATGGGGAGGATGACTGACGGTACCGGTATGGGCTGGAATGCAAATTTGGCGGACTATCATTAGTGGGTTGGAATTATGTAAATGAGAGTTCACAACGAGATATAATAGTGGGACTACAAAAAATCTTCCTCGACTGTCATGATTGCAAATTCTTTGGCACGCCGGAATATCAGCCGGGCCCGGTGCCGGCTGTTCAACAGCAATAGTGGCTGGATGTGCGCAGCAATCAACCACCGCTGAACGTGAGGAAGAAACTTGAACGCAAAAATAAACCACCACTCAAAGCCACAATCATTCTGACGCGGGGAATCGAACACATTGGAAGGATACATACAATGAGAGCTAGCGATGTTCCATCCACCACATCCGATGTCTTGGTCCATTGTTTCCTGAGTTAAGCTATGAGATTCCATGCGACCGCGAGTGTGTCGATGTCATTGTTAATGAATAAATCGGAGTAGATTGGCCGACTTGTTTGAAGTTGGGCAGATACAACCAAATCCAACCCTAAGAATATTCGAGCTCGGCCAAGGGACGAATTCAAACTGATCCGAAAGATGAATTCACACTCGGCCACTGATGAATTTACACTTATAAAGAGACTAATAAATTGGAACTGAAGCTCGGAAAAGACAAACCCGTGCAATGTTCATCCATAAGGAGTCCCGATTCGTGATTTGAGTCTAAGTATGAGTGGCGATGATTTGAGTATAAGTATGAAAGTGTACAGATTTACATGTTGTGAATGGCCACAGTATAATGGTACAGTTGGAGTGCAGAGATCGGAGCCGAATTGTGGAGAAGGGAAGAAAGCGTCCGAGGAAAGAGAGGAGAGAAAGACAAGGAGTCAGGGGAACGCGACGTGCAGCGCGCATCCTGAATTATGCCGGAATCGGTGTTGTTACCATGCCTAATCGGCCCGGTTATCGTTTACGCAACCCACCGCCCGCTCGTCGCCAGCACCCCCACGACGATGACGCACCCCAAAACGCGCGCAAGTGCCCCGAGCGCACCCCACACGCCGAGGACGCTGCTCAGCGGATGCGGAGCGTGCCGACGCGCTTGGAGCTGTCGCGCGTGGGCGAGCGCGGCGAAGGAGTAGTCCGTGGCGTCTTCTTCCTCCGCTTCTGACGTGGTGAACATCGAGCTTGAGGAGGTGGAACCGGATCGCGTGGGTGAACCAAGCTGAGGCAACACTGGCGCTCGGCACCCGGGGCAGAGACCGTCCGATGCGGGGCCGTGTAGCCACTGGGGTTAAATTTGATTAGTGCATGCCAACGTCGAGAAGTATGAACTGACGGTGGCAATGTGGTCTGCACAGAACACCTGCTCGCAGCAGGGCGTCCAAATTGGAGATGTGGCGTGCTCGAAACTGTGTTGTTTACATTAATTAGTTGATCAATTGAACCCCGAAAATTTGGCATAAGTTCGCTGAAGGTGTCCAAGGATATCCGAAAGGTGGGTCCCACTCGGAACATCCTAGGAAATCCAATCCTGGACAATTTCCTTTGCTTTTACTTGCACAAAGCTGACGCTTCATGAAAGGAAACACAGAAGGAATGTGGCCCGGAAAGCCCGAGAACTCCCGCTGGGAAATTGTGCTCGGGTTTTTCCACCGCGAAGAGTAGGCCCTTGATGGAAGGAAAACAGAAGGAAATTCATGGGAAATCTGGAGCCGTTCTTTCACCGCGACACTTTTAAATCACCGTAGTGCCGCCAGAATTTTTCTGCGATGAAATATAATAAAGAAAAGGACTCACCAGATCCCGCAATCTCCTTCCTCTCCCCTGGTCCGTCTCCGAATAGTGCCACCGACTTTCTGCCTTCGATTTGCGTTCGCTCGCGAATACGATTCCGGCGGGATTGGGGACCCAATACCATCGGTTTCTGCACCGAGATCGAGCGCGTACTTGGTATATTCCTCCTCGTTCTCCTCTGCCTTCAATACGTCCTCCAGCCACAGATCCTGACTCCCTAGGGGCTGTCGGCGTAAGGACGGCGATGCCAGCGCATCTCGGTGCTCGTTGTGCGCAGTTTTCGTTGTCATTTCTCTGGTCGAGCTCGAAAGATGGAGAGCAAAGTACTAAGTAGGTCGGTGGCAGAGGACGTGGTGGTCGGGAAGAAAGGATAAATGAAGGGTCACGGTAGCATGTGAAAGTTTTGGAGTCGGCAGGCGGGCCGGGTTGGCTTATGTCAAGGTGTTTACGAGCGGTCCAAGCGAGAAATTCGATCCGAAATATTGTATTGTCCACAAATATATCGAATATCGTCTAGATGTCTGGGGGACCTGAGCAGACCTGAGCCTGTCTCAAAAGAGGAAGAAGAAGACGACGAGGATGTGAAGGTCCTCTCGCACACCAACATTGGCACCGTCATAGAGAAGTTGCACTCACCACAGATGGATATGCTGCCGCGGGAGAAGGGGGGATATTCCGGCCAAGAATACAGCTTGTTCCCCAAAACTCGGTTTGGGTGAACTATTTGTTGTTGTAATTAACCCTAGTACACTTCAATCTATAAAGCAAGTCTTGCGCACGGTGCGGCCGCGGCGCTGGTCCGACACGGCGCTGCTTGAGCACCGCGAAAAAGTTCCGGGATGTGTCCCGTTTTGCTCCTTTTTGCTCCTCCTGTATTGTATCACCTGGAGCGTTCGCCCCTGGTTTTCCGTCAGGTACTCGGATGTCATGCATAGAAGACCAGGAGTATCTCCGACACACTCATTCAAGAGCTTGTAAAAATCTCGCATCCATAATAATATTGGTACAAGAAGACTGCATATACTATTCTGCCTACACCGCGTTCTGCTTTGTTGACTGTTCGGCGCTTGGTGAGCCCGTCTTACTTGAAGAACCAACCTGCGCCTTCTCCGCCGCGAGCGTGTCCTCCTTGAGCGCCGGGCGGTTCGCGTTCCCCGCAGTCGTGCCGCCGTCGACAGGAAAGATGACGCCCGTGATCCAGCGTGCCTCGCGCGAGGCGAGGAAGAGGATCGCTGGCGATGGTTGAGTTGTTGATTTTATATCCAATGGAGGTGTGATCGGAAATTTCATTCCAAATGGCGAGGAATTGATTAGCAAGGTCAATGTAACGGAGTAGACAAGGTTTTGGATGAAGTGAGTAGAAAGACTAATCAAGAAGGTGGGAAGACGCACCGTAGCCGACGTCCCATCCTGTGCCCTCCTGATGAAGGAGATTCTGGTTAATGCGTGCCTGGCGCATCGCGTCCGTCATGCCACGGCCGCGGACCATGGGGGTCTGGATTCAAAGGGTATTAGATTTTACGATCACCGGTAGCAGGATCGACGTACGTAGACCATGCCCGGGGCGACACAGTTGACCCTATTCCGTTTGCCAAGTCGTTTTTGTAAATATGAATGGAAGACGGCTGCATGGACGACGCACCGAATGTTGTCCGGTCCATGGTGCGCGGCCATCGCGCGGGTGAGCTGGATGATGGCGCCCTTGCTGACGGGATACAGAACCCCGGGGTTGCCGCCCAGAACTAGGTGGGAAAAGAGAAGTATACGAATTTAATCAGGGCCCCAAAACCATCTGGTTGCTTAATGGATAGATGACGCACGGCCAGACACAGAGGACCTAGATCAAAGCCAATTGACTGGTTTTGATTTTTTGAGAACACCGAATACGGATGCGTACATGTTCACGATGGCCCCGCGCCCTGCTTTCTTCATCTCAGGAATCGCATACCGCGACATCATAACCATGGAGGTGACCTGCGAAGCTGCAATCAATAATAACCCAACCAGCCAGTAAACTGCTCACGTTAGTGCGAAAGTCCCGATCCCACGCATCCAGGTCGACCTCAGTGACGTTTCCGTGTGGCCCGCCCACTCCCACTTCAAGGAAGCTTTCAGTATACCCGCGATCCGCAACGGGAGAAACAGACGCACCAATGTTGATGAGGATATGCAGCGCGCCGAAAAGTTCGACCGTCTTCTTGACAGCGTTCTCGCACGATGCCTCCAGCGTCACATCGCACTGGATGACCTCCGACGTACCGCCCTCCTCGTCGATCATGCGTTTCGTCTCCTGGGCCCACTCGACGTTGTAGTCGACTAACGCGACCTTGGCGCCCTGGCGGGCGAGGAGAATCGCCGTCGCGCGCCCGTTGCCGATTTCGCCTGCAAAAAGATAAAGTTTAGCATAGATTAACGTCCTCCAGAGTATTCCCTGCTGAGACAGTGCGGAGACACGATGAAGTCATACCAGCTAAACGAGACCCAGCCCCAGTGACGATCGCGACCTGCCCAGGTCAATCTCAGCAACTGCCTTATTTCAACAGGACGCTAGAAAGCGCACGTACATCTCCGTCAAACGAAAAGGCTGGAGGAGGTGGTGGCATTTGAGTCGTCGATGTGGTAGAGAAAGGGATGTAAGCGATTCCATGGGAGTCCGGCCTTCAGCAAATGCAAATCATCACCATGTGATCACGAGGCCTGTGCCTGGGACTCGAAGTGGGAGTGATCTGGAGTGATGCGCAGAAATTTCAAATGCAGTCGTTACTCCAACGTTATAGGGACGGCGCGCCGTCGCGCACATGCCCCGGCCGCACCGCGATAAAGGCGTCGCTTACCGGGCGGTCCGGTCAGCTGCACTCCGGGCCGGTCAAATTTTGAAGATAGGGGGTTGAGTTTCGCTTTGTAACCGGACGCTCAGCACAGAGAACGCATGATTGCATTGAATATCGGGGTGTGATGCCAAAAAGTGGTAATTCTCTCAACTTGGTTTGAGTGACAAAATTGCATCTCGTTCCGAAACAGAGTCACGTTGGCAGGGAATAATTGGTTGAGTGGAGCTGCTACAGGGATTACTTAACCGGTGGTACTTTATATCATGCAGTGTCGGGTGTGATACAGTAACAGGACTTGTACAGTAGAGAGCGTCTGAGGTGAACATGATACACAAAGAGTGGAATGTTCTGGGATGGAAAATGATGGGATACAAAGGATGGTGGTCATTCTGATTGATTTATGGCATAGATCTAGAGGATGGGAAGAGAGCTAGAGGTTTGGCTGGGAAGATCAGCTGCAACTAGCGAAATGTTCAACCGGCGACATTCCCGGGTAGAAGAACAGCGTAGTGGCGAATCCCACGTAGAGACCTAGACGAACGGAGCGCAGTTAGCTCTGAACTCTTCGAAAAGCAAATTTCGACGTACACATGAGGATCATGCCTTCGAGCTGAAAAGACGCGCGTCAGATTCGTAGCGAGAATGTTGAGAGACACTTTACCCAGTTGCTCTTCCCGTCTTGACAGACGTAGTTGACCATAAATACGGCCAGGACGAGACAAATGGCCTCATAAGGGTCAAAAAGGAGTGTCATCGGCGTGCCCAGGCCCCAGCCGACGATAACAGTAAGCCTGCGACCAAGTCTGAATTCACTATGTGGAAATAGAATCTACGAATTGGCTCACGGGATAACAAACAGCCCAATTTGCTGTGAAGATAGTAAAGTGATAGTAAAGTGAGTCAATGGCAAGTTCATCTTGCGCCGACAACGGGGACTTACGATGCTCGACCCCACAGCAACGTTCATTGCAAGTGTCATCTTGTCCTTCGAAGCTCCGCTGACCGCCGAGGCATGCTCTGTAGCGGAAATGAAGAGGCTGTGAGTTACGGAGAGTAAGATATAGAGTTGACCAGTGGCCACGCACCTGCGGCGTTCCCGACGATGGGCAACAGGATGATTCCGACAAACTCCTTGGTGATCGCTCCAGATGCGGTGAGCCCGTTGATTGAACCCACGAGAAATTCCGCGGTAAAGGCCACAAGCTGTTATCGGAGCGCTTATCAGCTGCAACGTCGAAGGAGGCACGTAATACGCACTACGGTTACTGCGGCCAGCAGGAGCGCACAGACCCACTTGTTCATTTTTGGGGTCTCCACCTCCTCCTCCTCCTCCGGCGCCGGCTCTGTTGGCGTACCTTCGGCGCCGTCGATCGAATGGGGCTCATCGACGTGGGGCATGTTTCCCAACTCGATCAGGGTAGTGCCAGACGCCTTACTGTCGCGATTGCGATTGTAGGCAGTGGACTTGGCGATGTCCGGGCTGTCGTCCTGATACATCGCGTTGTGCGAAAATAGCTGGAACCACAGCAGGCCCGCATAGACTACACATCGTCAGTGCGTTTCCCGCCGGGGCATAGGGCGGATGAATTACTCACTAACGAGCATGATAAACGCCAGCTGAAATGAAGAATGAGATCAGTACACGCAACAAGCATGAAGATGAATTAGCGCTCACCCCGTGGCTGAACTTGAGGATTTGCGCCTGCACGATGTCGGGGTTCACCGCCTTCTGAGTCATATTGTATATACCGGGCAGCACGACGGTGATGGCAGTGAGCATCAGCAGCGAGCTGTTGAGTTGCGAAGCGCCTTATCAATACAATAATCTTTCATCAGTTTTAATCCATTTCAATCTCCACAGGACTGCACGCACCTGAAGCAAAGCCTTGCTCCGAGTAATTGATTCCGCCGACAAAGCAGCACATCCCGAGAACGAGCACTGGAGGGCAGTCAGCATGTGCATGAGGGCGCTAGATACAATGAGGCATACATAGATTGCTCAAAATGGAACCGATGACTGGGAGAGGTTAGATTGACGTGTTACATGGTTGGATATCAACGCACGCGACGATTGGACGATCCCGAGCTCGCACTCTTTCAGGGCGATGATCTAGCGCCGATGTGAGATTGAGATCTCCGACGATGGAAATGGAGAGAACACATACTGCGACTATGAGTTCGACACTGCCCTCATCGTGAGTTTGAAATGAGCACGATTGGATATCAAACGACTCACACGTTGCCCTGGAAAAAATAGAACAGCGTGAGTTCGAAAAAAATCAGGAAGTGGAAAGATAGGCACCAGGGTAGCGTTGGTGAATCCAGCCAAAGCCTGTCCCATGCGTAGGGACAAATCATCCGTAGCAAAGGCCAGCAGCTAACGAGGGAGTCAGTTATAATCCGATTTTGTATGAGCAGATGTATGTGCCTTTGCGAGTGGAATGATAGCTATGAAACCGGCTGTGGAGTATGCAGTTGAGAGGGGAGAACGAGAGAAATAGAAACCACAGACTGATGAATATAAGAGTATACTGCGTGGGAAGGGTCCAGTGAAGTACCCACTGCGAAAACAATCAATAAACGGGAATAGATACACAGAGTGGCACACTCTACCGAGACGGGGATGAAGGCGAGCAAGAGGTTCAGGGGGATGAAATAGTTGTTACGTAGTGGAATGCCTGTAGGATATAGATGAGCAACAACGCAACGGCATCGTAGGACGGCATCGTAGGACGACATACACCATGATAGAACGATAGCCCAGAGACTGTCTGTCCAATCGGGTTCTGGGCCTGTTTTCTTGAAAAAGCGCCTGGCTATCGATCTACGAAACCGAGCCAACCCTCGGAGCACGGGGTTGGAGGGGAACGGTTCGAGCTTGGTCGACTCTTCATTCGCTTCGAGTGCGGGGCCTCGGGTCGGAGCTCTCTGGATCTTTGCTTCGCTCCTGCTAGTCAAGGTCGTCGGGGAAACTGTGACTTCGACTGAAGACGAGCGGGCGGGGAGGGCTGGAGGCGGCATGTCAGATTGCTGAGTTGGTGAGTGAGAGTTCAAGAGAGGAATTTGTTGGAGGTGGGCGGACAGCACTCGCCTCTTAAGGGTTTGCAGTACAATAGGATAGTGTGGCCAAAGCTGTGTGACTGTGCGCCCACAACGTTGCCACAGAGATCCTTTCATGGGTTTGTTTTGTTGACTCGATTTTGGTCCGTCTTGTTCTTTAGACTTTCAAGCGCTCGAAGCTGAAAGTACAAGGACAAAAGATCTGAGCAACCCGCGTCGTCCTGCATCGTCGCTATCAGTGGCAAACCTATCACAGGCTGTAAAGCACAGAAGCACGAGCGCAAGAAGGCCAGACTCATCGTCTATCTGTGCAAAGCGTCTGTACAAGCGCTGTGGTACCGCCTGATACTGACGCCGAAATCTGCGATCGTGGACAGCGTGGAAAAGTGAAGCCGTGAACAGCTTCATTTTTGATGGCTTGAACTTGAGGCCTGCGGGGTCTTCGTATTCGCAAGTCGCCGACGGAATTTGTTTACTTTCTTGTTTTATTTTACTTCCTGATCAGAATTCCAAAACTCCTCCAAAAAAAACCCCGCATTTTTTGGAATGAATAAATGAAATGACATTCGGTTTCCTGCGTGAAGGCATGCATGCCGATTGCCTCCTGAACCCACGAAGCCGAGTTAGTTTGGTGTAGAAACTGGACAGCCATGTTCGACGTCCTTAGGTGGAGTAGGGCAGGCTGAATTTTCAGGACGTAAACTTCAACGTGCAGCTCCTTGTCTATGCTGTGTAACCACTGCATAAGAGGCAGGGCGACTCAAGGAATCTCAGATGGAAGCTTGCATGCAGCATATGTATTTGGAACGCATACTTCGGAATGTTTCGTGCTCAGGCGACATAGCAATGGCTCAGGTTCTGCCCATATATTCCAGAGTCGGAATTAGGATCATCGATATAATTATATAAAGCAGAGCTTTCTACGACGTTCAGAGAAACAATGAGAGGTAAGGCTTCATCCATGTTCGACGGAGGCATAGTACTTTCATCAACTCGTTTCGAACAAGTCTGTGTCGGTTGTCTGTCGGAGTGCTTCGGTAACTCTAGTGGCTGTGCGTCCGAAATCTTCCGCGTTTCCACGAAATGGGATCAAACCTTGCTTTTTGTTTTCCGAACCACATTGTGTTGTGCCACAATGTAGTTCTAAAATTTGGCAAGCGGCACGCCAATTGCTGACGGAAATCCCTTCTGGCAAAGACAAAGACCCGGTAAGGGATTGCAAATTCCCACGGTTCAACCTTACTCAGGAAATGGTGAACTCTCTACTCACACACCGGCAATGTATCTCAGTAATTATCCACATCGCTCTACACGTAGTAACAGGTTTGCCTGAGCCCCTTAAGGATTACAGATTATAATTACTCAGACTCAAAAGGATTCAGTATAAACGGATTCCTCAGATTGTATTGTAATGAAATCAGTTTGATTCCCCTTCTCCGGTTGTCCTCACACATTATAAGCCCTTCTTCACAACCTGCAGATACCGCGATATGAAACGCTTTCCTCGCACCGCATTCTGGCTCTTTTCTCTCACAGATAACTATGGATCTCGTTGTCATCCTGCCGGAAAACAAAAACAAAGCAAAAATCGAATTTCAGCAAGCAAAACCTTTGGCTCAGCTTGTACTTGAAGCCCTGTCCGCCTGAGGCGAACTCGATAGTCAAAAACCACTTTGCCGTCAAAACGATCGATCTACCTGAGACTTGGCGGAAAAAACCGCGGAAGCTGTTTCAGATGTGGGTCTCAAAAAACACCCCCTGCAGGGTATGAATACCCTGAGCGACGCGATTTCTTGCCCAACTTTTTGTTCTTCTCCACCACGTTGATCGTTGGTACTTTTTGCATTTTCTCTACCGTCCATTGCTCTTATCTGCTGTTGCTATACTCTGTTCACTCTTCCACTCTGCCCTTTCTGCTCTCCACGCTTCCAATGTCTCTTCCCGATTTCACCGGCCGTCTCGTTGACGAAGGTCGTCTCCATCTCACAGAAGTCCTCGGTGCCGGAACCTATGGCATCGTCTACAAGGCGCTTGACACCACCTCCCCTTCACACGCTCCAGCTCACTATGCTGTCAAGTGCCTTGGGCCGCTCGCACCCAACTCAACCCAGGGGTCTCACCATGACGAGCGCGAGATTAAGCTTCATTCCCACTGCAGCGCCCATCGAAACGTTATCAGTCTCCACGACCGTTTCACCTTCGATGGTCATCTATTCATCATTCTCGAGTTGTCTGCCGGAGGACACCTCTTCGATGCCATCGACAACGGCGCGTTCCGCCAAAACGACGAGCACGTCCGGGACGTCTTCATCCAGCTCATCGACACCGTCCGCTATTGTCATGAGCGTGGCGTCTACCATCGCGACCTCAAGCCCGAAAACATCTTGTGCAGCACAGATGCAGGCGACATCCGCATCGCTGACTTTGGGCTCGCGACCGATTGCATACTTCTCAGCTCCTCTGCCGGGGGCAGTCTGTCGTATATGTCACCGGGTTTGTCCCTTCTCAATCCCAGTTGAATACACCTCTTACTCTGTGTCAGAATCACTCACTCTAGGCTCAGAGAGCGAGTCATACGACCCCCGCCAGAGCGACGTTTGGGCTCTGTGCATAATCCTCCTCAACATGCTGTCGGGCCTCTACCCTTGGCGCAAGGCGCTCGACTCCGACGCCGGCTTCGACGCATTTTCTCACGGACGGCGACTACCTGCGCCGCACGTTCCCCATCTCGGACCCCCTCAACGACCTCCTCGAGCGCTGCTTCCGGCCCGTCCCCACCACGCGCCCCACGCTCCTTCAGCTGCGCACCGAGATCGCGGCCATGGACACCTTCTCCTCAACCTCGAATTTCAGTCCTCCCGACGACGTGCTGGCACCCCTCCGTCCCGTCTCCAGCTCCGCGCCTCCAACTCCCAGCGCGTCGTTCAATTTTTCCGCCGTATTGACCGCCCCCTCCTCCGCATCTTTCGACTCCAGTACCCTGCGTCCTGCGCTCATCGGCGGCAAGTACAACGCGTCTCTCCTCTCCCCGGGCCACGCGTCCCACCACGGCTCTGCGCGCGCGCCACCACCTCTCGCCGCAGACTGCCCCGATATCAGCATCGTCCGCGTCTGCGCCAACTCCCTGTGCACGCCGGTCCCCCCTGCCCCGAAGAAGCCGTCGCGGAGCGCGCTCAGGAGGCTCTGCCACCGGATTAAGAAGACACGGCTGGGCTCCTTTATGGGCGAAATAGTGTGCGGAAAGTTTTGTTTGCAACTTACCAAAATTTGAACAAAAAAAATTGGCAACTTCACGCAAAAATACAACTTTCAGCTTTCAACTAGAACTTCTCTCAAATACAACTTCACCAGTCAACAACTTTACAATAGGGCAACTTTGGGAAATCCATTCAGGAAGCAAGTACAACTTACAATTTTCCTAAATGCAACTTTTGAAATCTACTTCTTTTCCAAGGAACAACTTTAAGATGTAAGTAACATCTAACTTCTGCTGCTCAGGATACAACAAGATACAACTGCGACCTTAGGTGGATTTTAAATATAGAAATATGAGTACCAGCGGTAAAACGAGTACGAGCAGTGAAGTTGAATGGCATAAAGGATGCTGGCACAAAGCATAAATATCTCAAAATAAAGATTGTGTTGGTCTAGTATGAGGTTCCAGTCAGGTTCCGGTGTCTGTGCAGGTATTGAGCTGGCATAGATAGTGTATTCTGTTCATTCAGGTCGATAGTCGCACGTCATGCACCACCGTATCGATATCGATTTTTGGTCCATGTCACACGTCACTCGGGCCTTTATCGAGCCGAAAATTCGCATCACGCAGGGCAAAATCTCTCTAAAATGCCAAAAAACAGAATTTCGCGTTGAAATTTTCGCAAATTTACCAGTGGTCACGCGAGAAGTTCGGTGGTATCGAATTGTCGAAATGGTCCGAGTGGGTCACGTGTCACGCCCCGTGTCGATCTGAATGAAAAAATACAGTAGTCTGAATCACATAATAAGGGCTTCTGGATTCACACGGTTCAAGTCATGCTGAACTGCAAGCAGTAATGTTACTTGGCATGATCACTCAGACAGCGAGAAATGATACACTTGGATTCCATTGTAACAAATCAGTATACTGTATTATTACATTCAATTCGACCATCACGCGTCATGCACCCCCTGGTCGATGGCGAATATTGGTGCATGGTCACACATCACTCGGGGTCTGGTCGAGCACAAAATCTGTCATGCAGGGTGCAAAATTGCAATTTTTTGCCCCTGCAACGTGAAAAAGCCAATTTTTTTCTTGCTATTTTTGTCGAAATTTTCGGTTTTATCACGCAAAATTTGGGCTTTGGTCAAATCATCGAATTGGTATTTTAAGTCACGTGTCACACCCCCGGTTGAATTGAACGAAATAATACAGTACTGTATGACCCTCTTTCCAATCATCCCCAGTCTAAGCCCTCCTTCCTCCCCGGTATATACACATATTGCAGCTCTCACGCCACTCTATACATGGGCATGATTTTATCAGTAGAGTCTTAACAGACGAGCATGATTTCCAAAGCGGGCATATTCTATCTCGGCCCTTTACTGTACTATTTCGACCATTTCTTTAGTGACGGGTGACACCCGATCTTTTTTTGATTTGCTCAAAAAATACCTCACTAGTAATTCAAAACGAAATTTATTGGTCTCTTCGGTCGACCAAAATCTTAAGACCGTGAAGAAATGGTCAAAATCGTACAGTAAAGGTAGCATCCTTCCATTTATTTAACCTACTCTGGGGAGTATGTGTAAATGACAGGTATAGCCCAGCTATTGATTGAACTGAGCTGTGCATATTGAACCAGCAGACCAGGATATCTCACACCGGGAAAGTTTTGGTACCTGGGATTCTGAGAATGTTACGGAAACTATTAGTTTCGGGATAGATTCCATGAGACAAAACTGTGGCTGAAATCAATAGTGTCTTGACTTCTCTACTGTATTATTTCATTCAATTCGACCACCATATGTCACACACCCTCTGGTTGATGACGAAAAAAAAAATTGATTTCAGTTACAAATACTGTATTATTTCAATAGGGTAAGTCAAAGCCCTGGGCAGTGGGGAGAGACTGATGTTGCTGCCAATTCTGGACCCAATTTTGGCTAGATTCTACAGAATGAATCAGTTGAGAATTGAGACAGCTTGGACCGGTCCTATTCTGTAGCCAGTTCTAGTGTTGATTCTGAAGTATCAGAAATGGGTACCCTGAGAAACAAAATTCAGACTCAGCACTTCTGAGTTTCCAGTCACTCCCCTGAAGTAGGAACACCAATACACCGGTTGGACATTTCAAGTTTTTCGGTGAAAAAATTGGTAAAAAGTAGTTTGAGTTTTACACAAATTTTTCATTGAAAAAGTAGGTGAAAAACTCAAAAGCTTTTCACCATTTTTTAACTTTGTTCTGAATTTTTCACCTAATAAGTGAAAATCTTTGAAAAACTTTTCAGTTTTTCACTTACTTTTTCAGTGAAAAATTTGTGTAAAACTCAAACTACTTTTCACCAATTTTTTGACCGAAAAACGTGAAATGTTCAACCAGTGAATAGGGGAAGTCAAAGTTGGGAAATGGCCGGGTCGATTCTGCAGTCGATTCTCGGGTTGATTCTGTGACGAGAATCAGTGTCAATCCAGAATCAGTCTGAATCGGTGTTCCTACCCTGGAGGAGGAACTGCTTCAGAATCGCTGATTCTCAATGTTGATTCTCTTGTCACACGATTCTCGTCCTCTCAGAATCGACGCAAGAATCAGTTGCAAAATCGGACCGGTCAAAATTGGGTTGATTCTCAACCGATTCTGTTTGTCGAATCTGGCCAAAATCGGACCCAGAATTGACTCCAGAATCGGGGCCAGTTCCCAACTTTGACTTGCCCTAATATTCCCACATTCTGTCTCAGATTCTGGTAAGATTCTGGAACGAGAATCAAGCAGAATTGTGGCAGAATTACGGTTGATTTTGACCCCACAATGATTATGATGTGATTATGCAAGTGGGACAATCAGCTGCAAGCCAGAATCATTGCAAAAATTGGGCAGAATTGTTGAATCGCCTCCAGAACCAAGTCAACAATTCTGGGTGATTCTGGTTTCATGTGATTTTCCCGTGATATGTAAATCCAGAATCGTTGTCAGAATCATGACACAGAATCGAGCAGAATCCGCTACTCTGACTGCCCCTACTGATATTCTTGATCGATTCTCAAGTCAAGGATCGGCCTCAGAGTTGACTCAGAAGCATGCCCTCCCTAGGGCTTTAACTTCCACTATTAAAATAATGCAGTAATACTTCGTTTCTTTAACGAGATGACAGGCTTTTGTTTACATTTCCGCAGTTTTGATTCACCCAAAAAATGAGCCAAGACCAAGCCAAGGATAGGCCAAACAACCGCTTTTGTAGTTTATTCCCTTCAACAGCTTCAATTTTTCTTGGCTTCTGTTTTGGGCAATCAAAGCTGTTAAGTTGAACAGCAATTGTAGTTCGTAAGGCGTCACAGCAGTGGTTGAGATTCGAGAAGCTGTTAAGCACAGTTGAATCAGCTCTTTTTTCACTGCGCAAAACTGCACTCCGCCGGAGGTTCTTTACCAGAGCGTAGCGGAGGGATTTCTTGTTGAAATCAAAATTTTCTCACCTTCTGAGAACCCACCCCCTCCTCCACTGCCCAGCCTGGGAACATTTGTGCCCTCCACTACAATTGATGTCATATGTACTCCGTATAAACCCTCAGCGCCATCGATGATTCTCTTCTCTCCCTCCTGAAGCTGCTCAAAGCTGTTGCAATATCTGTCCATGCAATACACAGATTGGATGAGTCCCCTTCATCTCTTTTTCACTTCATACCTCATACTGTATTATTACATTCAATTCAACTATCACGTGCCACACACCCCCTATTCGATGGCAAATATCGATGCATTTGTGAAAAAAGACCTCATCACCTCTGCATGCTAGTACTTACCAAATCTGAATCATTCCATAAAAGGCAACCGGGAATTACAGATTTAATCCTCAAGCCGATAGTTGCAAGCAACATATACTATAGCTGCTCCCAGCTCACTCAAAAGTTGTATTTTATGCTAGCTAAAGTTGCTTCCTTATCATACGTGAAAACCCTGAAGTTGTAGTTGTAACATTGTGAAGTTGCAACTTGCAGAAGTTGTGTTCAATCAAAGTTGTACGTGAAAAAAAGATGAAAACCCGGAAGTTGCCCTAATTTCAAGATGTCAAAAGTTGAAGTTGACTTGCGGTTTTTCGGTCCAACCTGCCGAAACTTTCCGCACACTATTTCGCCCATACTCCTTGTCTGTTCTTTGCTTCTTTCTTTTTTCATATACTCAATATTTCGCAGGCCGAAGAAGAATTGACGAAGAAAATGGAGGAAGGATCGGGATGGGATGGATGGATGGATGTGGCGAGGGACGAGGAAAGAATCGGATGGACGACGCGTTTACGGTACATGAGGGAAGATTGGTTGATGGTGCGGCCGTCTTCAATCAGCCAGGTGTCCTTTTATTTGACCGCTCGTCTCTCACTGATTGCGTTTGCCAGATGAACATTCATGATTTGAGCGGAGCGCTTCATCTCAAGGACAGCCTATTCATTGCATCTTCCTTCTCTTCGTTCGCTGATCATGCTGTTTCAATTCCAGTTACTACGCATTCGCTGGCGCTCCAACCTCAAAGGTGTCCATTCATTTTTTCCTCATAACATCCATTGATTACGGCTGGCAGATTCAAGGATCGTCCCCGCGCAGCAGTGTACTCGGAAGATGAGTCCACTCCAATTATATATCCCAGATTCCAATCATCTATCCTCCCGGTTCCGATCGCTAACCATGTTGTCCAGATAACGCTTTATAATATTCTTCCAGCAGTCTGGCGGCAAAGGTGTCCATTCCACTTCTCACTCGCACTTTTTTTGACCATCAATTCAAAAGGCCCTTCGGGCAGCCCTGGTACTCGTGATGCAGGAACCCAGCGGCTGGAGCCCTTATTATTTACCCTCTCAAAGGTCTCGGATATACAGGTTTCAGGGATGAAGAATCAACTTTGGTCAAATTTGTTGTGGAGAGGTACATTGAAATATGCATGGCAGTTTTTTGGGAGTTTATCAACTGCAGAACTCTTGGAACTTTTCTGTGAACACGGAACCCCCAGGTTGAGGTTTTTGCGCGGTCCAGGACCTGGGCAACGGGTCCAGACATGTGAACACTGTGTTGATGGGATCCATCAAGACCTCCCATAAATGGTAATGGTATGATGGGAAGAGGGAGAAAGCAGGATGGACAGACCCAGGCAACGGGGCCCAGGCTCTCCATCGTCAATTGATGTAATCAATCAGTAACATCTATAAATGGTAATGGTATGATGGGAAGGGCGGGAAAGCAGGATGGAAGGACCTGGGCACTGGAGTCCAGGCTTTTGAATAGGCCTTTGATGGGATCGATCAATAGTACCTATAAACGGTAATGGTGTGATGGGTTGTCCGCATTTGAAATCTCTAGACCTGGTACCGTATACTAGTACCAGGAATACCAAGATCCAACATGAACTTTGAAATCGCGCCGGGGCCGGACCCCACCATCGCATCCGCAGGCGGACATCCCTCGATGACGAGCTGGACTCGACGACGACACTGGAGCTGGACTCGATGGCGTTGGAGCTGGACTCGAACGGAACGGCAGGGATGCCACCTCATGTCGCGTTTGCTGCAAATGTACCACGGTCATTGTAGTCAAATGGGCACTCTAGGTCTTTGTAGTCAAATGGGCATTCTAGTGTACTGTTTTTTCATGCCGGCATGCAAGAATGTACCCTGTTTCGGTTGCTGGTCAACCGACCCTGGCGCAGAGCACTCAACGATGTTTGATTCAGAGCGCTTAATTTTGTTTGAATTCCAAGAACTTACATGCAATTTTCAATTTTAAGCCGCCGGCCCCGGTCAAGTATTCTGGTATAACTATACAATACATAAACGAACTGCAGCGCAAATTACCCATGTCCATCAGTCATAAAATACGAAGCATTGTCCAAAACGTACACTCCAATCGTAGCAAGTAAGTGATGGATCATACCAACAGGGTGCAAACCATGGCCGCAGCCACGGCGCCAATCCCCGCCCACGCGCCCCGCCGGCTCCCCCTATTCGAGTTGTCCTTCGACCCGCCTGCGGTTGTGCTTGAGTTGTTGGAGCTGTGACTTGGGCCGGAGCCGGGGACGAGCACCGGCGGCGCGCTAGGCGTGAAGACCTTGGGGCTGGGTATACACGACGCCGCCGCCGCGGACGCGCCGCTTGCAGGGGCCGCGCTGTTGATAGTCGCGTTTCCCGAGAACGAGCACGCTTGCGGCGCGCGGTGGTTCAACTCATAGTACTGGCTCATCACGTACGAGAGCTTGATCGCTGCAAATTGTCATCAGACTCTTAATCTAACTTGCAGTTGGACGAGGCGTAAGCGCGCTTACTGGGGTCGCACATCCCGACGCGCCCATAGACGCCCGTCTCGCCGTTGGCGGAGATATCGTCACACGACCCGCCCATCTGGCTAGCGAGCCCGCACGCGACGCCGATGAGCTCCCCGACGAGGACCATGTAGTCCGCCGTTGGGGGCTGGAACACGCAGCTCAGCGCATTCGCGAGGCACCCGCACGCGCTGTCGTCCGGTGTCGGCGGGAGCTTAGTGGCCACGGGCCACGCCGGCGGGCTCGCGGCTGGACAGGCAGGTAGCGTACCAGCGGCGACGGAGTTCTTCGGCGGCTTGTTCACAAAGGTCACGGCGTTGAACTGGGTCGCGAGGTTGTCAAAGTCACCGTTGGTGGTGACGGTGGAATTGTCTGCTGAGAGCGTCGCAATGCCGAATTCGTGCCCTTTGCTGATGGCGCCGAAGTAGCTGAAGGCCAGGCCGCCCGACCAGACGTCTGTCATGGGTTCGCTGGGGGAGTCGGTTGTGAGACCAAGGAGGGAATGGTTGGATTTACCTGAACATGACGGGGATCTCGGTCCATATCCGAGGGGCAGGGTTGCAATCCTCGCTGCCGAATTCTGAGCTGTGAAGCAAATGCGTCAGTTGAACATCAAGCAAGTAATTATGATACACATACAAGTAGGCGGCAACGTCGTAGTCTGCGAAGCGGCTGTTCAGGCTGTTGAACGTGGCTTTGTCGTCGTCTCCGCACCATTCGCTGTTTCCTTGTGAATTAGTTCGTAATCTGAGTGCAACGTGCAAGACGCACTAATTGTTCAGCCCATACAAATCAATCGCCGCAGCGGGTGAAGATGATGAGCGGTCGCAAGCGAGAAAGTCCGCGACGTTGTCAACCCAGGCTGACGGCCCGTCCATGGCAGCGTAGCCAACGAGGGCCGACGAGGATATGGAGTTGCTTGAATGTCTGGTCAGCTAGCGGCCAACGATCGTAGTGGCGACTGACAGATATGCTCGAACATCTCGAGCAGCCGCTGTAATGAATGGCGCCGCATGGGTAACTTTGAATGTCATCACTTCATTGCCGACATTGTATGCGAGTACGTTGTCGTATTTTTCGAAAACATCGATGGTTCTCAAATACTGGTTGAACGAACACGTCAGCTGCGCTCCTGTGAACTGAAAATAACCGACCTGATCGAGAGTGTTCGTACTCCACGCCGGGAGGGTAGTGTCAATGGATCCGTTTAGAGCTACGGGTAGTTAGAATATATCGTGTTTCCAGCCATGATTGCTCACGCAAGGTCAAATCAAGACTGTTGATTTTAGTTTTTTTGAAAGATGACTTGTGAGGAAGGAATTAAAGACTTACATCACATAAATTCCAGCACTACTCAACGCGCTCATGCACGAGTCATGATCCAGAGATGAGTTGGCGGCGTAAGCCCGGATTGCATTTACACCGAGTTTCTTCAGGAACGGAACATCTCGGTTGCAGGCGGCACTATCGGCAAGATTGTCGACGACTGAGACAACATCAATGACCTTGTAGGTCAAGGGACGAATAAATCGCACATGTGGAGGGCTGGTTAAGAGGATTGTCAGGCCCAGGGACTATGATACCTAAAATTGAGATCCAAAGACATCAGAAGTGTTTTTCTTTCAGGAAAAATTCCCGACCTTGCGTCTGGTACGCGATGCCCTTGATGAAGAATCTGTTGCCGTCCTCCGTATACAGGTACTTCCCTGTTCGGGTCACCTTCGGGAGCGCCCCGGCCGCAGTTGTCAGGGCAAGGAGCGCTATCGCTGCGAAACCATGAGCGTTCACCATCTCCAGAGCGGGGGGCGACTCGTGGCAGAACGAAAATGGGCTTCGTCGACGTCGGGCGCAGGCAGCGTTTAGAGCGCGTTCAGAATGGGGAACGGTCAGGTCATCCCGCCTGAGACATTATATATGTAGAGAGATTACTGTGGCGGCTCGGCTACCAACCCCCGCAAATGTAGGGTCTAGATCTGTAAAAAAGATGCCAATCAGCCTCTGGATCAACCTTGAGCTATTACTCCGGTCCGTACTGCCCTGCTGCAGCTTCTCTTCTCCGATGCTTCTCGGACACTGGAGGCCTGGAATCCGTTTTGCATGCATCGACTTTGGGCCTTGGCTGGAGAAGAAGAAAACGGAGGTCGAGGGACGTGGGAATAAGTGCCGCGGTCACTTGACTACACGTAATCACCATCGCATCACGGAATCGCGGGAAATTGCGGAACGCGCTACCGATCTAGGCGGGCTTGGCAACGTCTTGGGCGCAGATCAGTCAGGATCAGTCCATGAATGTCTCAATGGCAAACAATCTGGGGGATAGGGGTCTTGGGCGGCCACACAGCAAGGTGACGTTGAACAAGAGCTCCCAGTCATTGAAAATGTAACAGCAAACTGCCTTTGCGGTTTTCAAATTAGGTGAAGGGAACAGGTGAGGGCCTAGATCCCATTAGCATTGCCCTATGTAGAAGCTCGAAATTGGGACTTACAGCAACGAGGCCCGAGGCGTGTGGGTAAACCTGCGGACATCGCTTCCATACCGCCACTGCAAGTTAATGATTGACTTGAAAGATCTAAAATCGGGATGAGCTGAAGGCTGAAGACTGGGGACACAACGGGGGGAAACAACACCTAAACCAACCTGTGAATCAAACGAACTGCAGCAGTTTCTTAAGCACATAGAGGACATCGTAATGCGCCATCATAATGCGCAGAAAACCATCAATTTTCTCTTAGCAAAGTGAACAAATAGTACTTGGAAAGTAACAGGAAGTTCGGGAGTTGGAAAACCCGGGAAAATTGTCTGGCGGCAGAAAGCGGCCAGACATTCGGCTGATCTCGATCGGTTCACGCCCAGTGCCAAACAAGAACAACTTTTCCCGCTCATTTCAACACCTTCTCCTCCGCTCGTGATGGCAGTCCCATCTTCCCCGGAATAAATGCTGACAACGACCCTTTCAATTCCTCTGGACCACAATGGGGCCGAAATTCACCTAGCTCTAGTCCGGGGTCCCTCATCACCACTATCTGTGGCATAAATATTTACTTCATAAATCGTGTGTGGGGCGGCCGTCCCTCACTGACTGATTGTAAGCTATCGGACGCGATTTTAAGAGTGTTACGGTGAGCTTGAACGAAACGTGCCTGCTATGCTGTTAGTTTTGAAGCATTTGATCACCCAACGTTGGTTAATATACTCTTATGATACAGACAAAGCTGTGGAGACGCATAGAAGTGATTATCAGTGCGAATGACGCGTCCTGGCTTTTGTGGTCGCGTCCTCAACGCGTCCCGGTTGCCGCGAGCCCTTTGTTTGCATGTATTACCCTGCCGTCTGAGTTCTTGCGATCATGCCGATTGTCTGGCCGAATGTCTGGCGATCACTTCCGCCAGACAATTGATGCCAGATTTTCTATATCCCGAACGCTCTCCAAAGTAAGGAACTCACGAATGTTTCCACCGCACAGAGTCATCGGGCCCCGACTGATGGGCGCGCAACCGGAATGTCGCATACGAGACCGACAAGTGCAAATAAGTAGATCACAAGCATGATGAGGGAAGCCGAGTATTTTGGCGCTGCCCGTTATGCCATGGTCATTAGCCGGAATTGAATTCATGAGAAGGAAGCCAAAGTCGTATCGAGTAGCGGAGGGTCACATTTGGTCACGGAACGAACACGCCGGTACAGCGCCCAAGTGTAACATCAGCAAAACCGGATTCTTCTCGTAGGATTTGGTAGCGGCCGAAGTGATTTTTGTAGCGCTTGTAGCGCTGGTAGCCCTGCGTAGTGCCACGTAGTAGAAACGATCCTTTTGTAGCACTACGTAGTACCGATAAATTTTCGTAGCGTTTTGTAGTGCTACATAGTGTCGGGGACAAGTTCTGTAGCACTAGTCATATACTGGTCAACTTGGGGGCCGTGTTAAATGGCGTTGCATCGAAGTTAGGTTTTTTTGGTACTAGACACATATTACAAATGATGTACCCTGTTCAAATCGAAGTCGTTTAGCGGGTTGAGCAGGACATACCCCCATCCGCAGCGTCTGCAATGAATGGATGCTCAAGGGCTGAGGATGAGGGAGGGGCTGGCTCCCACGGAAGTTTACTAAGTCAACTAGTTTGAGTTCAACAGATTTCCTCGGTTCTGTGGGTTTTGTGGAAACCACCGTTCACCAATACAAGCGAAGGCACAGGCGTCGGCGGCGCGACGACGGGCGCAGGTCGACTTCAAACGTCGAGATCGGACGGCGCTGCACGAAGTAGAAGCTCCACGCATTGCACGAGGCGTGAAACTCGTTTGTGAATGTCGAGCAGCCGTCGCAGCTGCACACACTGTACGAAGCGTGAACTCACGCTCGGGAAGGGTATGCAGCATGACTAGCTCGCCATCTAAATCGAGCTCAATGTAGAGATCGCCCAGCAATGATACTAACGCCACGAGGCGCAAGCCAAGTACTTGTGCTGGGTGCTGTGGACGTACAATGAGTATGAGGATTGGCGTTGTTTGGGTGGATGGAACAAGCCGAAAGTGGACTCACCGTGTACAAGGTCGCGGGGAGTGGTGGCCCGTGCCCTCCGACCTCTTCTTCATGTTTTGACGGCCCTTCAGTGCGAAGGTGAACAGGACCGATGTGGGCTAAGTCTTGTGGATTTGCGCCGAGGTTGAGTTGGTTGGGTGGGTTAGAAGTAGTTTGGTGTGCGCGTATATTGCCGGTGGCGCGACTCGGCGCGCAAAGCCAGCACCGTGATGTGGACACGAGCTCGGAGCTCGAGCAGAAACTGAGAGTTAGTAAGGCTCGGAAGAAATCGGAAGCAATGACACGTGATGTAAAACGAACCAGGTACAAATATTTGTCCATGATGCACCGCTCTGCTCTCTCTCTTTCTCCTTCCACCACCATGAGGTTCACGTTGCCCAAGCCCCGCATCGTCATTTCACAAGGAACTTTTCGCCGCCAGACCGCTCGTCAAGACTATTCCAAGAGCAACTCTGCAAGCAGCTATCGCGTCAGCGCGGGTCGCGTTGGCTCTGGACGGAACTCGCGCGGGCATTGGGTAACAGAAGTCGGTGCGTGAGGCTTCATTGCTCCCGGCGGTCCATTAACTTCCCACTTCCCGCTTCCCGCCTCATAGAACATCAACCTCGTCGACGGACCACGGACTCGCACATGCGCAACTCTTCCTCCGCGTGTGACCTGACTACTCAAAGTTGTACTGTTCTGGTCACGTTCTCTCTTCCGCCCCTGTCAATTCCACTCGCCGATTCAAGCACTTACCGCGTCACGACCATATCAGCTGCGCGCCCTCTCAAAGTCAATTTCCAGTTCGCAAAATCTCACAAGTTGAAGTTACTCCAACTCGTCACATACAGCCAGTTCAATATTATGGGTACAGGTCCAAGCGCGCTCTTTCATTCCTCGCAGTTTTTTCTCGAGTTTCTCTTGTTTCAATCAAGACTGGTGGTTTCCTCAATTACCATCGCTCCAACCACGCTGGGATCGCCCGCTTCTAGTTCAACATGTCGCTCGTTTTCAAGCAGTGCTTCTCAACTTTTCAAATCAAGTTCCCTCCGTTCAATGTCCCTTCATCAACTTTGACTGCGTTTCTTGGGTCAATCCTTCAAGTTCACACAAAAAGACGAAGCCTGGTTCACAACCTATCCCCCAAGTCCCGATGCGCTCTCTTCTACATACTCTTCTACGCTGTTCTTGGCCCCCATTTTTTGTCGTAGATTTGAAAAATAAGACTTCGTTCATTTGTATTTTTCATGTCTGTTTGCGGGTTGTGGAATCCCGTACTACCGCTGCAGTAGTATCCGATTTTTCTTATTTTTTTACGGCCTCCTACGTAGCGCTACGTAGCGCTACGAAGTGCACTCTTTACGCTACAATCTGATACGGTTGTAACAGTCATGAAGGACTGTGATGGTGAAATGTCGAAAGTGTGCCGCAGTGTGATCGCCGCAGTGCCGCAGAATTGCGTTGAAAATCTGAACAATTGAAACGCTGGAAGTAAGTGCTTGCATTCTGAACACCCTCGCAAACCTAGAAAATGCTTCGGTTTGCACTCCTTCCATAATCCGAGAACTTCCGCAACCGTGAGGCATTGTCAGGCAAATTCACTATTCTCTTGACAGACGCTGTAGTATCCAACCTTGCTCGTCCCTCGCTGAATATACAACATCCAAGCACCAAGAATCTTTTTACTAGCGATTTACCTTATCGATAGCAGGTTTCAATTTTGTCTTCATGAAGGTAAAAATTCCCTTCCTCCCCTAGAAATCATGTCACGTTCAAAAAACCCTTCGGCAATGCATCCTTTTACGACCATGCAGACAGCTAAATCTTGTAGCGGAACCTGGGGTGAAGGTGTCCGAGCTGGGCCTCCTCCGCGGGGCCAAGACCGTCCAGACGATCGTCGCGAGCTCCTCGATCACGGCACGCATTCTCCCACTTCATGTGTATCATCGTCGAGACAGTGAGAACAAATACGACCGCCATTCCCACGAGGTTGAGGGTGTTCCCCGTGCGATAGTCCGGCGCGTCGCTGCCCACGTACGTCCAGGTGCTCTGCGGATAGCCATCGGGTAAGCCAGCGCATTCGTTTGAAGGATGCGGGAGGCGCGCGCACGATGATTCCCCCCACATATCCGACAGACGAGAGAACGCCGAGGGCGATGGCGCGTGTAGCGTCTGGCCCCGTGTTCGCTGCGACGAGCCCCGGGTGGAACGTGCCAAAGGGGAATGCTCCTGTGTTGATGTGAGGAATGGAGGTAACGCTGGGGGTGAATTTACCTGCAGCCACGAGGAAACAAGCCGCGTAGCGGGCGTGCAAGGATTTTGCACCCACAAAGATGGAGTAGCCTGACGTAAAATGTCGGATACTGCCAGACGAAAGGAAGTGAGCTGTACCGATTACTCCGACGCCCGCAAGGACAGCCATGAAAGGACCGCGCGTGTCAATTCGCATCGAGATATATGGGATAACGATCTGAGCAATGGCGGCGAAGCAGTATCTATGGCTGGTAGATCAAGACTACAGTGAAGATGGTGTATATCTCGACTTGCGGAGGCACAGAGAGCAGTTGGCTCTCGATTGCCGTCTTCGCAGGGAAAAGGGTTGCCACAACGGTCGGTAAAAACACGGCCGCACTAAAGGCGAGTTAGCAGCTGCATGAATGCCGTGAAAAGACGAAACATGCCCCTGGACAGCAACGTCTGCCAATGCGATTGTGTAGCGTCAGTAAGTTACTTCCTACCGACATACAGCAGGCACGTTTTACTTACTGACGAACATGAAGCCGATCGCAGACAACCACGTCTGCGAGGGAAGCGGTCAGATCCGTAGAGGACTAAAACTTTCCGGAGCTCACATTAATGTTAAACAAACCCTGCCGAAGAGTGCGTGCCCTCGTGCGATGCGCAGCCTTGGTAACAGCAGGGTATTCCGATTCAAGCCTCCGGACGGCGAGCATCTTCTCCTCCTCCGTCAACCAACCGGCCTGCGCAGGGGAGTCGACAATCAGAAAGAGGACGCATATTGCTATCACGGTTGTGATCAGTCCTTCGACGAGCTGTGGCGCGTAAGACTACGCAGTCGAATGGTGGTTTTGAAAAAGTGAACTGACGAAGATCTGCCGGGCAAAAGATGACTGTGAGCCATCATTCAGGCTGAGAAAATTTGAAGCTTACGTTTCGCCAGGGAATCAGCCAGCCAATGCTGTTGGTAAATGGTTAGCCTATTTGGATCGGGATCAGGAAAACAAATTTTATTACTGGTCAATTGTGAGTATGCCCGACGCAATTAGTCCGCCAAACGCCGCCCCAACGTTGGCAGAGGCAAGAACAAGACCCACTATTACATGTTAGTGTTAAATCACCAGGGGAAGTAGGTGGTTACGAACTCCTGTAAATATAAAGGTTAGAGATTAATCGCCCCGATGAATCGGGAGGTGTGCTTGCCTGTAGGTGAGTTCCTGGCGACGATAGAATTTCGACAGGAAGAATGCAATGCCCGGAATCATCCCTCCTTCGAAGACGCCAAGCAGCGCACGAACGACGCAAAATTGGGCAAAATCTCGCACAAAGGCTGAGCACATGCAACAGATTCCGAATCCGATTGCACACCCGGCGAGCCATCTTCCCATGCCGTAGTGTTTCCCGAGTAGATTGCTGGCAATGCGGATGAGAGAGTATGTACTTTAAAACGTAGAAGAGGCTGCACCTTGGGGTCTCAATGATGACATACGTTAACCAGAAACATGTCAGGCTGTGTTGAATGGAACGGTGAGACTTCTGTCCCGCAAAAAAAGGCTCGCTGACCCGATGTTGAATTGAATACCACGAAGGCCAAGAGATCTGTTGGCCGTTGAGAGGATTGGCATCGTCAAAACATACATGACTTACTTTTGGAGACCAGCGAGGGACGCAAAGCCCACATTTACACGATCCAGGAAACAAAACCCTGACATCGTGGAGAGACATGTCGGCTAGAAGGGCGAAACATACCGTCTACATGTGGGAAGTCGTCAACAAAATGGTAGCCGTTGTTTGAGCGAACCCACAAAGCAGACACACAAGCGGCATGACTTTCTTGTCGAGCTTGTTGCGAAGTCGGCTCTCCTCCAATGAGTGGATATCATATATGGGTGTGTTTGTTCGTGACTCGATACACGCGGGGGATTTTTCGTGAGTAGACATGGCGTCCGGAAGCGGTGGGGTGCATGGGTAGGATGGGGAGTGTTATGTAGCAGGGAAATCACCCACGAAGTGCATCTGTCCGCACGATACCCACGTTACAAAAGTCAAACAAACTTGGTCCCTGGCAGGTGCTCTACCTGCGGGTATATGACGGAGGACTAAAAATATGTGTGTATCGAGTTATTTCAAGCAATACACTCATATTTGGGGACGACAGAAGGAGACACTGAAAGATATATAATGAGCAGATAAAAAGAAGCGGTGAGCTGATGGGCACCTGCAACGACTTCCAACCTTTCAACCTTTCATTTCACGTATTTAGCGTGGCTCCCCGTCGCAACGAGAGCCCTTGCCGGTTTCGCCTTCAACTCATAGCGTCTCGGCTCGCATGCGGACCCGACAAAAGATACGTACAGATCCGTTGAGACGTCGGTCCTTGGAGCCTCGGTGGACGCGATGGCAAGTCCAGCGACGAGATCAACTAGCGTCGCGGAAAGAGCACCATGTAGACCTGATTTAGGTCATAATTATTCAGAGCAAAACCGGAGAATAAGTCGGAAATCCACGCACCGCCTTTAGAGTTTACATGCACCGGGAGAACACCTGATTTGAGAGTTACGCGACCCTGCGACGTTGAATTAATCTCCAGTGACGCCAAAAGGAGACCATAAATCGGAGAAAACGTGAGGTAATTTGCGAGGATGCCTTGGACATGGCTGAACAACTGCGGAGTCCAAATTTAATGAGGTTGGATTGTCGTTGCGTGAGCAAGGTTCAGGGCCGTTTGGAACTCTGGATGAGCAGGGACACCGGCGGGGGCACTGGATGACACAGCAGATGCAGGGCCCGCTGGATTGGACGACATGGTGGCAAGATAAGGGCTTTGACAGCCGAAATATAATCGTGATGCACAGCTTCGGACTTCGTCGGGATTAGGTCCGAAAGTAACTTTTTTCCCGGATCCCTTATGATGCTGGTTGGAAACGTTCTTTGCACTTCCACCGGACCGAACTGACTCGAACTGGCTCGAACCGTATCCCATGGCCGACGAACCGTGATGGTGGCTGTGGGCTTCTCTGCGGACTGGGAGGTTGGGGCGCGAGGTAGCAATGCCTCTGGGAGTCTGGGCGCGAGCAGATGATTTTATGGCTCCCATTATAGTATCTATCAACACCCAGCTTCCTGTTACTTACTTGATGTCTACGATGTGGCCCAGTAATCAGTCGGAGGTCTGGAACCTTGCCCAAGGAAATACCCAAGAAATACCGGGAATTTTATACGACATGAATAGATTGGAACTTTCAAACGAGACACCTGGGAAAACAAGAGCAAAAGACGGATTCGCGATCGATGAATTACCCGAGCCCGGATCGAACAGGTTCTTGGCGTGCACCTGAGCGGACAATGCCAGAGGTCTTTGATATGCAGAAGGCTGAACTTGCCTCTGGATAAAGTTGCTTTGGTTGCATTGCTCGCCAGCATAAGTATGCACACAATAATTCATCACCTCCCTCGCTTTTGAAAATTTCAATATGCAGAACATCAAACAACACTTGCTTCCAGCATGCTGCTTCAGTGCCTCGACATTGATGGATGGTCGACCAGCAATTTATTTGAACGTGTTCGAAACTTCCTTACACTGGGGGCAAAGGCCGAGGCACGTGGATTCCAGGTACCTCTGACGCATGTAGTCTCTCCTAGACAGACTGCATTGGTTCGTACCTCACATGTTGTACTGTATTTTTTCAATCAGATCGACATGGGGTGTGACGCGTGACCTACTCGAACCATTTCGACAATTCGATACACCCGAAATTTTCGCGTGACCTCTGGAAAATTTTCGAAAATTTCAACGCGAAAATTCGTTTTTTGGCGTTTTTGAGAGATTTTGCCCTGCGTGACACAAATTTTCGGTTTGATAAAGGCCCGAGTGACGCAGGACATCGACTAAAATTCGATATCGGTACGGTAGTGCGTGACGCGTGACTATCGACCTGAATGAAATAATACAGTACGACGCATGTGGATTGAGGGTCACAATGGGTGTTTGTGCACACTAAGTCCATTGCACCTGTGAACCACATGCCTCGGAGGCACTTGGAGTCCAGGTGCCCTGGATTTTTCCCCCAGTGTTATTCCAGACACCCTAACTTCTTCACTAACAAGTTGGATAAGTTGTGTTACATTCAAGTTTGGGCCGATTGGACTGAGTATAATGTTTGCGTCTAGCACAATAATTCGACGTCGAGTCCGTTCCACTATACTGATTCTGCAGGGAATGGGATAGCGGGAAAAAACCACGGTTGAGAACAGTAGAGAACAGCTCGTCTGACTGGAGTTCAATTGCGGAATTTCCCACGATTCAACTCACGTCGCCTTGCAGGAAGTGGTTGAGGAACAACGAACATGGAATCAGAGCAAGCATACATTGAGTCAACTCCTGCATACCAGCTGGTTGAAGTCATTCCGCTGATCGGCGAATGATTCCGGTCTGTGCTTCGGCAAATGATTTCCGTTCTTCGGCCAAGACGGGTTGTACACCGCCAACGGTCAGACATGTGTCCAACAGCTGGACACACTTTGCTGGCCACATTCAGTTTTCAGCTGGGATCAGAATCTCAAATGCTGCCCACCAGCTTTAATCCGAATGGATCCACACTGGACCCAGTCCAGAAGTGGCAGCCAGCTGACAGCTCAGCAGGAATCCAGCTGTGGTTCCAGTCCAAAAGACGATCTTCGATTATATTCGAAATGAGTAAAAATTGGAATATATTATCAGATCAATTCAAACGAGCTGGATACTGAAGCAGACGTATTAAGATAGATTCGATACCGACTGGTACATGTATGTATCATCGACCAAAGGTGTCGAACAACGCGATGGAATGACACACCGTGGAACGAGCTGGGTGCCTTTACTAGGGAGTTGATGCACACTTGATACGGGGAGTGAACAATGCGATTCGGCGAGGAATCCGCTGCGACCATCACGATTGGTCAGGCTAGCATGAGGGTCGTGAGAGCGAAGAGTGATGAGGACAGCGAATCAATGAAGGCTGTAAGGGAGCATGAGTTGCCTTTCGCCGCTCTATCCGCAGTGAAGGAGGGTGGAGGCAAGAGGCCGAGCTTGCGTAGGCATGACGAGTAAAAGTGAGCAACAACGAGAGGAGGCTAGATTGCGTTCAGACAGCTTTCCAAGACAAATTTGAGGAAATCATAATGTTGAAGGTGGTATTGAGGCTTGTAACTTGAGCTTCCGCTTGAATTTTTTTTGAGTGCTCGCAAGTTCGATTGCTGGCTTGAGGAAATGGGCTGTATTGCGGCTTTGAGTCTTAAATTGACGAGGTAGAGTCCGGACAGGCCAGTAGTTACAAGACGTCAGAAAGATAACGAGACGAGCGAATAGTGCGGGTGCTTGTGGGTGCCAAACATCATCCCAGATTACTTGAGCGGAGTCTTGCACATGCCCTCAAAGTTGTACCTCAATTGCACCTTGCAAGTACTAGTTAGTTGCAACCAGGACCTTTATCCCTTCGATGTCGCGACAGTCTCCGGTCCTTTGTGTCTGACATTGGAGCTTGGGGCGGTCGGTGGCGTCGCTCAGGTGCACAGACTTGCCGCCGGCTGGTGGGAGGCTCGAGGGGCGAAGTGTCGTGAGGTTATTGGGGTAGCATTGAGGCTGGGTGAGAGGCGCTCTGGCAGTGGTGGTGGTGGACGGAAGAGAGACAAAACGCAAGAACAACATGCACGTGACATATAACAACTCCAAACATTGCGCACGGACCTCCAGTTGTGCGAGTCTCGACATCACCAAAGGCTGTACGTGGATGAACCTGAAATTGATTCCTTCGTGACATTGCTGTTGCCTGGATTATTCTACAGCATCCTTTTTAACCATGGCGGGCGCGTATACTATCAATGTTGCCGACTCGGCGTTCGGCGGCCTTGCCAACGGTACTTTGACGAGACAAGTTGACTTGAACAACTAGAATCGTACATTCAGCCATCCATATGATTTGTATTGCGCCTACCTTTGGGAATCCAGCAGTACCAATTTATTTTCTCCCCAATCCAACTTGAATCATAAATGGCATGCAGCTGGATATCAGCTGGAAGTAACCTGATCTCAAATTTCGACAAAAGTGGCGGCCATCTGACCGCTCCAGCTGGAGGCGACGTATGGGAACGTTGGCGGTGTATAAAACGAAATGCAACTTATCATCTTAATCACCTTTGTACATTTCCCAATCTCGCCGACTTCAACGCCATATCTCCTGGCCCGACATTCTCCATTGCTACCACCGCTGACGACGTTGCCGCGGCATTTTCTGAAGAGATCAAAGGCAGAAATGGTATGTTACATTCATTCCTTCACTGAGGAAGAATCGACGAATTATCCAGTGCCCATTATTGGCACGTCGATCAACGGAATGCGATTCGAGGCTGCGCGTGTCATCGCGAAATACGCCAACCTTGTTATCATCACGGGCTACAACGATGAGAGGCATGTGGTTGCACCCTTGAGAGAATGGTGGATAATCCACGTTCTAGATTGAGGCTCTCGGAAGAGGCCATCAAGAAAAACGTCCCTGCGGCCAACATTCGTCGCCTCACCATCGACCTTGCATCTCTGGCTGCCGTTCACAGAGCCGCTGCAGAGGTGAATGCATACCCCGAGGCCCCGAGGCACTCCACGTACGCCTGTACAGCTACAACTTCGACTCAGCGACCGCCCCAGGTGCTCATCAATAACGCAGCAGCCCCGGTCGGATCCTCCAAACTCACAGAAGACAAGTTCGAGACTCAAATGGCCGTAAACCACCTGGGGCCGTTCCTCTTCACCAACTCCTCGCCTCGACCACGAGCACTTACACGCTCCGCGTCGTCTACGTCTCGAGTGCTGCGCATGCGATGTGCGCAGGAGTCGACTTCGACACGCTAGAGCACCCTGTTGACGAGGGGTACGATTCAGCCGTCCCGTACTGGCAGTGCAAGTCTGCCAACATCCTCACTGCAATCGAGCTCTCGAAGCGGTTCAAGGGCAAGCTCGTTGGGTATAGCTTGAATCCTGGACGTCAGTCAATCATCTAGTTAGGCCGCGTGCTGCGCGTAACTTGCTTACCAAGATGTGGTTTTCATGAATTTGTTTCTGAAAGAGGAGACCAAGGCTGGCAGTCATGCAATCGGTTCGCTCTACAAGTTTATGTTGAATTCACGAGGCTCAAACAACCGGGCAGTCGGTCTTGGACAACGGAATCATGGAGTGGAAAACCCTTGCCCAGGGAGCTGCCACGTACGCTTTTTTTTGCCAACTAACAATTCCGTTTTCATTCTCGTCAGAATCCTCGCCGCCGCCTTCGATCCCCGTATATCACCGGTATGTTGTCAGGCGTCTATTATTTCCTGTTTCTGACTGCGTTAAACAATTCCAGACAAGCCGGGTGCCTACCTCGGCGACGCAAATGTAGCAAACGAGGCTGCCATTGCACCGCATAGCTCAGATCCAGTGAGTTGCCTTCTCAAAAGTAGGTCATTCATAAATAATTCTTTCTAAGTGGCCAAGAAATGAATGTACATACCACATACCTAGAGCATTGAAGGAATGATGCATTTTGTTCAACCCTATATATATATGTAGAGAATTCCTGAGATTTCCCTCAGGTTCGTAGGACCATGTTGGTCGGGATCTGCTACTCATATTTCCAAAATCTCATTCCAAGCTTGCTTTTAGACTTCGGATACACTGCATAGACCCGTGGTAACTTGTGGATCATCGAACTGCGCAATATTATATGCTTCCTTCTTCCCCTCTTGGTATTGATGGTGATCGTATCGGGTCCTGGTTGTCGGCTAATCGCGGCTCCAGATTTCAAGGATCAAACAGAAAATGATGGGAAGAACTCGGACCTCCTAGAACGACACTGAGAGACTGTCTAGGCTGTTCTGGGGCAGTCCTCCCCGTCCGTTTTCATCTCAATCCGTCTCGGTAGTGTCTTGGCAATTTTCGTATCAAATGTACAAATTCAAAAGAAAATTATATCTTATACACAATTCACGAATAAATGTTTCGCGATTATTAGCTATGCAACCTAGATTGCAGTCGTCAGTACCACCAAGTTGCCACAACGACACCGTAAGGACAATTGTCGAATACTCGTTTGCATTTTTATCGTTTCTGTCCGAAATCTTTCAGACTCGAGCAGTCTTCGGATTCTAGAACTTAGTTTCGGGGCCCTCGTCAAGGAAACAGGGCGCTCAGTTCAAAATCGCGATCACCTAAAACAGGCCCAGCCTTTTACGTCATTGCGGGGACGTTCTCCGTTTGGATTGGAACCAGCTCCTAGCGCCATCGGGAGTTTGGGTACGAACGAGGACAGGCAGGAGCATGTTCTGGTAGGGATATTACCGGCGCTGCGCATCTGCGCTTTAAAATGAGGTTGGTGAGTGTGCTTGAGTGTGAGTGTCAAAGAGTTTCGTAAGGCCGACAACTGTTGGTGAGATCAAAATAACGGCATCACTCCTTGATGGACGCAAAACACGGGCTTGATAAAGTCGACAACGGCGGAGCCTTTGTTTTCATCCCCCATGGATTCCATTCCCCCCTCTCTGGTGGCCATCTCGGTCGCCGCTGTGTGCTTCTTACTGCTCAGAAGTGCATTCGGCAGAAGGAACCACTCCTTCCCTCCTGGCCCGCCTTCCAAAGGGCCTTTCATCGGAAACATCCTCCACCTGCCCCGCGAGGCTCCTTGGTACACCCTAAAGAAATGGGAAAAAGAATACGGTCCGTATTACACAACTCCCTATCAGGTCGGGATGACTGAATCAGCCGACACCAGGCGACCTCGTCTACCTTCATGGCTTTGGAATGGGCATGCTCATCGTCAACAGCCTCGACTCCGTAAATGAGCTGTTTGGGAAGAGAGGTGCTATCTATTCCCACCGCACAACCTTCACCGCTCTTGGAGAGTTAATGGGCTTTGACAAGGTGTGTGTTGTTGCCTCTCTAAATGCGCCAGATAATTTACGGGAATGCAGAGTATCGTTCTGCTCCCGTACGGAGAGGAACATAAGAAGCACAAGTTGTTGTTTTTAAGCTCCCTGAGTAACCGGGCTGTCACCAAGTTCCAGCCTGCACAACAGGATTTATCCGCAATTTTGCAGAAAATGATCTTGGATGATCCGCTGAACTTTATGGCACACATTCGATTGTGAGAAGATTTGAACAGTCATTTTCCCCTCTTTTTTAACTGATCAAATCGACGTCCTCCAGAACATCATCGCACATCGTGTTATATGTAGCATACGGAATGTTCATCACGGAGACGCACGACTCGGTGCGTCGTTCTGCTGATGGTGGCCTGTTGATGCTAATTACTTTCAATAGTACGTCGAAACGGTTGAAGCGACCATGACGAAGGTCGAAGCAGCCATGCAACCCGGCACATACATGTGTGACTTTATGCCGTGGTGTAAGGCTTGATTTGTTCGCATTCGGCACCACCTGACTCCCATTTTAGTGAAATACAGCCCTTCTTGGGTGCCTTTCCAGCGCAGAATCGCCGAAACAAAGAAATTAATCGACGCCACGGTATACAAACCCTACGACGACGTCAGGAAACTAGTAGAGAAGGGTATGGCTCCGCCCTCCCTCGCCCGCGACATCATCACCGGGGGAACCGACTCCGCCGACCACCCACACCGCGGTCCGTGGGTGACAGGTTCCCTGTACGGCGGTGGAACGGAAACAGTGCGTCTCTGTTTCTTTAAATCGCGTTCATTTCGCTCACGACAGCAGGTTGCTGGCTCGGTTCAGACGTTTACGTTGGCTATGACTATGTATCCAGAGATCCAGAAGCGCGCGCAAAAGGAGTTGGAGGACGTCTGTGGCGATCGCATGCCCGTCATCGCGGACATGCCGCGACTCCCTTTCATTCACGCTATAATACAGGAGGTTCTCCGGTGGCACCCACCAGTACCGCTCTGTGAGTGAAAGGTTCAATCCAGAGTAGATACATATTGACGCTGACTCCTTATTAGCTGTTCCCCGCCGGACTGCAAAGGACGACGTTTACAAAGGATTCTTTATTCCCAAAAACACGGCGGTCATGCCGAACCTCTGGTGCGCACTGTCTCAGCTCTGATGGTGCATGTCTGACCACTTCGTTCTTACTGCAGGGGTATCTCCCGCGAAGTCGACGACCCCTACACATTCAACCCCGACCGGTTCCTCGTTGAGAATCCCCCTCCCGATCCCTTCGACTACGTGTTTGGCCTGGGACGCAGGTAAGTCATGAGCCGAATGGCGCACTCAATTTTCCTCTGATCATATCTACAAATGCGCACAGAATCTGCGTCGGCAATCACATAGCTGAAGCCTCCATATTCGCGATGTCCACCGCGATTCTATACGCGTTCAACCTAGCACCCCGCCCCGGCGAGAAGCTGGAAGCCAAGTTCAACGGTCACCTCATTACGTGCGTTCCTCCCTCAGCCCATCCATTTTTCCTCCCGTCCTTCTTTCCTATCTTATTTTTCGTTCAGTTACGCAAAACCTTACAACAACGTCATCACGCCCCGCTCCGAGAAAAAGGCGCAGTGGATAAGGGAGAATTCCGCCAGGATCATTGCGGAGCGAGGCAAGTATTCGGAGGAACGTGATTAGAGGACCTGCGACCGTGCTCGCGTCTGTAAGAATTTGTTCTCCCCCACCCACATAATTTTAGAGCATACTACAATACATTTCAATTCAAATTCCACCAGACGCCCAAAAGACGCCCACCATGAATGCAGTGGCCGGGTATGTGTACAAAATCAACACACTTTACGTACACGCCGCAATAATCTATACTTGGTCAATAGCGGTGGCGCCCCGCAAATAGGAAAACTTACAGGCGTCGATTCGCCGACCGCATCATCACAAAAACGCAACGGGGCGACGTTTGATATCCCCAAGGCTTCGGAACCTTGGGAGCGGCGATCGACGGCGATCCAACGACAGCCAACAACAGTCAACGACACACACTCATGCTCACTCATGCCAACATCCGCCTTGCCGGCTCTGAGTTACTTTACCTCCTTTTCGGCGTTCTCTGTAATCCTTTGCAGTAAACCCTCCCTGCCTGAATCACGTCTAAGTGAGCGGTGGAACTCAGACTCGGACTCCGAACCCAAGCCAGCTTATGCATAGTAACGCCGCCACTGCTTTCTCCCGGTACGGATCCGACATAGATCCGAGCCCCTCATAGCCCCAAGGTGCAACGCAGTCTAACGCAGTGAATACAAAAAGGCTGCTGTAAACCCAGGCCAGCGCTGTCAAACCCCAATCGGGATGCAGATTAGATGTTAAACCCCAATCGGGACGCAGAGTAGAAGTCAGTTCGATCTAAGGTTGGTGGATTCCATAATCATATTTTATCGACTATCATAAAACATGTGTGTTATGGAATCTGGCTACGGGAGACTATTGGTGGATAGAAGACTGCTATTTGTCAACCAAGATGGGGCTGCTGAATAGAATATGTGTCATAGTAGAATGTGTCAGGGAGACCAGATTATTTGAAGATGGGAACGAAAAGGCTGACGCCGCACTCAACTTTTGCCAACTAGACTTATCGAAAACTTCCGGTTTTGACCCGGCGTCAGGTAAGTCCCAACTGAAACCGTAGTAATTACACAATGGCTATTATACCCACGCTAGCGTGTGAACGGCTATCTTCGCAACAATATATATAAAGCGTTTACGAGACAAGCTCCACGCTATCATCTGCTGCCCTTCTGCCATGGATTCCACGCTGGCCCTTCTCGGGTTCCTTGGTATTGCGCTCCCATACGCAGTATATCGAGCCGGACAACCAAAACCCTTGCCGTTCATCCCGCACAACAAACTTACATGGCTGGTGGGCGATATACCCTTAATCAAGAGCTTTGCCGACGAAAAGGGAGCTGCCACCTACGCTCTTGACGCCACCGCACTGCGGCTAGGGCCAGTTTCTCAGGTTAGTTCCCGCATTTATGGTTCCAACCAGCGTTATGAGATTCATTTTAGGTCGTCATCGGGCTCGGAGCATCCTGGATAAGCCGAATTTTCGGCCTGGGCCGAATCCTAGTCGTTCTCTCAGTACGCTTGTAGTAATGTCTGTTGATGCAGAGTCATAATCCTTACCACGTTTCTAGGACTCACAGGAGATCCAAGACGTTCTTATTAATCGTGACGCGGATTTTGAGAGGGGAGATGAGAGTACAACCCCGTAAGGCTACAAGTTTTGCTCGCAAGTACCTGACGTTAACGTACTGAATTAAGGTTTAAAAATATGAGCCCGCAGGGGATGCTCTCTCTTCCAACCAACGATCAGTTCAAACGTCATAAGCGATGGTGAGTTCATCGACTGCTGCTTTCCACACCTAGAATTTACTCCTTCGTCACCGCAGGCTTGGGCCGACCATGACCAACCCTTACCTGGCCCGTATGACGCCCCGAATTGTGGAACAAGCGCAAGAGCTCGTCGAGCTATGGTCCATCTGCGCCCCGCGACTGAAGCCGGTCGTAAGCGGCGGCTCCACCACAGACATAGCCATATCCGCTGAACAGGATCTCCGCCTCGCCACCATCGATGTCATCTCTTCTATCATCTTTGGGACATCGTTTAATTGCACCAAAGCCTCTGCGGAATACGTCATTTCCAACCCTTCTGCATCTCCCTCCGCGCGCCCGAAGCTGCTCAAACTCGGGCAAGACCTACAGGTGCTGATGGACAGTGTCGGGGAAGGTATGAAATTGTGGGCCCCAGTTCGACTCTGGTACCAGCGAAACTTGAACCGCAAGTGGCGCGGTGCAAAGCAGAGGACGCTCGACTTTTTGACGGAGCAACTCCGTGCAGCGCGCGCAGCCAACGAGGGCTCGGAAAAAATCGGGGCGAACAGGGCGGACAACGTTCTTGAGATGATCATCGAGCGCGAGAAGGAGGACGCTGGCAAGGGAGTGGAGGGCCTCCGCGGCGATGAAATCCTCGACACCATGACTCTTTTCGCCATCGGTGGATTCGAGAGTAAGTGCTTCTTGGCCATGTTCGAAGATGACTGACTTGAAACGCGACGCCCAGCCACGGCCACAACGCTCCAGTGGGCTTTCAAAAATCTCTGTAAGCATCCCGACGTTCAGAGGAAACTTCGGGCGGAGCTTTTGAACAACCTCCCCTCGATGGACACGCGCCCGCCGACATTTTCAGAGATATGCGACGAAGATAATCTGCCGTATCTCTCCGCCGTCGTCTACGAAGTCCTACGATGCGCGCGCACCACGTCCGCCACCGGACGCGAAGCGACGCGCGATACGGTGTTACTTGGCTATCCGATCCCCAAAGGCACCACGGTGATCCTGGGTTTGGGTATGGTGCAGATGACAGAGATCGAGAAGCCGTTGCCCAATACCCCCGAAGACATGGATGAGCTGCGCAGCGCTTCGAGCAAGCGCGCGGGACGCAAGTCTGGGTATTGGTCTCCTACGGATGTGCACGAATTTAAGCCGGAACGGTGGCTGCGCCCCGAAGACGGGTCGTTCAATGCGGCCGCAGGTCCTTGGATCCCTGTGCGTGGTAGTTTTCATTCGCTGCGCTCGTCTAATACGTTGGGCAGTTCTCGGTCGGCTTCCGGGGCTGCTTCGGCCAGAAGCTGGCCGTCCTCGAACTACGTCTATTTCTTGCTATCGTGCAAGCGAACTTCTTCTTTGAAGCTGTGCCGGAAGAGATGAATTCGTGGAAGTCGATCGAGGTAGTCACGAACCGCCCGGTGGAATGTTATGTTAGACCTGTCCCTTGGGAGAAGGTAGAAATGGAGAAGGATCTGTTATTGTAATGATTATTCTAGTCGTTATTTGTTTATTTACTGTAGAGCGCCGTCATCAAAGTGCTTTTTGGCGGAAGTGCGATTCGTTTGTACGGCGATAGATAAAGCATGGTATTTGTATGCCGGTGCCCGGCTACAGTAAAGGGGGAGCTTGCCCATCCTCAACAGGTGGAAACCACACCTTGCAAGTCAAGTTTTTGAGTGACTAGAATTAATTCACTGCTTTGTGCCAGGGCCGACATTTGTTTTCCTTGGTGTTTACACATACTACTCAGGCTCAACTTGGGCTCAATACCATAGCAGTAAATAGTCATTTTCGTTGATGGCCAATCCGTGTACACTTTTGAAATACTGTCTCGCCCAAATGTACTTACAGTAGCAAGAATCGGAGGCAAATTGGAGGACTTCGGGAGGTGCCGAAAGGCTGGGAATGTACAGTTGATCCCGTCAAATGCACATTTGATGCCATCGAATGCACATTTTGACGGCATCAAATGTGCATTGCACAGCCATCGGTTTTTCGGGATCGGTCAGAGAATTGGGGTCGCAAGCTCCCCCAATTAGATTAGAAGTTCTCGAGCGACGAGTTTTTATTTTCCCGGGCTGATGTGATCCGCATGGTGGCCGTGAGAAGTCCAAGGCAACCTGGTTGAAACGGTGCGATCAGTCAATTCAACCACACCGGTCAGCATGGGCGACGAACGATGTTGGCACGCATGAGGAAATTGGAAGACCCTTGCCCGCCGTCCACATTTCTGGTTGGGATATTTATTCCTTACTTTGCTATCTCCTGACGCCTTACATAGAGTTTTATCGAACCGACTCGAGGTTTCAATCATATCTTCGTATCGTCAATGTTTCTCAAAGCCGTCAATCAGAGTCAATCGAGGTTAAAACACTCTCCGTCGCTTACACATATCAGCCCCCACCGTCATCGCAAATAAAACGGGTTCAAGAAAACTATACAGGGTAGAGAAAACTAGAGAAAAGAGATACAGTTCGTGGTAAGAGAGTTCATGCTAACAGCCATGCAGAGCAGCGTTGATACCAAAAGCTAGAATCTGCAACGAAAACATTTGTCAGCGTTGATGTGAAGAGCAAAATAAGATAAGAAGAGAGAAAAGATTGAAACGAAGAAGACGCAAAAGAAACGTACCGCGTCACTCCCATGCGTTGAATCCCGGCTTCAACAACAGCTCATCCTCTTCTTCCTCAAGCACCGCCTCTGGCTCCCTCTCGCGACGTGTCCGCTGCAGAATCGGCGACGGCAAGAGCCCAGATCCAGATCCAGATCCCACCAGCCGAGGCGAGTGCATCTGCTTCCGCGGACGAATGCGCGACACCACGGGCGAAGGCGGCGCCGCAACCGCCCAACCATCACCGCACCACCCGCCGAGCTCCTCGTCCTCGTCCACCTCGCCGATGCTGTCCTCGCCCTTGCCCTTGCGCCCGGGACTATAGCCATCAACATGGGACCCGTCGTTGTTGCGGGACGGAGGTCCGATGACGGTGCCGCTGCGCGTGCGGCGCGCGAGCCCGAGTCCGGTATTTGACGGGAAGTCGGATGCGCGGATGGTTCCGCGGCGGTCTCTGCCCTTCGGCTTTGCGGTGGGGCTGTCATCGTCGATGGCGGCCGAGTCGAGGGAGCGTGTGCGAGAGGGAAGTCCGTGGGACTTTGGGCCTTGGTAAAAAAAAGAGGAGATGAGCGATGAGTTGAACCTCCGGGTAAAATAAGGAAGCGAAGAGTAAGAGTAAGTAACGAGGGGCGAGAATGAAGGAAGGAAAGTAGGTGGAAAAATACCGAGCGCCAACCCGTCAAACATCTGCTTCAGATCGCCGTGGAATGCCTGATCCTCCTCGCCGCTAGGTACGAACGCTGCAAGGCCGAAAGCAGGAGGCACATCGCACATGTCGACGTCGTGCTGAATACATTCCTGCGGTGACACGGCGGTGTCACTCAGCCAGGGGCTGCGTTCGCGCATCGAAGCGGGCTTCAGTCCCCAGGAGAAATCGACATCCATCGCGCCTGGTAGACCACGCTCGCGATGTTCTGCATCGTCGTCGTCGTCGTCGTCCGCAAGCGCAGAACCGAGAGTGAATGCGCTGTCCATGAGCGCAGGGATATCAAAGAGCTGCGGGTCTGCGTCGCCGTAGAAGGAAAGGGAAGAAGGCGGACGGTTGAAATCGATGTCGTTCGTGGGAGAAGGGAGGAAGAAAGGATTGGCGGAGTAAAAGTTGAAGGGCATGTCCTTTGAAACCCATGCCGGGCGGGGCGGGCTGGGAGCAGACGGGGGGCGGAGACGCGCGGGTGAGTGAGCAGGCGAATTAGTGGTGCTTGCGCTTTGCGGGATGGTGGGGCTGTAGTTCTTGTCTGAAAGCGTGCGTTTGAATAGTCTGTGTTCGAGAGCAAAATCTGGTTTCTGAGGGGAAGTGCATGCAGAGCTGGGACGACTGTTAAACGGACTAGCGAGAGATGCGGAATCTTTCTTGGGGATACGACGAGAGCGGTTCTCTTTGAGCTTTCTCGAGCCTGTGATCGGACGCACGACTGGAAGAGGAGAGAATTGGTCGGGGTGCATAGGAGAACCTCGTGAAGAGTTGAGCTTGAATTTTTGCTCCTCTGTGAGGGCGGATGGATGAGGAGTTTCGTAATACTGGGACGGAGATCCTGCGGGAGTCACGACGGAAATTCTGAGTTCTTGGAGGTAAACACTTCAGGATTGGAAGAGCGACGAGCGCGTTTGAGCACTCTGGGAGACGAATGAGACATGTAATGGTCGGAATCCTCGATTTCATGAAGCGGGGAAGAAGCAGATACGATCTTGGACGTTGAGATTACGGCCCGTAGACCGTATGTTTACGGTATACGGTTCGTTGAAAATCCATTGTTGCAAGGCTAGTGTTCTTCCAGACTGTGAAGTACAGTATTTCGTATCCATCTGTATGCATCTAAATGATTCAGTAGCTTCTGTGACGCGTCAATTCAGACTTACAAAAACAACCGTACCGTACCGTAACCGTATAAGGTCGTCCAGAGGCCATACGGTACGGTTACGGCGACCGTATAGGCCGTAACCGTAACCGTATTATACGGCTACGGTGGCGATCCCTACTTGGACGATCTGAATCGATTTCGTTTGTGAGCGTAGGTGACCTGTTTCCGCGAGCTGGAAGTCATAGGGATGATCAAGAAAGGCGAAAACTATCGAAAAGTGTCAGCAAAGAGCGGAAAAGAGAGAAAAGGCAGACTGTAAATGAAATCAAGAAGAGAGAACGGATTGCTTATCTAAGCAGTACCAGTGACCAAAATGGATATCGCCATAACTCCATCAAATCTGCGGTGGAGGTTGAACGTCCAATACCGGGATGAGAGGGGGACATAGTCCCCGCCAACCCCAGGCATTTTGGACATCTTCGTCGGGTCCGTGCACAATATTTAAACCACGGCCCCCATCACACATCCAGCCCCCATTTGCGCCGGGGCTAAGATGGGAACTCTCTCCGTACACATGCATCCCACTGCCTGACGTCCCAGCCCCGCACACTGGGACGCATAACCCCGGCATTCGTCGAGACCACATCCCGCCTAACGCACAGCCACGCAGCCCACATATTCGGCCTGTCGCGTTGCCCGCACAGATAACGGGAATCACCGCCATCACGCTGAATCCGGTGCTTTGCCTTGCTGACAAAGCGCGGACAATCGCCCCCCTCGATGTGGACGGTACCTGGCGGGGGCGCTGACGGATGTGGTCGGATTAAATGGGCCTGTTCTGGCACAGCCAGCAACATATATATATCCGGGGCTCCCCTTGTTGACGGTGATGTGTCCGCACCTGCCGTGGTTGATAACAGTTCACCGTGACGCGTCGGGAGGATGTGTTACAGTGGGGGATGTTCTTTGCGCAATTCGCCGAGCGCTACGCATTCGCATCACCGAGGACCAGTTTGGCGAATGGAGGGACAAGAAGAGAAGCGGTTCCAGTTATTGGACGAGGTTCAGTGAAACGGAGACGAGCGTATGAAAGCGGGATGACAAGGCTCAGCTTTCTCGGCGGAAGATACAAGTTCGCGGGGCTTTCGGAGAGCAGTATGGGGTAGGTATTGAATGTTTTCTAGCATTGGTAGTAGGGGGTTGGTTGCGCAGTTGCACAAATATTGAAATATCGTAAGATATTGTGTACAACTTGTATTATTAGTTTTCTAGGGCACCGTTTCAGTGGGTGAGAAAGCAGACCGCATAAAATCTATTTCCCAAGCTTTCAAAGCGGGGATGGAAGAAAAGATTGCTGATAGCTTGAGATGATGGAAGTGCAGTCTGAGAACACGGAGTGGGGCCCAGAATGGAAATTACGACATGCTCATTACTCATCAACACAGCCTGAACTCGACAGATTTCACGACTCTCATCCAACCCCCATGGCGGAAACGCTGGGAATTGTAACCGGAGCCATCCAGCTCGTTGACACTGCCCTAAAGGCTCGCGACTACGTGAAAGACTTTCGAAATGCATCCCAAGAGCAGCAACAACTGTTCGCCGAGATGGACACGCTCAGGCCGCTACTTGCGGAGCTCCAGAAGCGTATCCTCGCCCATCCATCGCAAGCCTCTCTCCAGCAGATGACAGATCCCTTGTCCAAATTCAAGACAACGATGGAACGTTTCACAGAGAAATTGAAGCCGGCAGACGGGGTTTGGTCCGAGGTCTCTAAACGATTGGCGTGGACACTGTGGAATAAGAAGGAGGCCAAGGAATATCTCGGAGAATTTGAAAGATTCAAGGTGTTGCTTAACACTTGGTTGGTTTTGGACATTTGGTATGTTTCTCCATCTACATCGGTGCACTTCTAAAACTACTTCCAGGGACGTCGGTCAGCAACAGCAGAAAGATACCCACCGTGAGCTTATTCTGCCTTTCTATCTGGTTGGATTGTTAATGATACTCATGTATCGTAGAAATCCTCAAATCGATCAATGTCGCGGCCCAGGAGCGGTATCAAAACCATAACCGTAAGTCGTCAGGATCTCGCACAGGTTCCTCCGAACACAGGAATTCTATGTCAGAAACTTCCAAATCGCTTGAGCACGCTGCTCAGGATCAACAACATGTTCATAGCCGTGAGCCAGTTCGATTTGATTCACCTCGAGCTCCAAAAGATAATTTCTCTTCCAGAGATACTCGCATCGGTTCACAATGTTGCCTCTCAGCAGCAACTGAGCATTGATGGTAAGTCCCAACTTGTTTCTATCCTTCTAAATTATGCTCATGCATTGGCCAGAAACGCTCAAATCGATTCAAGGCGCGGCAGATGAGCAGCACCAAGACCATAGTCGTAAGCCTGTAGTCGTTTCAATTTGAGTTTTGCAATATAAATCGTCTTCTAGAAATACTCAAATCGATAGAAGATAGTGCCCATGAGCAACTGCAGAGCCATAGCCGTGAGCTCGTTGTCAAACCAAATATTGTAGTCTGATGTCCAGTCTAGGGATGGTCAATTTGATTCAGGACACTGCTCAACAGGAAGGTGAGCCACTTCCGCTTGACCCAGCTATGCTCTTGAGAGATTTACAAATGCCAGAGCGCGATAAGTTGATCGAGTGGTTCGCTCCTGTCAACTCCTTCCCGCGGCAAGCAGAAATTTTCAACATGCGGCAACCGGGAACTGGAGAATGGCTAATCAAAAATGAGGACTTCGCAGCCTGGAAAAGGAGTACGGGAGGGACTGTTATGTGGTGTCGCGGCATACGTATGTTTTGTTCCACGTCCGGCGCAGCTCCGGCTCATTGTTCTCCTGACAGCCGGAGCAGGAAAGACAGTGCTCGCGTACGTGTTTCCATCCCTCATTGAAATGTTGATTGTTCATAGGCGTCAAAGATCCATCGTCGTGGACCATCTTCGGAACCGTTTTCAGGGCGAGGATATTGGCGTGGCTTGCATCTACTTGAACCATAAAGAGACTGAAACACAATCTCCACCTAACTTGCTTGCGAGTCTGTGGCGGCAGCTTGTCTTTGACAAATTCATATCCCCTGCAGTGAAAGTTCTACATGCCGAACATCACGAGAAACGCACGCGACCTACAATCAACGATATCCTTACCCAATTATCGTTCACTACTGCTGAATACTCGAAGGTCTATGTCGTGATTGATGCTCTGGATGAATATCCTGAGGAGGAGCGATCCCTGCTCCTCGGCTCTGTTGCTACAATCGAGCCAAGGGTCCACTTAATGCTAACCTCTCGCCCCCACATTATCATTCCCGATTTCTTACCCAGCGTTCAAGTGGAGATCCATGCGACGGAGGATGATATTCGGTCCTATGTGGAAAGCCGAATTCAAAAATCATTTCGGCTCACAAAGCATATCACCTCCCGACCGGACTTGAAAGAAGAAATTGAAAAGAAGGTGGTGCAGAGTGTGGATGGGATGTGCGCACACTATCTTCAGGCGTTGAGACGATCAGCTCATTATTGTCCTTTTTTTTCCTGTAGGTTCTTGCTGGCAAAATTTCACATGGATTCATTTGCAACGAAGAACACCATCAAGGCATTGCGAGTGGCTTTAAATAATATACCGAAGGATATAGAGCACACATACAACGAAGCCATGGAACGCATTGACCGACAAAATATTGACGACAGGAACATCGCTCGACGAATCCTCACCTGGGTTGCGAACGCTAAAAGGCCCCTGTCTTTCGTTGAGCTCCAGGAGGCTTTGGCGGTGGAACTGAACGATGTGGCATTCGATACCGACAACATCCTGGACGTCGATATCATCTTATCCGTCTGCGCTGGATTGGTTATTGTCGACCAATCTAACCAGGTCGACCACGTTGCTCGGCTTGTGCATTACACTGCGCAACAGTATCTGGATTCAATTCAACACAGTCATTTTCCTGATGCTCAGGTGCAAATTACCGCGACATGCATGACATATCTCTCCTTCGAAATATTCGCCAACCTTGCGAATTGGAGTAGACCATTACCCAGATGGGTAACAGCCGTCCAAGAACACCCGCTGCTAGCATATGCAAGCCAATACTGCCTTTTCCATGCCAAAGGGTTGCCCGAGCTGCTACTCAAAGACACGATTCTCACATTTCTGGACCGTGACTTTTTACGCTTCTTCCGTCGAGAATATTTCGATTCTTCCGACGATACTCACGAACTCGTCGGGCCATTGAGAATAGCTGCAGCGTTCAATCTGTGCGAAATTACGAGGGACCTTGTTTCTCGGCCGGACAACGCTTCAGATTTAGACGCGGTGCTATGCGTCGCCTCAGAATATGGCTCCCATGGCACCACCACTTTACTTATCAATGCCGGCGCAGACGTTAATTCCATATTGAATACGCGTTCGCCGCTACATCGAGCGGCGAAATATGGACACAAAAATGTGGTTCGGTTGCTGATTGAGAATGGTGCCGATGTCGATGGTATAACGCCGCCGGGATTGTTGAATAGAGGAAGGCAGTCCACTGCATTGATTGAAGCATCAAAATATGGACACGAAGAAGTCGTTCGACTACTCCTCGAAAATGGTGCAAATGTGAATTTCCACGGCTTTCGCACAGGAAACGCATTGCTTGTCGCCTGCCAGAACGCCCACGAGAAGACGGCCCGAATTCTTATCGAGCATGGGGCTGATGTGAACTTGGAGGGCATTGAAACGCCAGTGTCTGCTGCTGCACGGATGGGATTTGATTCGGTCGCGAAGTTGCTCCTTGAAAATGGTGCTCGTGTCGACCGCGCCCTTTTGCATGCGGCAGCGGCAGGGTACACAAGGATGGTCAAGCTCTTCGTCCGAGAATACAATGCTGACGTCAACATCGTCGGCGTCGTCGGCGAAGAAATTGAGGTAACGCCGCTGCTCATAGCGTCTATCAATGGGCACTACGACGTAGTGCAAATACTCGTCGAAAATGGTGCCAACGTGAATCTCCAGATTAGACACCGAAATGCCCTACAAGCAGCATCTTATTGGGGCCACGAGAGCATAGTGTCCTTCTTGATCAAGAACGGGGCGGATTCAAATCAAAAAAATAGATCTTCAAGTTCCGATACGCCTTTGCAAGTCGCATCCGAGATGGGGCACCAGGGAATAGTCCAGCTGCTGCTCGATAACGGCGCGAATCCACAGGATGCTCTTCAGGGAGCTGCCCTCTACGAGGAGACAAAGGTCTTCGAACTGAGCATCACTAATAGTGACAGTTTGAACGTGTGGCGCAGACACCGTTACAATACCTCGCTAGGGATGACGAGCGTAGCTGTGAGCGGACACAAAAGGGACTACGGAAGTTCAGGAAACCTTCTCACAATGGCCGCTGCTCAAGGGTCCAAGGAAGTTGTCCACCTTTTGATACAGAAAGGCGCGGACGTGAACAAAGAGGGATGGCATACAAACGCGTTTCTGATGCTGCCGCCGTTGCAGGCAGCTGTGATTGAGCGGCATGAGCACATTGTTCGACTTCTCCTCGAAAATGGGGCCGACATAAATATGTCGGGAAGCCATTTTGGCACTGCTCTCCAGGCGGCCGCAACGGAAGGCCATGAAAGCATCGTACTCCTCCTCCTCGAGAACGGGGCGGACGTGAATATCAAGGGCGGACTGTACGGCAGTGCTATTGAGGCGGCCCAGGAACGCGGTCATGAAGGAGTGGTAAAGCTCCTGACTAGCCATGGAGCGGCGCAAGACACCGAGCCCGAGAGTTGAGGTAGAACGCCTTCAGTCGTATACTTCCTGAATATTCGGTCGACCTCTCTTGATGTGAGAAGAAATCTCCAGAAATCGCTGGCGTACGTGACAGGGCAGGAGGGCCAGACGCATGACATAAGCGCGGCACAGCCCCATGAGACGAGAGAGTCGACTGTCTTCCCTCTTCACCTCCAGAAAATAGCTGTGCACAGAAAACACACGTCGGAATAGGTAGGAAACATGTAAAGACAGAATATACGTAGGGTATGAGAACGTCGTAGCCATAACTGTGACCATGTCCATCTTATCATCCTAGCTGCTAAATTACCACTTCACAACACACAGGCTGGGGCGCAGGCACAAGAGGCTCACACCGACACTGGCTCACGCACAGAGTCGACGCTCAGAGCATCGCCACAAGCGCACCCACCACACCCGCTCCGGCAGCGAGAGTCGACACCACACGGCCCGACATGGCGGCCCCAGTCTGGCTGGCCCCAGGGGCACCCGCAGAGCTCGTCTGGCCCGCAATCTGGTTCGACGCGGACCCCTTGGAGACGGTCGCGGACGCCGTGTCGACGGGCGTGGCGGAGGCGAGCGGGTAGCCCGCCGAGAGCGCCTTGATCTCGAAGGGGTCAGATTCGGCGTAGATCTGAGAGAGGGAGGGTTAGTGAATTGAAGTCAGATTGGGGTGGCTGATAAGAGGGGATGGAGGGGGTAGAGAGAAGGAGAACGCAAAGGAAAGTAAAAGAAAGAGGAAAGGAAGGAGGGGTGAAGGGGACAGTAAATGATGGAGGCCAGCATCGCGCGGATATGAGAAATTAGCTCAATCCCCAGCCATTCAGAAGAGACAGTATTGGGCTCGCCGCACTCAAGAAGGGACGCACAGAGCCCGGTGACGGAGGCAAATATGTGACATCGAGCCCTATCCGCCAGACGTCGACGAGGGTATGTGCGTATGGGGATAAGCTGGAGCCAATACCACAAGGGGGGAGTGCGATGAAAGCAACAATGTAATGAAGGAACGGTTTATGATGAAGCCCGTCAAAGGTAGGAAATATGGATGATGCGACGCGGAGGAGATCGCTACAGGAATGGAGGGAGATAGGTTGGGTATGAGATAGATGTGCGTATGGCCTGAGTGGTGCGACACAAGGCGATAAATGCGTGCCGGTGGAAAGGACAGGGACAGGCGGCATGATGAGGTAAGGGTAGGAGGCGACGTGATGAATATGAATGGAGGGGATGAGGATGAATGGAGGTTGTGACGGCACCGCGGCGGCGTGTATGCGTGTGTGGGTGGATGGGGAAAGGGAGTGGGATGACAGTGGGGGCGAGGATGAAAGGGTGATAGCGGTGGGACGAGGGCGAGTGTGGAAGGAGGGCGGGCGAGATGTGGACAGAGAGGATCGGGAATCGGGCAAAGTAAAGGCCACAAAGCAAAGATAAGGGGGAAGTGCGAGGGGATGAGGAAAAGATAGTGGGGAGGGGCGACCGACGGTGATGGAGCGATGCAAGAGTAACGATTAGAGAGTCGGGATGGTGAAACGAGCATTAAATAAATAAATAAAACCGCAAAACCAAGAAGGCGAAAGGGGCGGAAATGAGAAAAGGCGGAACAAAAGAACAATACTCGAGAAGAAGATATGTGGGAGACGGTACGCACGTCGGTGGAGTTGAGGATGTTGGCCATGCGGAGGAAGTAGCCGGTGCCGAGGGGGGCGCTGAAGAGCGTGGCGGCGACGGTCTGGGCGCAGTTGAAGTTCTGCTCGACGGCGATGAGCGCGGTGCTGTCCGTCAGCAGCTTGGTGTCGGGGTTGTTGATCCTGCAAAGAAGAGGTTAGCTTCGAGTCTAGGGGTGTGGACAAAAGATGGGTGGGAACAACTGCTGAAGTTGCGTCGGGATAGAAGATGGTGGGTATGTGCAGGGCAGAGGATAACGTAGGAGAGCGGAGCAATAGGAGGAGGATGAGCACGCACGTCAGGGTGAATTGGGTGAAGGTACTTTCACCGCACGTCCACACGACGTTGTTGTCCTGGTCCTTGACTGACAGGATTTCGAGTCAGTAATGGCGCATACACTCGAGAAAGCAGAAAGAGAAGAATAAACTCCTCCAGAGACGACCCAGAGCTAACGGGAAAACGTCCCCGCACTCGACAAAAATGCTGTAAAAAGCGAGAGAAACCACAACGCCGCAGAATGGAAAAATTTGGCAGCATAACCGAGCCATACCCTGCCCAACAACGAAATCGCAGCGCAGACAAAGCCGCAGAGGCTGGCGACGAAGATGGCCACATAAATCTCGAGAAAATACGTAGAAAATCGTGGAAAATCGCAGCATCATTGGGAGTCATCCCAGGCCCAATTCGGCCACCCAGAAAGCGCATACAGCAGCAGAACGAGCAGTAAAACTCGACTCACGCCACCATAAATCGGGGCCCCCGGGGGCGAGGATCTTGAGCCCGCCGGTCGAGATTGCGGCAGAGGCGACGCCGGCGAGGGCGAGTGCGGCCAGGCATGCAATGGGGGAGGTGGAGAGCATTCTGATTTTGGTGGAAGAGGTTGGAGGAGGATGGGGAAGACGACGAGGAGGAGGCGAGGGAAAAGGGCGGTCGGGAGATCCCGGCGCCGGGTCACGCGCAATGTGTCGTGTGCTTTGAAATTTTCGAAACTTCCGACGGAACTCCCATCGGGTTCATTCTATTTGGGTTGAAGGAGGGAGTGGGGGGAGGAGGTGGAGGTAAGAATGAAGGATACTCGCTGCACAGGACTGAAAATTCAGACTTCAGAAATCCAATTTCCCTAGGCCTGACGTACGTCTGAGACTCCCGTCTCGTACGCAATCACTTGTGGTTTTTCAAACGATCTATAGCTTCCATCCATCCGATAACTGGGTTTAATCTTCAGCATATAACGACCCGTGGCATGGTCCGCGCCCGCTTGGAATACTAAAGCTTTCCAGGCAAGGAACCCGTTCGATTCGGAATCGGGTCATGACGTTCGTCCTCGTCTCCTTTTTTCTTCTTCTGATTTCGCTCTCAAAAGTCCAGATCTGAACGTATCCAGGCTCGACTCGCATATTGTCGACCGATGGCGTGTGTAAATACTCTGAATAATCATGTCCAAAGTAACCGTTGAAAAGTCAGTGGATTCGGTACGGGTTTTTCTCGGTGGTGGTAAGTAACTTGTTTTCATCTGACTCAAGGATTAGTGAACAGGTATAGATTCACTTACAGCATCCAGAAGGCCCGTGGCGAATGGTTTCGCTCCTGCAGCCAATAACTCCATTTCTCCTCCGGAACACAGCAGGATTCCCGTTCGGTTCGGGATTGGGCCATACTAGGGAAACCCTGCCTTTTTTTTTTTTGCCGGAGTTCTCGAATGATCCGCTCAACGTATCCTTGAATCTCGACACACACTGGAGTTCTATCACAGATACATGTGTTCCAAGAAATCAAGCATGAAACCCGCAACACGCCTGTCTCGAGCCTGAACGACCCAAAATATCACTGAACGTATGTTGGTTCGTTTCACTGGATCACAAGACCCATTGCGGATGGCTCCGCGCCTGCACTAAATGCCGTATCGAGGATTAGTTACAGCAGGAACCCCGTTCGATTCGGGTTTGGGTCTTTTGGTGACAAGATGTCGGCTCTTTTTTTGAACTTTCGTGTGGCTGTCTTTGAATTTGCGAGTTGCGTTCTCACGAATATTATTTTCGAATCACCCAGCTTCCAGCATAGTTCGGCTCAATCCTCATCATAGACACTCTCTCGCTCTTGAGTCTTTGGATAATTTGGCCGCATTTCCTTTTGGCTATCGGTTGCCTGACTTCAACATAAGCTCTGGACTCCGCGCGGCCATCCGAGGCTTAAAATGCCGACCGTCACTCAGAACTCGATCCCATCGCGGCGTGTTATTATTTCTGTGGATCCATGTGGGCGATATCTCTTTTCCGCGATAATTGACCTGAGAATTCTCCCGCTTTACCTCCCATGACAGAATACACCTCTCCAGTGCACACGGTCCCTCACTTCCCGGAAGATCTGACGATCCCTCAGTTCCTCTTTGACTACCAGCACCCGATCCGGCTTCACCGGGAATCCGGGATTCCTTGGCTTGTCGACGCTGTCACCGGGAAGGCTGTCCTGCAAGACGAGGTGGGAGCTGCGGATGTTCTTTTTGGCACTGCGCTAAATTCAACAATTTCAGAGTAGATGTGTCGGTGTTTGTGGAGGAAAGAGATTCACGCTGGTGGGCCCGTCGCATATGTAGTCGAGACTACTTGTTGTGTGTAGTTAGTGAATGCATCAGTTTACAGAACTGAGTGAGCGCACCAGTTCCGTTGCCTGTATCCTTCGTCGTCTCCGCAGAGTATTTGTGCGAGGTGCAAGAATGTGTGGTCCGAGTTTGAGGCGGTTTGGTGGAGATGCGGTCGAGAACGGGAGTGGCGGTGAGAGGTGTGAATTTGAGTGGAAATGGACTGCGACGCACCAACGACCTCGCCGTTCTCGATGCTCCCGCCTTCGTTCGACCTGGTTCTTTGGGTGGACGCGAGTTGAAGTATCAAGACTCGACTCACCAAATTTCAGAGGAAGAGACTCGTCGCAGCTCTCTCCACACAAAAACCCTGCCAACCCGTCCAGCGCTAGGACGTTCCGCGCCAAGACGCTCCGCGCCGCCCTAACCCTTCTCTTATAGTTTTTTCGCGCCAAGTACAATTCAACAAACATTCTCTCCCACGAGCGCGACGCGTCTGGTCACGCCCCGCGGGGAGATTTTTTGATTTTTAACAAGTACGAGATGGCCGTTTGCCGGCCCTATTTCTAAGGTTACAGAGGTAAGCGGTATTACTGACTATTGACTACCGGTCGTAGGTAAATTAACACGGTGGGAAGAAAATTAACAAGTCCTGGAGGTAAGTCATTAGTACGATTCGGCGCATTTGAACCAAGGCTCACTGTGGTTGAACTTGATGCTGCAACTCTAAGGTAAGGTTCAAATCATGGCGGCGTGGGGTACTGGGAGTAAAATGGTTAGTCCTATTCAAGGTGTTTGAAGGAAACTTACCGAGTGAGAGTACTGTGGCAGTAAATGCTGAATATGTTGGTCGGCGCCCGCGGCGGAGATTTTTTGAGAAAGTCCTGGCCGATGTGTTAGATTGCACGAGGAAATTAAACCGTAGGGGATGGTCTGGTGTTGGAGTGAAAAATGCGCCTGCGGCAGAAAGTTTTGACGAGTTTGAGCTGGCAGAAACATCAGAATGCGGGAAATTCGGAGTAGATGGTGCTGCTCACGGGTATTGTTTGTGAACGCGCCTGTGGCTGAAAAAAAAATGGCATACGTCGCCTGTAAAAACACGTTGCAATGACACGAATTCAGCGAGTTTATGACTCACCAGGATTCCTGGGTCGCTCACGGAAACACCAAAAATCGAGTTTTGCGTCCACGGATGTCGAGTTGGGGCAACGATGCGCCGCGGGCGAAATTTTTGGAATTGACGACAGGGCAGTGGCTGGTAAAAACGCGTCAGAACTTTGCAAGGGTATGATAAGAAGGACCACGCACCGGTGCCGCGACCTAGTTCGCGGGAAACCCAAAAATCGAATTTTGATGCCGGGGCTCTGCTTGTTTGGGTCATGGCACGGCTGCGCGGTGTGTGCCGGGAGTTGGAAGAGAGTGGTGCTGAGGAGGAAGCCGTGGAAATGGTGCGTGCCTGTTGGCGGCCTTGAAAAAAAAAGAAGCTGTCTGAATGTCAAAGTAGGATCAACTGCATTTGGAAAATGAGGGCATACCGGCAAATTTAAGCCGGTCGCGGGAAGACGATATGAAGTGTGATCAACCTCGGCGCCGCTGCGCGGCGCCTCCGTGTTGCCGAGACAGAGCCCGGACTTGAAAGGTGATGGCAGCAACAGAAATTTGCACTCGTAGGCGGTATGTGCCTGCCGGCGGCTTTTTCTCGTGAAAAAAGGCCGCAAAAAAGCGTCAAAAATAGCCTTCAAATGCAAATCAAAAGTGAGGACATACCGTGAATTTTAGGCCGGTCGCGGGAAGACAATATATAGTGTAATCGACGTCGGCGCCGCTGCGCGGCGCCTCCATGGTGCGAAAATATGACACAGCTTCGAACGGCAGCGGCGGCAACGAGGAATTGCACTTATAAGCGGTATGTACCTGCCGGCGGCTTTTTTCTGCGAAAAAAAGGGTGGGTTTAGAGTGAAAAAAAAATGCATCAAGTCAACGTTAAGAATGGAGTCTTACCCGATATTTAAAGCCGCTCGCGGGAACGCGATACATAGTGTAATTGCTGTTCCATGAGGTTTGCGGGAGTGCAATACATCGTGTTTGTGCATTTTTGAAAGGAAAAATGGGCGGGGGAATGCTGGGATGGTGGTGGTATGGAAGAAAGCGTGGATGGGCTGGTTTCCAGGGCCATGTGCGGCCAGGAGCGGCCGTGCATGACTGATTCTGGACCTCACGTAAAATTGGTTATCAGACAAATAGTTAGGCGAGATCTCAGCATTCAGGGATGGAATTGCGTGTGCTTACCGGCATATACAAACAGTAAGCCAAAACGTGTGAATTCACAAATATTGGGACGAGATAAACTGACCTTCGTCGGAAGAAATTCCAAAGCTGCACAAAGAAAAATTAGTCCGAAACAAATGAAGCTCGAGAGAAAGTTGCCTTACGCTACGTAAATTGATGCATTGTGCCCGGAACTTGGTGATTTTGATTTTGATTATCATTCGCGCCATGTTTACTGTGCGGGCATGAATTTTTTTGACAAGTACTACAGACTTGCAATTTTTGTGATACCTAAACAAGCACAACAACATTAAGCTGTGAAATCTCCATGAACAGGCAAGACCAAGGGCAAGAGACCCACGTACTCAGGCACCAACTGCGGCGGCGTCGCTATGTTAACCTGAGCGGCGAATATATCCGGCACCCTTGATGTGATATGTGAAAGAGTGAGATAAAACATATGAGTGATCCGCTTACTATAGTCTGAGAACTCTGTCAAAGCTCTCGCTCCGCCGCTCCGAACGTTGAGCCAGATACATCTGTGTATTCAGTACGCTGGATTCCTCAGTTGTGCTCTGCGGCAAGCCTGCGGAACGAGGTTGATCCAGTGGACATCCGGAGATATCAGCGGTTGAAGGAGATGAGCCGGGTCGATAGAGCACCTGTCGCGTTGTTGTGATGGCACACCGGGGAAAGAAGCCCGGGAGCTCCCTGGAGAGTGTGTACACAGCCGCGCACTTGGCGAAAGCTGACACATTTGGCAGATTTGCACATCAGAGAGATATACCTTATCTTGCCGAGATAGGCTGTCAGCGCGCAAGTGTTATGCCAGTCCTAGAATTCAAGTAGAGCACACCCTGGAGAGGGCATATAAAGACTTGGATTCAAGTAACCCTTGAAGTTCGTAAAGCTAAAGTTCAACTTCGTTGACTTTCTTGAATTGAAACTTGAATTTAATCAAAATCCGAAAAGCGGCCAGGGGAAGCTTGCGCGAGACGAAGGGAGTTAAAAGATCCAAAGGAGCTTCAGTCGTGTACCGCCAGACACTCGCCGAAGGCCGACGCAGCGCCAGATCTGCGTTGTTCAACTTGTTGGTGTGATACCGGCGGAAATCGGCGGCGGCTGAGGAAGACCTGGGGGGTGGGGACCCATATAATTGGTCGCCAGGAGATTGCCGGGATGCCATGAAGCGGTCGGGACTCCGGCAAAAGCGGGCACCGCCGCAGATTTTCGTTTTGGCATGAAAATCAAGACGAAAGCCTTGATGACGTGTTTTCAAACAGACGCAAACTCACGCGTCCATACAGCCGTATTAGGAAGGCCAACACTTTTGCTCCTGATCGTCATCTCGCGTTTTCTCTCCTTCCTCTCCCTTTGGCCGTCTTGCTCTGAAAACTCTTTTAACCCAAGCCAAGACTCTGGCCAACATATTTGGCGCTTATCTGGCCGTCAGGGATAGCGGAACACCGGCAAACGTGTTTGCACGCATTTCCGGAAAATTGGGGTCCAGAAGCTCTTTGCCGACGCCGCATCACGCCACATGATGGGGATCTGTCTCATTGGAAACGGACAGCCCCTGCCCGGATTCCTGGAGCGATTCACGCGGAGATGCGTTTGGAATGGACTTGGTACGTTTTCACCTTGTCTCGGCTATTCTGTCGCCCCCGATGTACCTCCCCCCAAATCTTTGACTATCGAAACTTCCAATCTATCCTAACTTTGCACTCAAAAAGTTCTGGAGTGCCCAGCGCAATGAATACGCTCGAATCCGCGGTGTTGCAAAAAAGCGTGATTCACACATCCAGCAGGCATAGGCGGACTTCGGGTGGGATTATGGCGGATCTTTGATGGAAACGGTATTATTGACATGCGATGCGGTGCGTGGCTTTTGCTCGCACGATTTCACGCACTTACGAATATTTTCTGATTGCTCACTCAGCCATGACCCTTCGCCGCGTGTCCCCTGTATTCTCCCTCTAAGTTATTTTTACCCAGGTGAGTACATTCACTCTAAACTAAATTTTAGACCGCGTACGAAGCTCTCAACGGCTCAACTCAAATGCCCCAAAACCGACGAAACATGAACATCCACGCCCTATTCTGGTACGCGAGATTTTCAAGATCTCGGGTCATTTACCGTCCGAGATCTTACCCCAGATCCCTACGTACGCCTCTTGGGTTACTGCGCGCTTCTCACGACGGCCATACAGTAACTTTCCGCCTGACATTTATTTCCGGGTCTGGGGAAACTGACTCATAATTTGCCAGCAGAACCCTACGGATGAGCGCCTAAGTTGTCATACTGTGTGACGAACCGGCCCGCACTTAATTCTATAAGTACGGAGCTCAAATCGCCTCTTTTACAACGGACACTAGATATCCCTCCCTTTTCCCCCACTTCCCCTGTCACAGCCTCTCTCCTTCTCTTGGTCTACGGAATAACTGCGGACCATCAGCCCGACAATATGGTCATCTGCTCCGCCCTCCGCCAACTCGGCCTCGACTCCGTCTTGAACTTCAACTTCGCCGCCGCCGCCATCAAGGCGGTTTGACCGCAATTCCCACGCTTGCTTTTTGCACATCAACCACCACCATCGCGTTTTCACACAGGCCGTATGCTCCTAATACTTATAATAGGGCTTCAACTCACTTTGCTTATCCTCACAGGCCTTCTCGGATCCTTTTCCACGCCAAACCAACGCCGAATCGCCCACCAACCCTCTGCTTCAATATCTGCTCAATTTCGGCCTTTTCGCACTTTGAATCTTATCCGGGGAGCGAGGAACGCTCAAATGGTCTTTGAATTGGATCAATTTGGGTCTTCAATGTGATTCCATCCTTTAATTTCGACAAATATAGTTATGCTAACTCACTTTTTACTACAGATATTGCGCATTCCGAAGCGCCGGGGCCGTCGATCTCGTTCGCAAGCGCACCGCCAGACCGCGAAACGTCGGCATCACTGTACTCCGAGACATTAACCCTCGACTCCCGCATTCAAGCCCAGAATATAGTCCCTTGCGCCGAAGGTATAGATCTTTGTTTATTATTGCTGCTTCTTTACTGACTTGCGTCACAGATTCTAATGGCTTTCCGTCTTATTATCCGGTCGCATTTCAATTCAAGTTTGCCGCCGTCGCATTTGGTTCAAGTTTGAACCATGACTTCAGCTCTTGGGGTTGCAGTACGTCCAATTTAGTGCATTCATTGACTATCTACTGACTCATTTCAGTGGATTGAATGCTTCACGGCGTTGTTACTTGACTCGGAACGGGAACTATCGCTGTTGATGTTCGAGTCCTGCCTCTTCTTTGAATCACGGCTTACTGACTTTATCCTTAGGGCGCCGTGTCCATCGCCACGCGAATCTGATTCGTTCACGCCGAATTCAGCTCAAGTTTGAAGGACGGCTTCAATGTAGGGTTCTACTTAACGCCAGTACGTTCAATTGAGTGCATTCATTAGCTATCTACTGACTCGTTTTAGTGGACTGGATGCCTTCGCGGCGTTGTTGCTCGACTCGGAACGAGGGAACGATCGCTGTTTTACTTCGGGTTGAGGTACGTCTGCATATTTCTGAACCAAAGTTGTACTGACCTTTTCAATAGGTCGCCATACATACCATGCTTTCAAAACCACGTTACAAGCCGCTCAGTTCAAGTTTAAATGCAAGCCCGAACTATTGCACCCTTCGAAATTTTTGAAGCTATCATCCACGGCGGTTTCGTTCAAGGTTGAACCTTACTGGAAGGTGCGTTCACTCCCAACACATCCTCGCTTTTACTGACCTACTTATCTTAGGTCGCATTCACCTCAAGTTAGAAGGATGGCTTCACGCCGCATTCACTTCAGCTTTGACAAATGGCTTCAATCTGGGGTTGCAGTCAACGCAGGTATAGTCAATTCAATCCGCACTCAATAACTATTGCTGACTCGGTTCAGTGGATCGACGGGTTATTAAAGGAGGGAACTATCGCTGTTCAATCCGGATCGATGTGAGTCTGCTTCTTTTTGAACCACAGCTTACTGACTTTATCGTTAGGTTTCTTCGTCCATCGCCACTCGAATCAAGTTCGAGTTCAATTAACGAATCCCTTTGCATTCCTTGCGGGGCGAAGCTATTGTCGGCGCCGGATTGGTTAAAGTGAACTCAAGGTACGTTCACTTCCTTGATTATTGTTGCTTCTACTGACCCACTTATCTTAGGTCGATCATGGCGAATAACCTTGAAGAAAATGCCGCTCCTATTTGGATTGACTTCAAAATGGTTCAACTTCGGTGTGCATAACATAGGTATGTCGACTCCGGTCTTAATTCAGCAACCCTTTCAAGTTAGCTAACGACTTATTCAGTATAGATTCAATGTCCGTAGTACAGTTGCATTCCATCGAGGTTCCACAGTGGCTCGCACGGGCTCGCACTTCAAGTAAGTTATACTCTTCGCGGAATCAGCTCTTGTCAATACTGACCAGTCGATCTTAGCCTACCGTTACCTTATTCAACTACTTTGTGGCCATGCATGCAATATCAGCCCAGGTATTTATCCTTCTTCACTTACATTGTTGGATTGTTCGCTAACTTGCTTCTCTTGTTAGGTTCAAAATAATTGAGTACAAGAAGACCGAAACTATAGATGAGTGACTTCAGGTATGTCGTCGTAATGATTCTTCGTGGTTCCATTCACTGACTTTGAATTATGTTAGATAGGTTCAATCAAGTTTATACCTTCGCGTCAATACCAAGATCTATCTGTCACGTATACAACCCAAATGCACTCTTCATCTTAGTCTATGGGCCGTCTGCTGTATATGCTCCCAAGTAAGTCATGAATCATGTTCTCGTATGCTAATACCCTTTCAACAACATATTGACTCGTTTCACTAGTTCATTTCAATGCTTTCACGTTTACTTCGAGGTATGTGACCTCTGTATCTATCCGCACTCGGTTCAACTTGGCTGATTGAGTTCCGTGTTTACTTAGGCTCTTAGTCAGATTCATTCAAGATATCTCATACCCCGCTCAACATGTCCATACCCCGCTCAACATGTCCATCAAGAGTCCTGCACTTCAAGTCCTTGTCCTGGTATGTACATTTATCGTCACCGTCGCTGATACTCAACCATCTCGCAGTTCCAATGTACCGTCGTGGATCCACCTTCAACATCGCGTCCATTGTGATCTCAATTTCTCGCCTTCAACTGGCAAACATGCTTCGGGTCCGAGGTATGGTTCGATTTTTCCCGCACAGAGGTATGTGCTCGTTCGCATTCTTTACTTACATCCATACTCAACGAGCGCATTCAGCAGTCCTGCACATATAATTTCGACAAACGAACAATGCAGTCCAGCCCAAAGCCAATTCAACCAACCAGCCATTCTCGGGGCCAGCCTCGCTCCTCGCTCAGCAACCAATCCGACCCCAACCTCAGGTGTTCCAGCTTAGCTTTGAGCCTCAAGCGCCGCCCTTTCCTTTCGACATTCGAGGACTCCATTCTATCCTTCCGGTCGAGTTCGTTCCAACGAACGACTTGCTTGGCCTGGCTTGGAATAATTACCAGTGAGTCTAAGCCTGAAATAATCACTAGTGAATCGTGCTCGACAACTTTCTTCTACTATACTTGCTTCCTTCCTTCCTTCAGTATGTACTGACTCAAAATTTTCTAGCTGCTCTGTACTGTCGCAACTCCACTCTGAATCCCAACCCGAAAATCGTCTCCTCGTCTAATCGTCCCCCCATCCCATCCCAACACTCGGATTCCCAACTCGCCAAATCCAAATCCCAGCACACAGCCGCCTCGTAAATGCATGAACGTCGCGCCTTCACAATTACAACTTACACCCTCCGCAAGATTGATATAATAATTCGCATCTCGTCTCGCAATGCAACGTGTCTCGGCATATGCATTCTCAAATTCTAGCGCTAACAGGGTAATTCTCAAACTCTATCGCTAACAAGGTGACTAGAATGCGTTTAATAGATTTGATTCCATGTACTAACGAAGTTACAGCTCTACAATGCCCGAAGTTACAGCTCTATAATGCCGTCAACGCGCACCTACGGCTTTCGCAGCGCCTGCGCGAACTCGGCGCGTTCGACGCGCGGACCACTCCAAATCGACTTGGCGAATCCCGGCTCCAGCCTGAGGCGTCAGCCCGACTCTGCGCGATCCCCCGCCACACCCGACTCTGCGTTCTGCACCCTGCGATAGCCCCGGCGCGCGCCCACTTTCCTCAATTCCCGTCCGTTTCCAAGCCAGATCGCCCGCCAACACCTGACTCTGTGCGATTCCCGTCCCTATCCACGGTAGATCGACTCTGCAGCGCAGAACGACACGTCGCGCAGCTCTGCGGTGAGCACACCTAATTGAACTGCTTGGCGCCGACGACGGCCCGCGCGGCCGGACAGCTCAATCGCTGCCGCCTCGCGCATTTGGGCCGCCGACTCACGCCAAAGAGCCGAGTCGGTGCAGCGCGCCACCGCGAGCGCGGGTGCGGGCGCAGTGAGGCAGTTAGGGTGGATGTGCATGCGTGCCGCCCGGACACGCGAAGTCGGGCGGGTGAGAAGGGAAGTGCGCCGGACAGACGCGGGGAAGGGGGCATTGCCCGTGTGAGCGCGCCGTGCGGCCTGAGCCGATTTCCCACGGGCTCAGTGTGTCCGCGCCGACTTGAGCCCTGCGCGCGCAGGTGACTCCGTTCAGTCGGTGGACGCGAGCGCACTGCATAGGTGGCGTTGTCGCCGACGCGCGTTGTCGTGGCGACTCTGGTAACGCACGTCGTCCGAATATAAGAAGCTCCGCGTCGCGCTGCCCGGGTTCGTGGGTTGGAGAGGGAGAGGGCTTGCGAGCCCCGGTCAGTGTGTGCGGTGACAAGGGAGTGGCAGCGCGCGGGACCGCAGGGCATGCGGCTCGGTATGTGCACCCCACGCACTGGAGCTCTGGAGGGTGTCGGGTTTAGGCGGGAGCGGTGGGGGACTGACTGTGTTTAGGCGCGAGCGGTGGGGGACCGACTGTGTACTTTGCGGTCGGGACGCGGGATTTGTGTACCTGGAAGCAGTCATGAGTAGTGTACTCTATTTATGGTGTAACTGTCGCGCACCCTGGCGCCGTGGGATGCGCATGTGCGGACCCGTGGTGGCGTATGGGCGGGAGAGCTGCGGCGGCGGGTGGGAGTGGGCGCGGGACTGGGTGCAGTCTGTGAGGGGAGGCAGGCGGGACTGACAGCGTGGCGCACCTTGACCGAGTCCGTGTCATGGCCATTAGTCTGCGCGGAAGAGTGCGCCGCGTAAGAACGCACTCGCACGAGAGTGCGGGCAGACTGGTACACGGCGCAGACAACGTGCGGGGCGAATTTCAATCAAAGGCGCGGCAGCGGACAGAGAGGGCGTTCTTGAAAGATTGCGGCAGAGGCAGCGCCGGCGAGGGCGAGTGCGGTCAGGCATGCAATGGGGGAGGTGGAGAGCATTCTGATTTTGGTGGAAGAGGATGGGGAAGACGACGAGGAGGAGGCGAGGGGAAAGGGCGGTCGGGAGATCCCGGCGCCGGGTCACGCGCAATGTGTCATGCGATCTGATCTGCTTTGAAATTTTCGAAACTTCCAACGGAACTCCCATCACGACGGGCTGGGTTCATTCTATCCGGGTTGAAGGAGAAAGTGGGGGGAGGAGGTGGAGGTAAGAATGAAGGATACTCGCTGCACAGGACTGAAAATTCAGACTTCAGAAATCCAATTTCCCTAGGCCTGACGTCTGAGACTCCCGTCTCTTACGCAATCACTTGTGGTTTTTCAAACGATCTATAGCTTCCATCCTTCCGATAACTGGGTTTAATCTTCAGCATATAACGACCCGTGGCGGATGGTCCGCGCCCGCTTGGAATGTTAAACTTTCCCAACGAGGAACCGGTTCGATTCGGGGACAGGTAATCCGTTGGAAATTTTCATTGTTCCATTTTTTTGTCTGATTTCGCTCTCAAAAGTCCAGATCTGAACGTATCCAGGCTCGACTCGCATATTGTCGACCGATGACGGTGAATAATATGTCCAAAGTAACTGTCGAAAAGTCAGTGGCTTCGGGCCGGGTTTTTCTTCGTGGGTAACTTGTTTTTCATCTGACTCAAGAATTAGTGAACAGGCATAGATTCACTTACAGGATTCAGAAGATCCGTGGCGGATGGTTCCGCTCCTGCAGCCAATAACTCCATCTCCCCTCCGGAAGACAGCAGGATTCCCGTTCGGTTCGGGATTGGGCCATACCAGGGAGACCCTGCCTTTTTTTTTTTTTTGACGGGGTTCTCGAAATCTGCAACACGTCTTGATTGAGCCTGACTGACCCAAAACATCACTGAACGTATGTTGGTTCGTTTCACTGCATTATAAGACCCATTGCGGATGGCTCCGCGCCTGCACTAAATGCTGTAGCGAGCATTAGTTACAGCAGGAACCCCGTTCGATTCGGGCTTGGGTCTTAGCGACTTGTGGTCGGTTTCTTCCCCTTTCGGGTGCCTATCTATGCGAGTTGCTTTCCCACAAATAGATATGCAGGTTTCTTACAGAATTTAACACTCCTTCTAAATTCAGATTCCAGAAATCAACTTTCCCAATCGCTCGCGCGCAAACGATCTAAGCATAGTTCGGTTCAACCTTCAGCATAGAACGACCCGTCGCAGACGCACGCAATTGCCCGTTATTCTATTCAAGTCATACAAGCCGAAGCCCGTTCAATTTGGGGTCGGGTCATGGTTCAAGATTGGTACCTTTTTTTTCTGACCTGGCTGGCAAACAATCTGATTGGAACGTATCCAGGCTCGGCTATAATTGGAAGCAGCGGTTTGTTTTACTCTGAATCATGGATAATTGTGTTCAAAATATACATCAAGAGGCTCAGTCGGGCATAGGCCATTTTGATGGGGGAGACATTGTTTTCCTTCTCGCTCAAATATTTTACTGAACCCATCTAAATTCGGTTACGGGAATAAGAGGGCCGTGGCGGATGGTTCCGCACCTGCACCCAATTCTCGAATTGAAACGGAACGATTGCAGCAGGAATCCCGTTCGATTCGGGATCAGGTCGTGCTCGAGAGGTGACTCCTTTTACTAACCTGTTCTTGACAGATCCAGTTTACATATCCACTCGACATATCCAGTTGAATTCTCGACGCACACCGGAGATCCATGACGGAGCTGCACCGTATTTCGAAAAGTCAAGCATGAAACCCGGAACGCGCTTTTATCGAGGCCGAATGACCCAAAACATTTAGATTACCCAACGTATGTTAGTTCGTTTCAAGAGAATTCATGAGCTATGGCGGATGGCTCCGCACCTGCACTAAATGCCGTATCGAGGATTAGTTACAGCAGGAACCCCGTTCGATTCGGGTTTGGGTCTTTTGGTGACAAGATGTCGGCTCTTTTTTTGAACTTTCGTGTGGCTGTCTTTGAATTTGCGAGTTGCGTTCTCACGAATTTGAAGGCCTTCAAGTTTTATTTTCCAACGGCCCAGCTTCTAGCATAGTTCGGCTCAAGCCTCATCATAGACAATCGATCCACGATGCGTGAAATTTCAGCAATTACACCCGAAAAATGACCCACCTCGAAACTTTCAATCGGGAGGTGAGTAGGGTATAGAAATGAAGCTCCTGAGCAGCCTTTCCAATTGCCTCCATTTTCAGCCTAAACAGATGAGAATTGGAGGAGAAATGAGTAAAACAAGTTTTGCATAAATTTTTTCTTTCTCTCTTTTTTTTCTTCTGACTGTCATCAATTTTGCAAAGAGCTGTAAGCTCTGGACTCCGCGCGGCCATCCGAGGCTTAAAATGCCGACCGTCACTTAGAACTCGATCCCATCGCGGCGTGTTATTATTTCTGTGGATCCATGTGGGCGATATCTTTCCCGCGATAATTGACAGAATTCTCCCGCTTTACCTCCTACTCGCCATGACAGAATACACCTCTCCAATGCACACGGTCCCTCACTTCCCGGAAGATCTGACGCTCCCTCAGTTCCTCTTTGACTACCAGCACCCGATCCGGCTTCACCGGGAATCCGGGATTCCTTGGCTTGTCAACGCTGTCACCGGGAAGGCTGTCCTGCAAGACGAGGTGGGAGCTGCGGATGTTCTTTTTGGCACTGCGCTAAATTCAACAATTCCAGAGTGGATGTGTCGTGTGTGGGGTGTTTGTGGAGGAAAGAGATTCACGTTGGTGGGCCTGTCGCATATGTAGTCGAGACTACTTGTTGTGTGTGGTAAGTGAATGCACGAGTTTACGGAACTCGGGAGCGCACCAGTCCCGTTGCCTGCGACCCAATCCCTCAAACCCATCCTCTCGCGCACATAGTCGTCGTAGTGCTGTTATGAATACGCAGTCGAAATTTGAGGCGGTTTGGTGGAGATGCGGTCGAGAACGGGAGTGGCGGCGGGACCGCTCGTTCTCGACGATGGGCAGCTTGCTCGACCTGGTTTTTGGGGAGGAGACCGAACAAGGTGTCAAGACTCGACACATCAAGTTGTGGAAGAATTGACTCGCTGTAGGACGCTCTGCGCAAAAACCCTGCCAACCCGTTCAGCGCTAAGACGTTCCGCGCCAAGACGCTCCGCGCCGCCCTAACCCTTTACTTATAGTTTTTCTTTCGCGCCAAGAATCAACAAACATTCTCTCCCACGAGCGCGACGCGTCTGGTCACGCCCCGCGGGGAGATTTTCTTGATTTTCAACACGTCAAAGTGCCGGTTTCCTGACCCTATTTTACGACTACATGATTATACTGACTGCTGACTACTAACTACTGGTCGTAACAAAATTATCAAGGTGGTAAGAAAGTTAACAAGTCCTGGAGGTAAGTCGTTGGTATGATTCGGCGCATTTGAACCAAGGGTTGAACTTGATGCTACAACCCTAAGGTAAGGTTCAAATCGGGACGGCGTGAGTTCGAGTTCCTGAAGGTAAACGGTGAGTTTGATTCAACCCGTTCAAATGAAACTCACCGAGTCAAGGGACTGGTACTTGGCGGCAAATGCTGAACATATGGGTGGGCGCCCGCGGCGGAGATTTTTTGGAAGAAATCCTGGCAGATGTGTTAGATCGCGTAGGGAAAATGAAGCGTACGCGATGGAAGCATCTTGGCGTGAAATTGCGCCTGCGGCGGAAATTTTTGACGAGTCGGAGCTGGAAGAAACATTGTGAAGCAGTAAATTGGGGGTAGGTCGTGCTCACGGGTATCGTGTCCATGAACGCGCCTGCGGCTCGAAAAAATTGAATACTAGGTCTCTGGAGACACGTTGAAATGACAGGAATTCAGCGAGTTGATAACTCACCCGGGGGGTCCGGCGCCGAATTTTGGTTCCGCGGAACTCCAGTTGGGGTAATGATGCGCCGCAGGCAGAGGTTTTGAAAGTTGAGGCGGTGGTTCCTTATAAAAACACGTCAGATATTGGCAGGGGTATAATAAAATGACAACGCACCGGTGCCGCAACGTAGTTTGCGGGACGTCCAAAAATTGGATTTTGATGCCAGGGCACGCTGGTTGTTTCATGGAGTAGTTAGCAACGATGCACAGGGGAAATTTCTGAAAATTGAGCCGGCGGTTCCTTGGAAAAAAAAATTAGACATTGGCAGGGATGTAATCAAAAGGACCACGCACCGGTGCCACGACCTAGTTCGCGGGACGTCCAAATATCGAATTTTGATGGCGGGGCTTGTTTATGTCGTGGCGCCGCTGCGCGGCGTATGCCGGGAGGTCGAAGAGAATGGTGAAGAGGAGCAGGCGTAGAGTTGGGGCGTGCCTGCCGGCGGCCTTGCCTTGAAAAAAAAAAATGCTGTGTGCGTGTCAAAGTAGAATCAAGTGCATCAAAAATGAGGGTGTACCGAAAAATTTAGGCTGTTCACGGGAAGACGATATATAGTGTAATGGAAGCCGGCGCCGCTGCGCGGCGCCTCCGTGATGTGAAGACAAATTCCGAGGTTGGACAGTGATGGCGGCAGCGAAGAATTGCACTTATAGGCGGCATGTGCCTGCCGGCGGCTTTTTTCTTGTGAAAAAAGGCTGCGAAAAAGCATCAAAAATGGCCTCAAATGCGAATCAAAAGTGAGGGCGTACCAGAGAATTTAAGCCGGTTGCGGGAAGACGATATATAGTGTAATTGACATCGGCGCCGCTGCGCGGCGCCTCCGTGATGTGAACACAAAGCGCGGGCTTGGAAGGTGATGGTGGCAACGAAGAATTGCACCTGTATGCGGTATGTGCCTGCCGGCGGCTTTTTTCTTGTGAAAAAAGGCTGCAAAAAAGCGTTAAAACTGCCCTCAAATGCAAATCAAAAGTGAGAACATACCGTGAATTTTAGGCTGGTTGCGGGAACACGATATATAGGATAATCGATGTCGGCGCCACTGCGCGGCGGCTCCGTAAGGCAAGGGATCCACTGGCTGACAGCAGGACACGTTCCATTCCACTTGATGCATGGGGTTTGCCTCTGGCGGCTTTTTTCCTGAAAAAAAGGCTCTTGTGAGTGTTATAATGGTGTGCAGATTGGATTGCAAATATGAACTCACAGCCTGCTTGTGGGAATGCGATATATCGTGTTTTCGCAAATTTGGGCAGGAAAAAAGCAGGGAGAGTTGGGGGATGGTGGTGGTACGGAAGGAAGAGCGGCTGGTTGCCACGGGGCGCCTGGAACCTCTGTCAAAATTCCGTTGTACATGATGTGCCGGAACATCAGACAAATAATATACGCGAGAAATGGAGTCACATACGTACCCGGTTTGATTTTACGCATTTGTTCCTTAACGGATAGTAGTATTAAGACTGTGCACGGAGAGCCTGTGAGAGCTCTCAACTCATTGCACCAGCAATACTTGTCTGCAAAAATAAGTGGGCAAGAAAACGACTTGGGCAAAATAAAAATTCCAGATGTATCTCGCTAATCGGGATCTATCAGTAGGCAGTGTATGCAACGGTCAATCATACTCGGAATTCTGCGCGAAGGCTAAGCTATTCTTGGGGATTCCGTGAGTGTACTTTCAATTTCTGCAGCTTGGGAGTTCCTGGAAACAATGTTTTAAAAAAGCTGCAGCAGCATACAGGGATGTGTTTGTGATAACAGGTGCATATTTTCCGTCCGATAAATAGCGCGACTCTGCGGGGATGCATACACGCGCCGCAAATCCCCGTGAATTTTCTGTTGCGGTCATGACCCTTGATGCATTGATCTCCCATGGCATGCCGAAAATGACATGATACCTCCGCAGTCGGCTCAGAATCTACCTTAGCACACTCGAATGGAGTGCCCTACACACCTGAAAAAATCTTCCACAAAATGCGCGGTCTGAACCGTTTGTGTGTCGTGCCTGCAGCCAAAACAGGAACGGGAGGCTGTTTTTACGTCGCTTAGCTCTCGGCAAGAGCATTGTTGCGTTGCTGAAATGCTGGAAGGGAAACGAACCATCGGCAAGCGTTTGTTGAGTCGAGTTGTCGAGTTGTCGCAGTGATGGGTGTCGGAGGAACGCGCCGAAAACTAACATGACACGTGATCATGTTCGTTTTCGAGCACTCAGTCCTACCGTCCGTATTTGGAAGGCGCCGACGACTTGCTCCTGATCGCCATGTCGCTTTTCGCTCCTTCCTCTCCCTTTACCTCCCTCACTCCCAAAACTCGCTCAACTCAAGTTGATACCCGGCCCGATCTCTTTGGGGCTTTTCTTTGCTTCAGGGACAACGGAACACCGGCAAATGTGTTTGCACGCATTTTCGAAAAAATGGGGTCCAGAAGCCCTTTGCCGACGCCGCATCACACCACATGATGGGAATCTGTTTCAATGGAAACGGATATCCCCTGCCCGAATTTCTGGAGCGATTCGTGCGGAGATACGCTCGGAATGGTCTTGGTGCGTTTCCGCCTTGTCTCGGCTATTATGTCGCCCCTGATCCCCCTCCACCGAAATCTTTGACCAGGAAATTTTTGAATCCGTTCCAGATTTGTGCTCGCAAAGTTCTGGAGCGCTCAGCGCGAGGGATACACTCGAATTCGCGGTTTTGCCAAAACACGCGATTCACACATACAGCCAGCACCGGCGGACTTCGGGTGGGGAAGATGACATATCTTTGATGGAAACGGTATTCGTGACATGCGATGCGGTGCGTGGCCTTTGCTCGCACGATTTCACGCACTTACGAACATTTTCCGATTGCTCACTCAGCCATGACCCTTCCCCGCACGTCCCCTGTACCCTCCCTCTACATTATTTTATTTGGGTGACTACATTCATTCTGAACTAAATGTCAGAGCGCGTACGGGGCTTTCAACGGCCCAATTCAAAAGCCCCAAAACCGAAAGCAAAACTCGAACATCACTCCTATTCTGGTAACCGAGATCTTCAAGATCTCGGGACATTTACCATCCAAGATTCTACCCCAGATCCCCAGGTACCTCTCTTAGGTTACTTCGCGCTTCTTACGACGGCCATACAGTAAATTTCCGCCTGACATTAATTTCCGGATTTTTGGGAAACTGACTCATGATTTCCCCGCAGAGCCCGACGGATGACCGGATAAGGCGTCATACTCTCTGACGAACCGGCCCACACCCAATCCTATAAGTACGGAGCTCAAATCCCCTCTTTTACAACGGATTCCAATGTCCTTCCCTTTCCCCCCACTTCCCCCCTCACAGCCTCTCTCCTTCTTCGGTACACGGGATACCTACGGACCGTCAGCCCGACATTATGCCATTCTCTCCCCTCCCCGCCAACCCGGCCTCGACTCCGCCTTCAATTTCAACTTCGCCGCCGCCGCCGCCGCCATCAAGCCGATTTGACCACAATTCCCACGCTTGCTGTTTGCACATCAACCACCACCACCGCGTTTTAACGCAAGCTGTATGCTCGCACAATGCTTACAATAGGCCCTCGACTCACTTTTGCTATCCTCACAGGCCTTCTTGGATCCTTTTCCACGCCAAACCAACGCCGAATCGCCCACCAACCCTCTGCTTCAATATCTGCTCAATTTCGGCCTTTTCGCACTTTGAATCTTAACCGGGGAGCAAGGAACGCTCAAATTGGCTTTGAATCGGGGCTGAATCTGGACTTCAACGTGATCTCATCCTTTAATTTTGACGAATATGGTTGTGCTAACTCACTTTTACTCCAGATGTTGGGCATTCCGAAGCGCCGGGGCCGTCGATCTCGTTCGCAAGCGCACCGCCCGACCGCGAAACGTCGGCATCACTGTACTCCGAGACATTAACCCTCGACTCCCGCATTCAAGCCCAGAATATAGTCCCTTGCGCCGAAGGTATAGATCTTTGTTTATTATTGCTGCTTCTTTACTGACTTGCGTCACAGATATAATGGATTTCCGTCTTATTATCCGGTCGCATTTCAATTCAAGTTTGCCGCCGTCGCATTTGGTTCAAGTTTGAACCATGACTTCAGCTCTTGGGGTTGCAGTACGTCCAATTTAGTGCATTCATTGACTATTACTGACTCATTTCAGTGGATTGAATGCTTCACGGCGTTGTTACTTGACTCGGAACGGGAACTATCGCTGTCCTGCCTCTTCTTTGAATCACGGCTTACTGACTTTATCCTTAGGGCGCCGTGTCCATCGCCACGCGAATCTGATTCGTTCACGCCGAATTCAGCTCAAGTTTGAAGGACGGCTTCAATGTAGGGTTCTACTTAACGCCAGTACGTTCAATTGAGTGCATTAGCTATCTACTGACTCGTTTTAGTGGACTGAATGCCTTCGCGGCGTTGTTGCTCGACTCGGAACGAGGGAACGATCGCTGTTTTACTTCGGGTTGAGGTACGTCTGCATATTTCTGAACCAAAGTTGTACTGACCTTTTCAATAGGTCGCCATACATACCATGCTTTCAAAACCACGTTACAAGCCGCTCAGTTCAAGTTTAAATGCAAGCCCGAACTATTGCACCCTTCGAAATTTTTGAAGCTATCATCCACGGCGGTTTCGTTCAAGGTTGAACCTTACTGGAAGGTGCGTTCACTCCCAACACATCCTCGCTTTTACTGACCTACTTATCTTAGGTCGCATTCACCTCAAGTTAGAAGGATGGCTTCACGCCGCATTCACTTCAGCTTTGACAAATGGCTTCAATCTGGGGTTGCAGTCAACGCAGGTATAGTCAATTCAATCCGCACTCAATAACTATTGCTGACTCGGTTCAGTGGATCGACGGGTTATTGAAGGAGGGAACTATCGCTGTTCAATCCGGATCGATGTGAGTCTGCTTCTTTTTGAACCACAGCTTACTGACTTTATTGTCAGGTTTCTTCGTCCATCGCCACTCGAATCAAGTTCGAGTTCAATTAACGAATCCCTTTGCATTCCTTGCGGGGCGAAGCTATTGTCGGCGCCGGATTGGTTCAAGTGAACTCAAGGTATGTTCCTTCCTCAATCACTGTTGCTTCTACTGACCTACTTATCTTAGGTCGAGCATGACCATTGACCTTCAAGATAACGGCACCTCTATTAGGATTGACTTGAGGGTGGTTCAACCTCGATCTGTGTAGTATAGGTAGGTCGACCTCAGTCTTAGTTCAGCAACCTTTTAGCTAACGATTTGTTCAGTATAGATACTATGTACTTGACATCGTCGAATTCCATCGTTAATTCATGCAGAAGTTTACCGGCTTTGCTCAAATATCGATGCTTCACATCGTTATGTCTTCGAACGAGGCCCTTTTGACTGACTGGCCTTCGTCGATTAGGTTCCACAGATACTCGCACTTCAGGTAAGTTATTATTCTATTCGCGGAATCACGTATGGTCGATACTGACAATTCAACCCTAGTCTACCGTTACCTTATTTCGATTCAACCTCTTTTGCGGCGGCCAGACAATATCGGCCCAGGTATCTATAGTTCTTCACTTACATTGTTGTGCCGTTCACTAACTTGCTTATTACAGGTTCAAAATGACTGAGTACAAGAACGCCGAAACTGTGGACGAGTGACTTCAGGTATGTCGTCGTAATGATTCTTCGTGGTTCCATCTACTGACTTTGAATTATGTCAGATAGGTTCAGTCAAGTTTGTACCTTCGCGTCAATACCAAGATCTATCTGTCAAGTATACAACCCGAACACACTCTTCATCTTAGTCTATGGGCTGTCTGCTGAATATGCTCCCAAGTAAGTCATGAATCATGTTCTCGTATGCTGATACCCTTTCAACAACCATTGACTCGTTTCACTAGTTCATTTCAATGCTTTCACGTTTATTTGGAGGTATGTCACCTCTGTATCTATCCGCACTCGGTTCAACTTGGCTGATTGAGTTCCGTGTTTAGGCTCTTAATCAGATTCATTCAACATATCCCATACTCCGCTCAACATGTCCATACCCCGCTCAACATGTCCATCAAGAGTCCTGCACTTCAAGTCCTTGTCCTGGTATGTACATTTATCGTCACCGTCGCTGATACTCAACCATCTCGCAGTTCCAATGTACCGTCGTGGATCCACCTTCAACATCGTGTCCAGTGTGATCGCATTTTCTCGCCTTCAACTGGCAAACATGCTTCGGGTCCGAGGTATGGTTGAATCTTTTCCCACAGAGGTATGCGCTCGTTCACATTCTTTACTTACTTATGTATATCTATACTCAACGAGCGCATTCAGCAGTGCTGCATATTATATTCTTGACAAACGAACAATGCAGTCCAAACCCCCATACCATACTTCTCGACTCGGGCTCCGCATTCGCATTCGCATTCAATGGACTCACGCGACCTCCCAGCCCACTGTACAAATTGACTCAAATTGACTACCCGACTCAAACTACTCAAACTTCGAATGGTGTGTATTTAATCGTTAGTGGACTTGTACCATACCATACAGCTAATAAACGAGGTCGATACAGGTACAGGCTGGCACTCAACGACTTCGATAGAATTCAACCAGCCAGCCATTTCTCGGGGCCATCCTCGCTCCTCGCTCAGCAGTACTAGTCCAACCCCAACCTCAGGTGTTCCTTCCAGCTTACCTTTGAGCCTCAAGCGCCGCCCTTTCCTTTCGACATTCGAGGATTCCATTCTATCCTTCCTGTCGAGTTCGTTCCAATGAACGACTTGATTGGCTTGGCTCGAAATAATAATTACTAGTGAGTCTCAGCCTGAAATAATCGCTAGTGAGTCCATAACTAAGCCTGCTCGACAACTTTCTTCTATGTACTTGCTTCAGCTCACTGAAATTTTCTAGCTGCTCTGTACTGTCGCAACGCGTTCATATCATACCACTCTGAATCCCAACCCAAAAATCAATCGCCTAATCGTCTCCCATCCCATCCCAACAGCTCGGATTCCCCTGGCCAACTCCCCAACTTGAAATTCCAGCACGCCGCTCGCAAATGCATGAACGTCGCGCCTTCAAAATTACAATTCACACCATCCGCAAGATTGATATAATAATTCGCATCTCGTCTCGCAATGCAACGTGTCTCGGCATATGCATTCTCAAATTCTAGCGCTAACAAGGTTATTCTCAAACTCTATCGCTAACAAGGTAACCAGAATCCCATCCCATTAACCGATTCGATTCCATGTACTAACGAAGTTACAGTCTACAATGCCCGAAGTTACAGCTATGTATATCATGCCGCCAAGGCGTACCACGGTCCACGCTTTCACAGCGATCTACGCGAACCCGGCGCGTTCGACGCGCGGACCACTCCAAATCGACTTGGCGAATCCCGGCTCCAGCCTGAGGCGTCAGCCCGACTCTGCGCGATCCCCCGCCAGACCCGACTCTGCGCTCTGCGCTCTGCGCTCAGCGATAGCCCCGGCGCGCGCCGACTTTCCTCAATTCCCGTCCGTTTCCAAGCCAGATCGCCCGCCAACCCCGCGCCACACCCGACTCTGCGCGATTCCCGTCCGTATCCACGCCAGCCAGATCAACTCTGCAGCGCAAAACGACGCGTCGAGCAACTCTGCGGTGAGCACACCTAATTGAACTGCTTGGCGCCGACGACGGCCCGGCCGCCCGGACAGCTCAATCGCTGTTGCCTCGCGCATTTGCATTTGGGCCGCCGACTCGCGTCGAGCCGAGTTGGTGGAGCGCACCACCGTGAGCGCGGGTGCGGGTTCAGGTAGGCAGTTAGCATGGAGGTGCCGCCCGGACACGCGAAATCGGGCGGGTGAGATGGGAAGTGCGAGGAGCGCCGGGCAGGCGCAGAGAAAGGGCATTGCCCGTGTGAGCGCGCCGGGTGGTCTAAGCCGATTTGCCGCGGGCTCAGTGCGTCCGCGACGACTTGAGCCTGCGCGCGCGGGTGAATCAACTCCGTTCAGCCGGTGGACGCGAGCGCACTGCATAGGTGGCGTGGTCGCCGACGCGCGTTGTCGTGGCGAGTCTGGTAACGCACGTCGTCCGGATACGAGATGCGTTGGCGGACTGCAGAGGGCGAGGGCTTGCGAGCCCCGGTCAGCGTGGGCGGTGACAAGGGAGTGGCAGCGCGCGGGACCGCAGGGCATGCGGCTCGGTGTGTTCTGCACCCCACGTAGTGGAGCTCTGGCGGGTGTCGGGTTTAGGCGGGAGCGGTGGGGGACTGACTGTGTTTAGGCGCGAGCGGTTACCGTGTACTTGTCGCGCACCTTGCGTCCCACGGGCGGACTCGTGGTGGCGTATGGGCGGGAGAGCTGCGGGCGGCGGATGGAGGTTGGCGCGGAACTGGGTGCAATCTCAGTCTGTGAGGGGAGGCAGGGCGGGACTGACAGCGTGGCGCACCTTGACTGAGTCCGTGTCACGGCCATTGAGTCTGTGCGGAAGAGTGCGCCGTGTAAGAACCCACTCGCACGAGAGTGTGGGCAGACTGGTACACGGCGCAGACAACGCGCGGGGCGGATGCGAGGACGAGTGCGGCCAGGCATGCAATTGGGGAGGTGGGGAGCATTCTGATTTTGGTGGAAGAGGATGGCGGATGGGGAAGACGACGAGGAGCAGGCGAGGGAAAAAGGCGGTCGGGAGATCCCGGCGCCGCGTCACACACAATGTGTCATGCGATCTGTTTTGGTGGAAATTTCGAAACATCCTCCCAGCTGGGTTCATTCTATCCGGGTTGAAGGAGAAAGTGGGGAGGAGGTGGAGGTAACTCGCTCTACAGAACTGAAATTCAGTCTTCAGAAATCCAATTTCCCTGACGTCTGACACTCCCGGCGTCTCGTACGCAATCACTTGAGGTTTTTCAAACGATCTATAGCTTCCATCCTTCCGATAACTGGGTTTAATCTTCAGCATATAACGACCCGTGGCGGATGGTCCGCGCCCGCTTGGAATGTTAAACTTTCCCAACAAGCAACCGGTTCGATTCGGGGACAGGTAATCCGTTGGAAATTTTCATTGTTCCATTTTTTTGTCTGATTTCGCTCTCAAAGGTCCAGATCTGAACGTATCCAGGCTCGACTCGCATATTGTCGACCGATGGCGTGTGTAAATACTCTGAATAATCATGTCCAAAGTAACCGTTGAAAAGTCAGTGGATTCGGTACGGGTTTTTCTCGGTGGTGGTAAGTAACTTGTTTTCATCTGACTCAAGGATTAGTGAACAGGTATAGATTCACTTACAGCATCCAGAAGGCCCGTGGCGGATGGTTCCGCACCTGCAGCCAGTAACTCCATCTCGCCTCCGGAACACAGCAGGATTCCCGTTCGATTCGGGGTCGGGCCATTTGCGCAAGAAAACCCAGCTTTTTTTTTGACGGGGTTCTCGAAAGATCCGCTCAACGTATCCTTGAATCTCAACACACACTGGAGTTCTATCACAGATACATGTGTTCCAAGAAATCAAGCATGAAACCCGCAACACGCCTGTCTCGAGCCTGAACGACCCAAAATATCACTGAACGTATGTTGGTTCGTTTCACTGCACTATAAGACCCATTGCGGATGGCTCCGCGCCTGTACTAACTGCCGTAGCGAGGACTCGGAATAGGGACAGCAGGAACCCCGTTCAATTCGGGCTTGGGTCTTCGCGACTTGTGGTCGGTTTTTTCCCTCCCTTTCGGGTGTGCAATTTGCTTTCAAAGTTCAATATCCAGGCTTCTTCCAGGATTCAACACTCCTTCTAAATTCAGACTCCAGAAATCCAATTTTCCCAACGTCTCGCGCGGCGGATGGCCCGCGCTTCACCCAATACCTTTGTATTTAAGTCGTCACAAGCCGGAACCCGTTCCATTCCGGGGCGGGTCCTGGCCGAAATTTTTTCCCGGCCTGTCAGCTGGCAAACAATCTGATTGGAACGTATCCAGGCTCGGCTATAATTGGAAGCAGCGGTTTGTTTTACTCTGAATCATGGATAATTGTGTTCAAAATATACATCAAGAGGCTTAGTCGGGCATAGGCCATTTTGATGGGGGAGACATTGTTTTCCTTCTCGCTCAAATATTTTACTGAACCCATCTAAATTCAGTTACGGGAATAAGAGGCCCGTGGCGGATGGTTCCGCACCTGCACCCAATTCTCGAATTGAAATGGAACGATTGCAGCAGGAATCCCGTTCGATTCGGGATCAGGTCGTGCTCAAGAGGTGACTCCTTTTACTAACCTGTTCTTGACAGATCCAGTTTACATATCCACTCGACATATCCAGTTGAATTCTCGACGCACACCGGAGATCCATGACGGAGCTGCACCTTATTTCGAAAAGTCAAGCACGGAACGCGCTTTTATTCGAGTCGAGGCCGAATGTCCCAAAACATTTAGATTACCCAACGTATGTTAGTTCGTTTCAAGAGAATTCATGAGCTATGGCGGATGGCTCCGCACCTGCACTAAATGCCGTATCGAGGATTAGTTACAGCAGGAACCCCATTCGATTCGGGTTTGGGTCTTTTGGTGACAAGATGTCGGCTCTTTTTTCGAACTTTCGTGTGGCTGTCTTTGAATTTGCGAGAATATGAAGGCCTTCAAGTTTTATTTTCAAACGGCCCAGCTTCTAGCATAGTTCCGCTCAATCCTCATCATAGATAATCTCTCGCTCTTGAGTCTTTCGATAGTTTGCGGTCGCATTTTTTAGTTGCCTGACTTGTGCCTGACTTCAACATACTTAAGCTCTGGACTCCGCGCGGCCATCCGAGGCTTAAAATGCCGACCGTCACTCGGAACTCGATCCCATCGCGGCGTGTTATTATTTCTGTGGATCCATGTGGGCGATAGCTCTTTCCCGCGATAATTGACAGAATTCTCCCGCTTTACCTCCCATGACAGAATACACCTCTCCAATGCACACGGTCCCTCACTTCCCGGAAGATCTGACGCTCCCTCAGTTCCTCTTTGACTACCAGCACCCGATCCGGCTTCACCGGGAATCCGGGATTCCTTGGCTTGTCGACGCTGTCACCGGGAAGGCTGTCCTGCAAGACGAGGTGGGAGCTGCGGATGTTCTTTTTGGCACTGCGCTAAATTCAACAATTCCAGTTGATAGCGCGTGTATGGGATCTTGCGAACGGGCTGAGCTATCAATTCGGAATTGGTGTGTATGTGTCCATTTAACGCCGATTACTTGTCTCAGTATTTGGAACAGACCAGGATGACACTGGTAATTTACTCTTCGTTTCCGAAGGGTTGTTGAACACGGTTCCTAGTGGGGGTTATCAGTGCAAACCACCTTGGTACGAGTGTGCTTGTGCTTCGGGCATTCTCGATGTACTGAAACTGCGACAGATTTTCCTGTTACAATCTGGGCCGCCCATCGCCTGGGTGCTTCCGTATTGTAAGTTCAACCAGTCTGTATTGCATAGATATTCAAAGATCATTTTAGCACGGTCAATCCCACGTACACCGTCGACGAGCTCGTTCCACACTTGACCGATATGAAACCGTCCTTACTTATGGTTCACGCGTCGGCCCTTGAAACCGTGCGACAGGCCGCAGAACAAATCGGACTCGCCCCGGTGAAAATCGTTCTGTTCAACACGTCTCCGGCCTCGTTACCAACCGGATCCTCGCTGCTCACTCTCCAAGACCTAGTCGACCTCGGACATTCGAACAAAGCAACCCATCAATTTGCCGAATTCAAGCTTCAGCCCGGCCAAGGCAAAATGAAGGTCGCTTTGTACTTTCCATCCAGCGGAACGACCGGCGTTCCCAAGATGGTCGCAATTCCGCACTTGGCCTTTATTTCGAACATCATCCAGACCGCAGCCCATGATGCGGGTATTGATATGTCTGTTCCTGTGGTTGAGCGCAGGTTCAGGCCCGGGGATGTGTCGTGTGCTGGTAAGCTTTTACTTTTTCTGCACGAACAACCCAGATAATAAAGTCTTTGGTAACAAGTGCTTCCATTTTTCCGTACGTGCGTACCATTCTATTCAGTGCTCAAAACTGATTCGCTAGACAGACATCTTCGGGCTTCTGATAAATGTAAAGCCTTTCTACCGCTATTCCGACAATCACATTAATATTAGCGTTCTCCGCCCCAAGCTCCATTACATGTTGTTCTCCGGGGTATATCATCCTCTATCCAAAGGATCTGCGGCCCTCTTATTCGGCTTATCCAGATGACCGTTGTTATAATGCCCAAGTTCGATTTCGTGGCGTATCTTGCAACTATCAAACGGTACAGGGTCACCAATCTGTCGTAAGCTGCCGTTCATGCGATCGTGCCATTTGATAAACATTTTCAGACTGGTCCCGCCCATGCTGACGCTCTTCTGCAAGGTGCGCGCGCACTGATAAGTTCGCGGATAGACAACTAATTATTTTTCGGTATGTAGCACCCTGCCGTCCGGGATGCAGATTTGTCAAGCCTTCGGGTCGTCTTTGTAGGCGGTGCCCCAATGAGCGTACATCTAGCGAAAGCCATGGGGAAGGTTGTGCCCCAAGCTGTGATCGAGCAGGGTTATGGTAGCTTGAAAATGGAATCTCAACTCCGCATCGGATATCTGCTGAAAACATTTCAGGCATGACAGAGCTAACAGGAATCCTCACCATGCCTCCACTGAATCGTAGAGTGGCTACGGATGCGGTTGGACATTTGTTGCCCGGATTCACCGCGCGGGTTCTGAAAAGCGACGGCTCGCTAGCAGGCGTAGGAGAGAGCGGAGAGCTCTACGTTACTGGCCCATCGTTGGCCATCCACTACGTGAACAATCAACAAATGTGAGCACAGGTTCTAAGAGGACACAATTATATGTCTGACCGCCATTTCTAGCTCCAAAGAAACATTTGTTGACGGGTGAGTAGGATGAAGATATCCTGTAAGTCGTTACTCACCGTTATCGCCAGTTGGGTCCGCAGTGGCGACGAAGTATACTTTGACGAGAACCAGGAGCTGCACATCGTCGACCGCATAAAAGTAAGATCCCTTGCAGTTTTGACGTCGTTCTTACATGTCATTGTCATCAATTCAGGACTTCATCAAAGTCGGAGGCTTTCAGGTCGCTCCTGCTGAACTCGAAGCCCGTTTAGTCACCAATCCAGATATCACTGATTGCTGCGTTGTTCCTGTCCCGCATGACTTCAACGGGCAGGTTCCCAGGGCCTACGCAGTGTTGAGCAGAGCAGCTTCGGAGCGCATTCGTCAGAATCCTGAAGAGAAAGAGATGATCAAGGCTGCGCTGATCAAAGTGAGTCCCGGAGGAGGATTATGTGTCTACTCGTTTGACAGATGTGGCTAGGATATCGAAATCAACAAGGCGAAGTACAAGAGACTTGTCGGAGGGGTGGAATTCGTCGATGCGATTCCTAAGACCTCCTCCGGGAAACTTCTTCGCAGGGCTTTGCATGACGAGTCTCCTGTTAGCCTGCATCCGTAGAACTGTAGTGGTCGGGATAAGCTTGGAATAAAGCAGTGTTGGGCTCCAAGTCCTGGGGCACGGTTTACGCGCTTACTTACGTTTGGTTCATCGGGGCCCCGGGCTAATCAAGTGTTGCGGAGGCAAACGACCGTGGCGGAGATTGCCGGGCCATCAGAAGTCGCTTGCATCCTGCCACCATGTCGTCCAACTCAGCGGCGGCTGCATCTGCTGGTGCTCCCAACATCCCTTACCATTCAGAATCCCCACAAGCCTCGAGCCTTTCCCAAGAAACGACAGATCGAACTCCCAACTCGGAGCTGTTCAACCACGTCCAGAGCATCCTCACAAATTACCTCACATCCTCCCCGATCTACACTCTCCTTTTATCGTCTCTCGAACTGGTTTCCACATCGCATGAGCGCGTATTTCTCAAACTCGTCGTTCTCCCTGTGCATGTGAACTCTAAAGGCGGTGCGTGAATCACTGGCATACTCTTTCCAAACCCGACTAACCCTGACACTTCAAACCAGTTCTACATGGCTCCCTCTCGGCGACACTTGTTGATCTCGTTGCTGGGCTCGCCATCGCATCCACACGCGCTCCCAAGACGGGCGTCTCGACAGACCTTCACCTGTCCTTTGTCGGGACCGCGCGCGAGGGTGAGACACTGTGGATCGAAGGCTTTGCGGAACGTGTCGGAGGGACGCTAGCATTCACCCGGGTGCGGATCGAGCGGGAGGTGAAGGGTGGGGCGGAGGCGGAACGTGCGCTGGTTGCGACGGGAAGCCACACCAAGTACGTGAAATGACGGCACTCTAATGCCTGCTGGCCGAGAGCTGCATATGGGCGAGTATTCGCTGCAATTCATCTTTTACTAGCAAGGTTGTTTTCAGAAGTTGCTGTCCTGACGTTCAGATCCTTCTACGAAGTTGCCGGACTCACATCGTATATCCAGTTCCAAGCTCAACCGATTCACTGAAAAGATATAGAAAACTAATAATACAAGTTGCACACAATATCCTATGATATTTGTGCAACTGCTCAACACCCCTGCAAGCAATTCTAGGCAACATTCAATACCCATACATCGCACCCCATATTGCTCTCCGAAAGCCCCGCGAACTTGTGTCTTCCCCCGAGAAAGCTGAGCCTCGTCATCCCGCTTTCGTACGCTCGTCTCCGTTTCAAACCTCGTCCAATAACCTGGAACCGCTTCTCTTCTTGGTCCCTCCATTCGTCAAACTGGTCCTCGGTGATGCGAATGCGTAGCGCTCGGCGGATAGCGTACAGAACGTCCCCCACTACGACGCATCCTCCCGACGACGCGTGAACCGTTATCAACCACGGCAGGTGCGGACACATCACCGTCAACGAGGGAAGCCCCGGATATGTTGCTGGCTGTGCCAGCACAGGCCCGTTTAATCCGGCCACATCCGTTAGCGCCCCCGCCAAGTCGATGTTGAGGTGGGCGCTTCCCCGCCCTTTGTCAGCAAAGCAAAGCACCGGATTCAGCGTGATGGCGGTGATTCCCGCAATCTGTGCGGGCAACGCGACAGGCCGAATGTGTGGGCTGTGTGGCTGTGCGTCAGGCGGGATATGGTCTCGACGAATGTCGGGGTTATGCGCCCCAGTGTGCGGGGCTGGGACGTCAGGCAGTGGGATGCATGTGTACGGAGAGCGCTCCCATCTGAGCCCTGGTGTAAATGTGGATTGGGCGGGTGCTGGGGGCTGTGGTTGAAATATCTGGGGGGAAGCGCACGGAGCAGATGAAGGTGTCCAAAATGCCCGGGGATGAGGTGGATTAGGCCCCCCTCTCATCCCAGTGTTGGATACTGGCAACGGCGACGAGTTACAGCGGACGTGGGGGGCTGAAGGAAAATACGCTCACTGTTCAAGAGCATCATCGTATGGAGGCTGGGAGAGGAGCTAGGGTGTCGCTGAAGCGGGAAAATGCCGAGGGGTGAGGTGGTGGTGGTGGGGGGAAAGAGATTCACACCAGCTGGCACTTGGTGTCAGGCTTATATACCCCCAGGTGCGACGTTGATTCCAGGTCGCCAACTTCCTGGTTCAACTTGATGGCCGTCGACCGGCATCTTTGATGGCCAAACCTTGGTGCGCCTTCAACCAGATCCTGGTCTTCCTTCTCCTGTATATGTCCTCCAGATTTCATATTTTCCCTTCATTCACCCTGCTCCTCATTTTTCGTTGACAATGATGTATTTGGATTTGTCTGCGTGGTCATTTTGGTGGAAGTTATAATTGTTTTTCCGATTTCAGATGCCTCAGAATACCTTGAATTCTGCTATGAAACGAAGCCCTTCAACAGGAAAGGACGCAATCGTGTTAGTTCAAATTTCGGCATTGCTGGGCATCAAGAACACGTCAACAAGCGTCAACATCGCCGAAATAAATACGTGTTTCTCGCCGATTTCCTCCTTCTCTTCAACCACCACCCCATCTCCACCAAGAGACTTACCGATCCAAAAAAGTCAACCCACTCTTTCTTATCATCTCCGCCAAGCAAACTCCCAATCTCAAAACGAACCTCATCGCAGTTTCAGAGTTACATAGACTGTGTTCGGACGTGACAAAGGAGGCAAAAAAGTACGTTGAACTTGCCCTTCGGACGTTCCCGTGTCACTGTGTCTTACCGCCAATCCTTACTTTCCTCTCGTCGTTGTTGGAAACTTTGGCGGAGCAACGCGGCGCCACCACAAGATTCTCCGTGATAACATCCCGCAGTGCCATCGTTGAAGTTGCGGCCCTTTCTCCGGTTTTGAAAGAGGACATAAAATCTCGGCCACCACAAGTCAATGTATTTGGACCAAGTGCGTCTCCGCCACGTCCAAAAGTGCACTTATCCTCTCTTGGATCTGTGCATGGGTGGGGATCGAATCTCTCCCATCCTCTCCCTCCGAATCTACTCCCGTTCGCAGTCTTCGGAGTCCCTCGGCCAAGACCGTGCTGTTGGCGTGCATCGGAAGTAAGCGCGTGCCGTTCGGCAACTCCACAAAATGCAGCTGCAGGCGCCGGCCACTTGCTTCCTGACGTCGTGTTTCATCCCTAAAGAGGGCGCCCATGTTCAGCGCGCTCTGCCTGGTGACGCTGATCTGTGCAGGCCCAGCCCTGTAATCGAAGCTGAGGCAAGGCTCGTCGGCCGGGAAGTCTCGCAAGAAGTTGAATTCAGCGTGGAGGATATCCAACTGCGTACTTTTGTAATCGTAGTTGACGAGCGCGCGCAGGAAGGAGCGGTCCCGGGTGCTCAAATGCTCCGGCGTATCTACGCATTGAAATGTGTTAGGCACGGCGCAAAACGGGCTGGAGATACAGACTAACTCACTTTGACGGTGGGCATTACAGCGACAGGATTCCTTGTGGCCGGCTATCCAGTCCGCCGTCTGACATTCTTTTGAGCAGTAATATGCTCCCGCGCAACCAGCGCAGCGCCGTAGGTCGCGACGGCGATGAATTTTGCCGCACTGCGCAAAATATCAGAATGCCACCATGAAACGGAAAAGGACTGCCGACTGCTGTGTTATCGCAGGCCCCAGAGGATACATACGCCTCCGACTCGTAATGTTTCATCAATGCGATTCGCTCCTGGGCCAAATTCCAGAAGGCACGCCATTGTGGAAAGATCGGGGACTGCACAAAGGCTGGCGTTCTCCTCACCTTCAAGTTAATCTCAACCAAGGCGGGTTCGATTGCAGCCAAAACGGAGTAATAAACCGTATATGGCGTGATTGACAACAGGAGCAACGAAAGGTCTTTGTCACAGGCAGGTCGCGTCCCGCAAGGGATGATAAGGTGCAACATGCCCGCGTGAATGGCGTCCAGAATGAACCGGTGAGCCCGGCGCGCAGATTGGAACTGCCAATTCAGGTAGTCCAGGATGAGCGGAAATACAGTGTCTGGAAACACAGTGTCGGAGGAGCGTAGTTCGTTGGCTAGCGCGCAAGCAACGCGCGTGATTGCTTCAACGATACCATGAGAGCGTAGGGCTGCCTGGAACGGAATGTTTTTCTTGTTTTTTGGGGCGAACAGGACGACGCCCGAGAGGTGAACATAGGCCAGGTCTCGCTCATTATCGCGGCGAGTCGCATAGCGGTTGAGGTGCTGCACGGTGAGCGATGCCAAGTTTGACATACTTCCACCGGCGCCGTCGCACAACTCTTCCATCGTGTCTAGCGGATAGCCGTCGACGGGACTGTAAGATAGAAATTTGGAGACAAAGCCCAGGGATTCGTGCCGCGTGCGCTCGGGTTCGTTGAGGAGGAGCTTCCAGGCACGGGCGATAGTGGTATGCACTCCAGTGGTCTGTGCGATATCTTCCCCGGCCTCTGCATCCTGGCGCAGCGTACCGAGGATGGCCGCGAACATGGCGCACAATGTCGTCTCCGAGCACCTCAGCGGCGGGAGGCACGTTGAATGGCTGTCGAGAAATTGAATCCAGGGCCACACGCGATGCCACAGAGTTGCAGCCTCCGCCCATTCGACTCCCGGATGTTGGATAGGTTTGGCCGATAGGTAAACCAAAGAAGACACTGCGTTGTCCATGAGGTGAATGAGGGGATCGTCAGAGGTCAGAATGGCGTCGAGCTGGCCAGCGGTGGGAATTTTCCCGGGGTCGAGATGCACATTGAATACAGGGAGTAAGAAGCAAGATTGAGATTCTGGGCCAGTCTGCGTGAAATTGAGTAGACGCTGAATGTCTTTCTGCGAACCAGCTATGGCGGCTCTGGCAACAGGCTGAAAAAGGCGGCCGGAACGAGGACCAATCTCATTAAGTGGTGTTGTAGGTATTGAGCGTATGAAGTGGGCTTACCCTCAGCCGCCAAGGCAGATTCGATATCGACCTTTCGATGTGCAGAATCTGAGATACCATGGTGGTCAGTAAAAGAAAGCGTAAATTGAAATGATTTGCAATTCAAAGTGGGATGACCAATCTAGACATGTGCTTCAAGTTGATATTGTCAATGTGAGACAAGTTGCACAAGGTCAAGACAGACAATCACAGCGCTGCAGGATTAACTTCTTCGAGGCCTCTGAGGGAAGATTCCTCAGTGGAAAACAAACAAAAACACGGAAGCACTAGACGTTGGAAAACCGAAGCGAGGGATGTGGAACCTTGGTAACAGTTACTTGGTTCAAAACGATGCATATATTCTTGTCCAAGCTTCGACTGGGGAGAATTCCACAAACGGACGCCATTTATGAAGGCTGGAGGACTCTCGAAATTTACCTTGATATCGGCGCCAGAATTCAGTCCGAGCAGAATGGATCTACAAGAAAAAAATACAGCAGTAGCGATATGTTACAAGGTTGTTTGTGCGAGGAACATTACTTTGGATCGAAGCAGCTCTCTGGGTGCCATCTCCTTCAAGTTCGTCGTGGTGTTAGGATGAGTAAATTTCTGTCTGAACATCACTTCACAACAGCTCCCGGTCTAGCGCATGTCCATAGCCTCTGGCGTGTCGGTATTCTTTAGATCCTCGTCAGCATCGCTCCAGCTGAAAAGTTCGTCCGTGGGGATGTCGGCAAAATCGGCAAAGGCGGCCTGCTCCTCAAGGTAAGACTGCAAGGCCGCGTCGTCCTCGAGCTCTTGGGCGGCAGCAGTCGCTTCGTCTGGTTCGGCTTGCGCAGCTGCGTGCGTTCAAAATTCGTAGAAGCAGCGGAAAGAAAAAACCCGCAAACCTAATTCGGTTTCCCAATTCTCCTCCATGATGGGGTCAGACCCGACCTCGCGGTCATACGAGTACATGTACGCGTGGTGCAGCTTACGTGTCGTGTTGTGCATGATTCGCGTAAACAGCTTGTGCCCGGGTTAGAACTAGAAAAAGGGTGCACATCAAGGTGGCAACGCACCTCGTCAAACGTCGGGTCTTCCTCGTCCTCTGACACCATCTCCGCATCCATGTCCTCGCTCCCCGGCTCGCTGCTGCTCATAAACCGCTTCTTCTTCACAGCACGCTCCCGCGCTTTCGACGCGCGCTCGATGCACCGTAACTTCAGCCGCGTGCGCAGAAACGCCGTCTGCGAGTCATCCCCGGCATCCGGACCCGCTGTGAACACGTCTGCGTGTTTGCGGGCAGCAGAACGCGCGGTAGAGGATGCCACCGAAGGGAGACTAGGAACGCGTGCCTTGTACTGCGAGCGCCGACGTGCCTGGACTGCGGCAATGGGGGAGGATCCAGGGCTGCTGTTCGTTGGCGCCAGTGGTGAAGAGTTGGTTGGTTTGTGCGGGTGAGAATTACCAAGTCCCTGATAAACCGTTTGGTGCGTTGAAGGGGTGGAAGGAAACTGGACGCGCGACATGGTGGCCGGGAAAAAGTATACACAATGCCCGGGCCGTTTGTTTCATATACGATCACGTGATTACCAAACAAGTCGCGTAACTGTCCCTCAAATCCTCGACGCGTGGCTATCGCTCCAAAAACCACAAACAGGAAGTGCAGCGAGGCGCTTGAAATAGTGGGTAGTACATCTAAATCTATCCACTGAGTAGGCGCTCCTCTCAGTGGTACTTTCTTGGGACCATTCATCACAAAATTTCGAAGTGGAAGTCCTGGCATCCTTTGGTAGCGGAACAAGAAGGGCTTCAACAGGCCGATTTTGTTGAGATGGGCTGCCGAATGTACTCTTCATCGGTAATTATTCCCTGGTCGTGAATGAATAGGCTCTGATTTGGCAGTGAAAGCAAAGTATTTTCAAAAGCAGGTCGGGTCATGCATATTCGAATTCGCGGGGTATTTGTCAAAGGGCGCCGGTGGATATGCGGAGCACCGTGCATCCTGTTTCTCTAGCGTCGTTGTGATTGCAGTACTGCTCTTGAAACTAGCCTTTTTTAGAACTACTCTTTTCAAGACTGGTACAATGAAAAGTCTACTATGCGCGCAGACTCCGAACCAAACATCAGGCTGCACAGATTCCAGTCACTCTCGTTCGTTCTCCTGCTGAAAAAACGAAAAGAAAAAAGAGCCTTCTCTGTTTACCGAATCTCTTGTAACCTACCTCATTTGACTCCGACCATGAGCTGCTCCCCTCAAATGCTCTTCAAACGCCTGTATCGCGTCTAGGTCCGAATTGTCCATGTTCGATCCTTTGCATGATTCTGTCAGCTCATCAACTTCTTATGTTGAAGCGATTCGGCTCTGTACATTTGTGATAGTTTGTTATACGTATGTCAGAATGATACTTATCTGCCAGCCAGATTCGAGCTTCCGCACTTCCGGGCAGCGGTCCCAAGTTCTCCCAACATCCTTAGCAGAGTTAATGAAGCTTTATCTGGAGAATCAGTTTCTCAAGGTATGGCACATGCAAGATGCGATCAAAAGTACTCCCTGTGCGGCTTGTTCATTAGGTCAAGCCAGGCAAAGCTACCTAGGGTTGGCCACTGACCCCCATTGACACTGTAAAAAAAAGCTTCCGTCTTGTACTTAATTAAAGTGTTCGAACTCGATCGAAAAGGGCGCTAAAGGGCGACGATCGAAACACCACGGAACAGCGTGGCAACCTGTGGCAACCGCCCGGTTGATTCCGGTTGTTGTTAAAAACATGCCTTATGGGGAAGTTCCTTCTCATACTTCGCTTGAAAATTCTCATGTGGAAATTCGCAAGGGTGGCAGCCAAGTGGCAGCCCTTGTCTTCCCCCTCACCCTGGTCCCTGGCCTCCACTCTCGGTCGAATGTCCCTCTAGGTGCAAAAATTGTAGACGTTTCCGTATGACGGAAAGCCTCAGTGACGCTCAGATCCAGACTGATTTGTCCGCTCTCCCTCCGCTGTATTCTCGATTCAGCGTTCTAAAATTCCACCAGATTCATCTCACGCTATCTTATTTTTATACCGTTCAGTGCGTCGCCCTCACGGCCCTACCTGTGGCCATTTTTAACGCATCGTAGCGATCGTGCTGTATGACTACGTCTTGACCGTCGAGCAGGAGGTCGCGCGATATTGGGGCACCCGCCTGACATGGCCCACCTTCTTGTTCTACCTGAACCGCTATACCGCGCTCTTTGGCACAATCCCAATCCTTGTCGAGTTTCTTTTGACGAATTCGGATCCTAGTAAAGCTGCGGTGAGTAGAAGCTTACTTCATTCGATTATACAAGCTTATCATAGGTCTATCATTCACGCATGCAGATGTAAGTTTCTCGCCTATCCTCCCTCCCCTGCCCTTAATTGCCTTACATAGGTGCGAAGGCTTGCTATCATATCACACCTATTTCGCCCTTCTATCCCAGGTTCTCGTCGCTAGTGCGCTCTCTCATTCTGTTTCTTCAATATTGCACACTGAACCATTGCAGCGATGCTCATTATGCGCACATATGCCCTCTACGAGCAAAACAAGGTCGTCCTCGCAGGTATGCTGGTTGTAACGACCGCCGCCACTATATTCGCGCTCGTAAGTGGATTTTATTCTTATTATTCTGCTCTCAATCTAAGAATGAGTGGGACTTAGGTGATATTGCTCACCGGGAATACTTCGGATACGTTGGACGCACGCCTAAAGGCAATAGGGTGTCCCTCGCCATCTTCTCGTTCATCGTACGCTCGTCTTTCTCTTCTTTTCCCTGATCGGTTCTAACGCGAAAACTGCTTGTATGTAGGAACCTTCGTGCGTTCGAACCTTGCACATGAGTTCGCGTCGGTCTCACTGTGGCCATTTTTTACCAGGCTCAGCAGCAGCATGGAGTGGCATGGTGTGTTTGTCTCTTCGCGTCCAGACGCACTGGTTGAATCTGTGTTGGACTGCAGCTCATCTTTGATGTCATGATTTTTTCGCTCACTGTGTACAAAGCACTGAAGTATGGAACACGTGGCGGGAGTCTCTTCGACGTGCTCGTCCGCGATGGTGTGTCTTGACTGTCTCTGTTTTTTGTCTCCGGCTCACACCTCGTTATCCGAGGTGCCCTATATTTCGGGTGCGTTCTTTGCAACAAAAAAAGGGTGCCCGTTGATTCGGTTGCAGCATAATGATCGCGAGCAATGCGTGCAATATCGGAACTTATACAATGGGCGGAGTGAGTTCCCATTTACTTATCCATCTTTCCCCCGACCTCTCACCTTCCCTAGCCGGTATTAAGCGGATGTGCGACCACCGTCACGAACGTGTACGTGTTTCCTTGCGCATCCCTCCTTGGAGATAATTGAAACTAGATTTCCGATCTTCAGTCTTTCGTCGGTCATAATTTCACGCCTGATGCTCAATCTACGCAACCCCGGCATCCGCCTGCCACAGCGCAACCGGACTACCAGAAATACAACGACGCGGGATTCGCCCGCGATCACCACCGTGTTAAATCCGTATCTCGGCACGGATATCGCGCTGGAGTCGGTGTGGGACGCAAGGCGGCACGCGACCGCCGAGGAATCGCATTTGTAGATACGATAAATTTGCGTGGAACATGGATGGTGCGTCTGCCTGTGGAGCTAATTATCTTTGTTTGCTCACGATCGCGCAGACGTTGTATGTATCTGCATTGTATCAATAATCATCGCAAAATGGTTGGATTCGGATTCTGTTTGGATTGCTCCTCGGGGCTCGCTTCTACAGCAAGCTCCAAGCCAAGAACCCCGTAATCAGGATCGATTCACATCCTTGCTTCGCCGAGTGCCGCATCGTGAGTAAAAATAACTTCAACTGGTGTCCGATCAGGCGCATCCACTGCGCTGGTTAGTCACACTTGCGGCTATATAGCCTGCCTAACCAATGCCCAACGGGACCTTCCTTTTTTTTTGAGCCTCGATCCTACCTGTTTACTTTCCTGAACCTCCCTCCTACCCAGAGCGCCTTTCCGCTCGTAGTCGCGTTCTTTATCAACTATAGCTATGCTGTCGCGCTTTATCGCTCTTTCGTTATTATGGTGTTTGCAGCCTGCACTCGCGGTCACTATCGACATGGAGGGCCTCCCGGACACAGGGCTTGATACCTCAAGTTGGACCGAGGGTGTCCTCCCGCCCTTGGAGGATATCTGGGATCTGAACGATATGCAGATTGCGGCCAAAAACGTGCTTTCAGGGAAGTTCTATGGTCAGTTCGGAATTATTTCATTCGAGCAAATAACTCACTGTTAACTCAGCTTCGTACCGAACTGGGGCCTTGAACGAGTACAGTGTGTTTAATTTCATGTATATTCGCGTTGGAGGACCTGATATTTGGGTAGCGTACCAAGCGAACTTGGGGATCTTCAGCAAGGTCAAATTGAACGGGTTCGGTTTCCGTGATGTCAGTAATCTGAAGACCTCGTACGTCGTCGTGAATTTACATTCAAACGCGAGCCGACATCCCATTCAGAACCACGATGCTGGGATTCAATTTCTCGCAACCCTTCTTTATTGCCCCAGCCGCTAATGCAGGACACGCCAATAAAAGCGCCGAGGCATCACTGGCTTCTGCTGCTGGCAAGGCGGGCATTTTATATGTCGTATGTGTTTCCCTCTTGCCCCAGATACCGTTTTTCAAAAGGTTGGCGATATAGCCCAGCATATCCTCCACCCTCTCTATTGAGAAAATTGCCCAAGCGGGTGTGGAAGGCCAAGTCATGTTCCACCAGGAATACGTCTGGGCAAATGCGTCCCGAAACGTGGACGAGCTAGACCGAATTAAGGCGGCGGGTTTCAAAGCCATCTTCCTCACTGTCGACAACACCGGCATCAACGGCGTTAGAACACGCTCGATGAGGTACACTGAAAGCTCTGAGTAATATCCCGCCCTTCGTGCCCCTTTGTGTCCTTGACGGAGCGTTCTTAGCACCGGGCATGCTACCAACTTCGATGTAGGTTCCCGCGCCAAGATGCCACACGCTGATGACTGAGTTTGATTGACTTTGTATCAGCTCAACTCTCTTGCGGCGTACCGCAACCTCACTTCGCTGCCCATCGTCCCAAAGGGCATCAAGACCTGGCAAGATGCGTTGACGTGCCTGCACCTCGGCTTCCCTGCGATATATGTCTCCAACCATGGCGGGCGCGTGCTTGACGGTGCTCCAACAGCGGTCGAAATTCTGCTCGACATTCGCAAGCACGCGCCGGAGGTCTTCGCCGGGATGGAAGTCTACGCAGACGGTGGCATGCGGCGGGGAACAGACGCGCTAATTCTCCTGGCGCTGGGTGCGCGCGCAGTGGGGCTGGGCCGATCGTATGTCTTTGCTCGATCCTGTCCGAAAAGACAACAACTGAGGATTCGAATGTACAAGGCCCATGTTCGCGAACATCTGGGGCGAGGCAGGCGTCTCGCGCATGATCGACCTCTTCGCGCAGGAGATGGCGACGAGCATGCGGCTAATGGGCGTCACAAATGTTGCGAATCTCAATTCCTCCTATGTGCGTCTCGACATCGCCGTCTTCCATGCGCAGTGCGGGGAAGTCTGCTCACAATTATTCGCGCAGATCAACACGAACCAAATAGTTCTTTGAGAGATATGGACCATATCGAATGTTGCAGTGTAGATGACTGATCAGTTCTTCATTTGCGAGGTTGAACACGAAATATTTCATCCTGAGGCCTCTCCCTTAGGCCGACACTTCAACATTTCTGGCTGGTGCCTCGCATGTTGAATTCCAACCCCGCTGCCGCTGCACAAAACGATTTCTGCCTCCGCATGCCCCGCCAAACCAATGGCGAATCTGCTGCCAGAAAATATGTGGTAAGACCTATTCAACTCAGTCGATTGATAGACGTAGAATAAAGATTTGATCCTCAATAACGGCGATGATTGATTCTACCCCAGCCCTCTCCTTCTTCCTAATCAACCGGCTGTGTTAGCCAAGCTTCATTCGTTTGCTAGTATAGGCTTACCTGTATTGAAAACCTTGCGAGGTCTTCAGCACACGACTCGAAGGAAACATGTGACGGTGCTGGTCTATAGGAGCGCTGCCAACAGGAGGAAGACGTCTGAATGGAAGGCGAGAAGGATGGCGTTTGGTACGGATAATATGAATGATTGTGGGACTGTCTGTTAATGCGGCCTGAAGAGGTTCTAGATTTAGGCGCCCTTTGGCTCGACTGAACATATCGGCTGTTAATTGTATGCGGAGGACAAGAAGAACTGACTCTCTGTCCACTCTAGCAAATTTAAAGTGAGCGTGCTTTTCCGAAATGAAGAGAAGCACATCGTACACAAAATGAATCACACAGCTCTTTCCATTCTTCTCCTGTCAAAGTTTCGGCAAATTTACCCCACGCAAATTTCTTTCTGCGACATATGTCTTCCAAGAGGTTCAGATCTTTCCGGTCGAGTCGGTATGGTAAATAGGGTGATTTCCTTGAGAACTACGAAAGAAGACCACGCGTATCCCCAGACTTACAAGGGACCATCTCCACTGCGATCACCCATCAATTCTCGCGTTCCCAATCAGGTGTGGCCCGTAGCTGCGGAGAGGCTCTCCGTCACAGTTCGGAAAGATGGGAACAGCGAACTCTCTATAAATTTTGGGGAGTGTGTCGAGTGGGTTCCTTCGAAGGTGCCCATCAAACAAACTGCATGACGGGTCCAGGACCGGCGCCGCCTTTGGATATATCTAGGCCTGAGGATTGCGCAGGGTCTCCATGGCTTTCCGGACAGACAGGATGGATCCCTCAGCTGGTCGTATTGAGCCTGCCAGTGGGCATTTGATGTGGGAAGAACACCAGTCTCCTCCGCAATCAAGTCCATGAAGGGGAGTCTGATTGATGTATAGGGAATGCGGGAAATGTTCCCTGGTCGTGGCCAACTGGCGTGCGACATTTTGAGAAAAGATAGTGGGTATTGATGCCATTCAGCTACACGCGGGTGTTTTTTATGTGGACCGACGGCGTAGTGATGCACGTCGGCTTTTGCGGGCTGAAAAGAATAACCTTGTATTTTAAGTATAACATTTTAGAACAGAAATACCTATCCCAGCGAACTTGTTTTTTTCTTCTTCTGTGCCAGCCAGTGCGTATATGTTAGCCATAGTCTCATGGCCACATCTTGCGACTAGTCCACTTTTTTTTTACCGTTCGATCAAAAATCGAACCAGCTTCAACCGAAGTGGCGATGTCGAAGATCGATCATCTCAGTGTGGCCAAAGTGTGGGAAAAGTGTGTGGCCACCGTCTTAGGCGTCATCTCTTCCCGAAAAGAAGACTCTCATTGATGTCTCTACCACCCGTCCCCCCGTTTCCTTATTCCACACAACAACACCAGAACTACCCAAGCCCTATGACATTCGACAAGTGCAAGGTGAGCTGAGTTGATTTTGCGGCCTGGTTGAATTGCGACACAGGCCTTTCCAACGGCGACACGGAACAGGATACCGTAATACTCGAACGAGCGAATATTCCTACTTGCATTTTTCAAGGCAAAGATCAATTGTAGGCGCAGACCGTTTTCATATATCTGAACGAATTTACGCGGGGTGTGAAGGTGCTTAGAGCGGAGTTGGTTTTTGTCTGTGGTTGAATTCATTTAGGGTCGAACCACATCACAGCGTGGACATTATCCCGAGGAGGGTGACGCTATGTTGGTTTTCGAGATTTAAACATGGGAGTCGGCATTTTATCCGCCCTTTCATCCGAATGAGAGCGAAACATTCTATATCTTCAGGGTGTGCTTCTTGCCTTGCAACTCTGAGTCGAGTTCTTCGTTAACTCTCAATCTAACAGACCATTTGCCGCTTACGCTCATGCGGTCCGGGCTTTCTATAGACGTAGACAAGGAACTCGTTGATGGTCCGCCAAGAAGCACTTTGATGGCGGCGCTCTACTTATAGTCCCCAGTCAACACCGAATAACGACTAGAATAACAGATCCTTGTCCATTTATACCTTCTCCCAAGGGACAGGCCGAACATAGCATTCCACCGGGCGGTTCGTGACTACCTCGATAGACTTCCACGAGTTCATTTCTTCCGGCACCGCGTCGAAGAAGAAGTTCGCCTGCACGATAGCAAGAAACAGACGCAGTTCGAGGACTGCCAGCTTCTGGCCGAAGCAGCCCCGGAAGCCGACCGAGAACTGCTCAAGTCGTGAGTAGAGCGCAGAAAATAAAGCAAGCACGTACCGGAATCCAAGGGCCTGCAGCCGCATTGAACGACCCGTCTTCGCGGCGCAGCCACCGTTCGGGCTTAAATTCGTCCACATCCGTAGGAGACCAATACCCAAACTTGCGTCCCGCGCGCTTGCTCGAAGCGCTGCGCAGCTCATCCATGTCTTCGGGGGTATTGGGCAACGGCTTCTCGATCTCTGTCATCTGCACCATACCCAAACCCAGGATTACCGTGGTGCCTTTGGGGATCGGATAGCCAAGTAACACCGTATCACGCGTCGCTTCGCGTCCGGTGGCGGACGTAGTGCGCGCGCATCGCAGGACTTCGTAGACGACGGCAGAGAGATACGGCAGATTATCCTCATCGCATATCTCGGAGAACGTTGGCGGACGCGTTTCCATCGAGGGGAGGTTGTTCAAAAGCTCCGCCCGAAGTTTCCTCTGAACGTCGGGATGCTTACAGAGATTTTTGAAAGCCCACTGGAGCGTTGTGGCCGTGGCTGGGCGTCGCGTTTCGAGTCAGTCATCTTCGAACATGGCCAAGAAGCACTTACTCTCGAATCCACCGATGGCGAAAAGAGTCATGGTGTCGAGGATTTCATCGCCGCGGAGGCCCTCCACTCCCTTGCCAGCGTCCTCCTTCTCGCGCTCGATGATCATCTCAAGAACGTTGTCCGCCCTGTTCGCCCCGATTTTTTCCGAGCCCTCGTTGGCTGCGCGCGCTGCACGGAGTTGCTCCGTCAAAAAGTCGAGCGTCCTCTGCTTTGCACCGCGCCACTTGCGGTTCAAGTTTCGCTGGTACCAGAGTCGAACTGGCGCCCACAATTTCATACCTTCCCCGACACTGTCCATCAGCACCTGTAGGTCTTGCCCGAGTTTGAGCAGCTTCGGGCGCGCGGAGGGAGATGCAGAAGGGTTGGAAATGACGTATTCCGCAGAGGCTTTGGTGCAATTAAACGATGTCCCAAAGATGATAGAAGAGATGACATCGATGGTGGCGAGGCGGAGATCCTGTTCAGCGGATATGGCTATGTCTGTGGTGGAGCCGCCGCTTACGACCGGCTTCAGTCGCGGGGCGCAGATGGACCATAGCTCGACGAGCTCTTGCGCTTGTTCCACAATTCGGGGCGTCATACGGGCCAGGTAAGGGTTGGTCATGGTCGGCCCAAGCCTGCGGTGACGAAGGAGTAAATTCTAGGTGTGGAAAGCAGCAGTCGATGAACTCACCATCGCTTATGACGTTTGAACTGATCGTTGGTTGGAAGAGAGAGCATCCCCTGCGGGCTCATATTTTTAAACCTTGATTCAGTAAATTAACGCCAGGTACTCGCGAGCAAAGGTTGTAGCCTCACGGGGTTGTACTCTCATCTCCCCTCTCAAAATCCGCGCCACGATTAATAAGAACGTCTTGGATCTCCTGTGAGTCCTAGAAACGTGGTAAGGATTATGACTCTGCATCAACAGACATTACTGCAAGCGTACTGAGAGAACGACCAGGATTCGGCCCAGGCCGAAAATTCGGCTTATCCAGGATGCTCCGAGCCCGATGACGACCTAAAATGAATCTCATAACGCTGGTTGGAACCATAAATGCGGGAACTAACCTGAGAAACTGGCCCTAGCCGCAGTGCGGTGTCGTCAAGAGCGTAGGTGGCAGCTCCCTTTTCGTCGGCAAAGCTCTTGATTAAGGGTATATCGCCCACCAGCCATGTAAGTTTGTTGTGCGGGATGAACGGCAAGGGTTTTGGTTGTCCGACTCGATATATTGCGTATGGGAGCGCGATACCAAAGAGCCCGACGATGGCCAGCGTGGAATCCATGGCAAGAGTGCAGCAGATGAAAGCGTGTGAGCTAGTCTCGTTAACGCTTATATTTTGTTGCGAAGATAATCGTTCACACGCCAGCTACTATCGTTTCAGTTGCACCTTGGGGCTGGGATATCATTTGCATACCATGCATGTACATGATCCGGCTGGAAAACCCCGGATTTCTTTTTGATAAGTCTTACTAGGTCTTACCTTGCAAAAGATTCCGGCGTCAGGACTCAGCACTTTCGTTCCATCTTCAGATAATTGTGCTTCCCAACACATTCTCCGGTGACACATTCTCTGGTAAGTTTTAGAAGAATGTCCACGGTGTAAGGTGACCCACCTCTGGGTGCGGCGCGACCTCAGCAACGGACGCGATTGTTCCCGGTTCCGTCGGCAAGGCGTTTTTGGCAAAATGAAGTCATACGGCTCTACATTTGCGCCCCAACATTCCGTCGGACCGCAGTAGAACAGGCTGGAACCTCATGGAACAGGTATCGTTGCGGCTACGACTTCATGTCAATTTTGGATGAAAAAAATTGAACCTTCGACTTATATGGAATGCCAAGAGGCGGAGCCGCAACCATACCCGTTCCAGCCTGTTCTACTGCCGGCACGGCTCGATTGGCTACAAGCGTGTCGCGGATGGTTTCAATTGCGTGCGCATTCAGGTGGCTGGAGTAGAGATGTCAAGCCTCACTGAGTCAGAGCGCCCAAACAAGGAAGGTTGATGGCGGAACACTTGGCCACTAGGTATGGTAACCCCATGCATCGAGTCAAATCAAATCTGTCTTTTGTTTCCGTCTCGGCGTCTCGAGTCTTGTTACCATGGAAGAACGATCTAGAAGGATCTAGAACGATGTAAGAGATTCTGCCGCCGATCCTTGGCTATCCTTGGCCGATCTGCCGGCAATCTCCTTCACGACTCATTGCCGCGGACCGCGGTTCCCAAATTGGGGTCCACTTTTGACACTAATTACTTACTGCCACGCCACTAATCAAGAGACAAACTGCAATTTGAAGGCTTTTTCTTTCACCTCCAACTTGGGCCTTATAATTTTCACTCACTTGTAAGTGGAAATCCCAGGTCAGATGCTCAAAGATTGCTGCAGACGATCTATCGTTACCCCAAGCCCTGAAAGCCTGGATCGAGTTGCGGTACCAGCTGGTGGCGAGGTGCTGGCCCCTGGGTACTTCGTTTATCTTGTTAAAAAAGTTTAGGTGAGGTTTCTGTTGGACGAGCTGCGCATTGTGGGTCCACTCGGACGCATATCCAGGAATGGAAACACCGTGATACTTCCGTACCACGTGCGCGTGTGTTTATACACCGCGCATGTGATTCGACTGCCCTCACTCGCGTACCACTACGTCCGTGTGAGGGTAAGTCGTTCTAGCTACATTCACCGACCTATAGCTAACGTATACATAGTTCGTGTACTCACAGTAGCCATAGGTGAATAGACTCGCGTACCACTACGTCCGTGTGAGGTTCGTGTACTCACAGTAGCCATAGATTGCAATAGGTTATGGGCGCTTGATTCAGTGTTGACGACACCGAATCCTGCAATCCCGGCCTGCGAACGTAGTTCTACCCAAGACGAGCTGGTTTCTTTTCGTTCCAACGACACGCGCAGCGCGAACGCGTCTTCTTCTTGTACATCAAGCAAGTCCGCGACGAGCTTCTTAAAACCACGATCTTGAACCCCTACGCCCCATCCTCATCATGGCGGGACCGTCTCATTCGAACGGGAACCCATTCTTCGAGCCTTGGGGGCCTCCTTCCGGCCAAACGGCACCTGAATATGTGACTCATGCTCCTTATTCCTACGCGCCTCCAGCCACTCCTGTCCAGCGGTACTCGAAGCCCTACGGCGCTCTGCACGTACATAGTCCCGAGCAGATGCCCGCAAGATCGACGACGGCACCGGTCGAGTTCTCACGCTTTGCGACGCCGCCGACGGGTTCCTTCACTTACGCACCTAGCCCGACGATGGTGAACCCAGCGCGCGATGAGACTGGTCCTCCTCCTGCCATATTTGGGGGTGCTGGACTGCCCTATCAGCGTTACCGCCCTCCGCCTCCCGTCCAGCCACCTCCAGCGCCGATGTTTTCGACTTCGCAGACACAACTTCCCGCTCACATATCACAACACCCTCTTCCAATCCCTGTCCCTCGCCCCTTGTCTCCTGCAATAGCCGCTGCTCCTTCCGCGAACGTCCTGCTCACAGACCCCCTCCCTGAAGCCTTGACCGCTCTCAGCCCAGAGGCCTGGGCGGCTATCTCGGACCCGAGCGTCTCGATTGACTGGAACGACTACACCGTCAATTCAGCGACGACGGTAGGGAAGCTGCCATACGAGCTCTTTGCAGATACGGGTGCAAATGTACACATTTCTCCCATACGCGGCGAATTCATTACCTACACCCCAATCCCGCCAAAGGCGATCAAGGGGTTCCAGGGAAGCGCGATTAACGCCGTAGGCGTTGGCCTCATCATGACCAGCAAACTTACTATGGAACATGCGCTATACGTGCCCACTGCAGCGGTCCGCCTTCTCTCCGTCTTCCAGCTCTGCCGCGCCAACAATTACACTTGCCACTTTGACGATAAATCCGTCTGGATTACCAACGCCCGCAACGAAATCATCTGCTCCGGTTCTCTCCACCCTACTCGCCAGCTCTACCGCCTCGACGTTACTCCTACCCCCATTCCGACTGCTGCATCTGCTACGGCCCGCGACCTCCGACATTGGCACCTGTGCATGGGACATCCGGACAATCAAGCCGTAGCGGACATGTACCAGGATGACGCCGTCAACGGTATGGACTTTGACCCATCATCCAGCGCCCCAGTTTGTGACGCTTGCATCCGCGGTAGACAGGCACGCACATCAGTCCCGAAAGTCCGCGAGGGCCCGAAGTCGACGCGCCGGCTGGAACAGGTGCACATTGATCTCAGCGGCTGGATAGCGGTGGAATCGCGAAGCGGGCATCATTACACCCTTGATATAGTAGACGATCACACTTCCCGCGGATGGTGCATTCCTATCCCGAATAAATTCTCCGCTTTCCCCCATCTCCGCGATTGGATTATTGCTGTAGAAGCAGCGACGGGCGAATGCGTGGGCTGCGTCGTCATCGACAATGGCGAGCTTAAGTCTGAGGTCTTCGAGCTATTCTGTGCTAGCCGGGGGATCCGTATCAAGTACACGCCGCCGCATGTCTCTAAGCGCAATGGGAAATGCGAGGTTTATCACCGCATCATCCATGGCAAGGCCCGGGCGATGCGTCTTGGATGTGACGCCCCGCCATCGCTATGGGATGAGTTCTGCGTCACAGCTGCGTATCTCCACGCCAGGACACCGGTAAAGCCTCAGGGCGGCCGCACTCCGCATGAGGATTTTGAAGGAGTCAAGCCTAACGTCTCTCACCTCCGTGAAATCGGATGTAGAGCCTTCGTTCTCATTGAGAGTCATAACCCAAAGGTGTTTGCGTGTTCTATTGAATGTGTTCTCATCGGATATACTCCCCAATCTCAGGTGTATCGGTGTTGGGAGTGTTCTACTGGGAAGATCTACAACTCGGGCAACGGCAGATTCATAGAGAGCTGGCAAGTCTCAAAAGTTTCCTTCAATAAAGAAAAACTGGCTGCTCGTCTTGCTCGCCCGCCCTCGCCTACACGCGTCGCGGGTATTCCATCCGATCAGTCTTCTCCCGACCCAGTTCTGCGGTCCACCACGTTGCCGGAATTCGACGACATTCCTGACGACTCTCCTCCTCCTCCTCCTCCCGTCCTTCGTCGCTCAACTAGAGGACATCCCGACACTGCACCGCCCACCGTCCCTTCCAATCCTACTCCACTTCCCCCGCCTCCCGTTCCTCCCGTGCCTCCAACCCCGGCCCTTCGTCGTTCGACTAGAGCTCGTCAGCCCGTGGCACACGCTGCCGCTGATGACAGCGACGACGACGGCGAGATGCAGATCCTCGCCGATTGGGCAGCCACCATCGCTGACACGCCCGAGGATGACGATGGAGAAGAGGACGCCATGTGGGGTCAATTGAACGCCTACCTTGTACAAAACCCGATTGACGTTGAATACCCCGACGATCCACGGAACTACACTGAAGCCATGGCATCGCCGGACGCGGCTAAGTGGATAGAGGGAACACAGGAGGAATTGGGCGCGTTACGTGATATGGGCGTCTACAGGCTGATTCCACCGGGTGATGTGCCTCGCGGCAAAACTATCCTCGACCTCAAACCTGTCTACACACGAAAACACGACGGCCTTGGGATAGTCCAACGGAACAAAGTGCGTTATTGTATTATGGGTTGTCGCCAAGTTTACGGCCTACACCCACACAACATCACCCACTGCCCGCCTTGAATCCTTCCGAGCTGTTTTGCACGTCGGCGCTTCTCGCGGATGGGACATCCAACAAATCGATGTAGAGACTGCTACATTAATGCATTATAGCCTATGATAACAACGTACCGCATTGCATTATGGTCTGTGGCTCAAAGCACTGTAAGCTATACCTGCAATGCAATACGACAGTAATCATCCCACCTCACCGCATTGGGCCGCCCTGGGGGAAATTTTTGGTTTCTTGGCTTATATAATACTGCTATTTTCGCCTTTTCCTGGATTTGGCTGCACGGCATATTTTTTTGGATTTGATCCCACTGATGGAACCCTGCAGCCCTCCCAATTGGGTGTATCCCCATTATTTTATCCAACTACTGATGGCATTGTTACCGGGCTAAAACACGGCCGTTCCCGTTCCCACCCCACCATCAATCCCTCCCGTGGCTGTACCTCCCGCCGCCCTGGTCCGCTCCTTCTTTCCGCATCAGAGTGGTCACTTGTTTGCATCCAATGGCCACACCTTCCACATCCTTATCCTCCCGTTATAAATCATCCCTATCAATCCCTCCTGTGGCACTGTCCCGCTCTTCGCATCAATCCCTCCTGTGGCACTGCCCGCTCTTCGCGCCCCATCAGTTTCCCATTGTTTGCATCGAAGGGTGATGGCCGCTACTCCAGCATCCCCCGTCAATACTCTGTCCGCACCAGGAATATGTAGTACCGCCCCAGGACGCTCATTTCGCCTGGAAACCGTACCTCTTACATTCTGTAGTAAATGCATGTTTAATCTGACTGTGTCTGAAAAATTTATCAAACAAGCCCGAATTTCTGCAGTATTGCTTCCGCAATCGCTCTTGCTGACCGTACCAAATAATTCAGACCATTCTCACCCGTTGTTCGCTTTTACTACAACTGTTCAGCCCTTGGATCCCTAGCCCAGCACCAAATTCTTTCATCGTATAGAAGGCACGTGACCTGCGGACTCAGAAACGCAAAGTCCCTCTTGTCCGAATCTGGCAACATCTTCCACGCACAAAGTCTTTCGTCGCTCCTTACTCTCACTCTCATTAGCCATGCTCGACTTCACGACACCTATGACATTCACCACGACGCACAGCGCAAATCTAGATCTTCTGGTATGTAACTCCGACATCTTTCACTCTTCTTCCTCACTTAACGCCTCTTTCCAGTGCTTTTCTTCGCCCTCGCCGGTCTTCTGCTCACTCGCTCCTGGTCTTTGTTCTTGGCCACCGCCCTGTCCATGTCAATCAGCACTGTGCCCAGTCACCGCCAAAGTCACTCACTTGGAGCGTGTCTGCCGCGCCACTGGCGCTGCAGCCGCCACCGCCCTTCGGGTCCTCTTTGCCGGTCTGCGAGAGATACAGCAATAAAGCTTCGAAAATGGGAAACACTCACTGTTCCTGCTCATCTCCGCCGCCGCTGTCGCGCACCCTTTTCCTTGGTGTCGCCTTCTGCTTGCCCTTGCGCTTGCTGTGATTAATGTATCCGTGAGTCAGCTCGGTTTCCCTCAATACCTCCTGCTTACCCCTGCCCGTCATCTCTTAGCATCTCCTCAAGTGCCCATGCCACATCGTCCACCGCTGCCGACCACTGCAGCCTGTCGATCGAATCACAGTCTCCGTCCACCGCCGATCCCCACCACCACAATGCCACCATAACCAGTATCATCCCATTTCTCCCAAAACACTCCGACAGCGTCGACCACTCGGTGCCGCTGGGGCACGTTAGCATCCCATTCTCCCACACACGAGCATCCGGTTGCATCCCCCTCCACCACATCCACCAGGCATGTGCGAAAGTCCCTTCCTGCGCAACCGACCCGATCTTCCCGACGTTCATTGGGGACCACCACTGCCGCTGCCGGGCGAACCACGCATTGAACGCGTCTGGCCGGTCCGTCGTCGACACCTTCTTTCCCCCGTTCTCGTCGTAGCCATGTGATGCTTCAAAATCGAAGTAATTTCGGACGCAGCGGGCCCATTCAATCCCCCATCCCCTTCCGCGCGCGAACGCTCCATGCACCTTCCCCATCTCTGGCCCCCACTCGCTGCGGTCGTCACGCTGCCAGATGGCGTCAATCTTCTTTTCGAGCACCGTCGCTGCATCGTCTTCCACTGCTTCCCCTCTCGCACTGTCCTCCGCACGCGATCCACCAATATCCTCCCCCCCGTCTGCGCTGTCCTCTGCGTCGCTCCTGTCTGCGGCAGTTGCGCCCACCTCTGGGCTGCGTGTGGTGGTCGCTGCCTCTTCCCCATTAGGCTCTGCATGGTCTGCAGCGGTGCTCCCCGATACAGATGCCGTCGCATTGATTGATGTCGTGGATGCCCTGTCGATTGGCTCTCTCCCCGAGGTTGTCATAAGCTCCACAGTCGCCCGCGCCCGACATTCCGCCTCGGCTGTATTACACGTTAGCTTAACTCAATACAATTAGGCTGCGTGTAAACTTTACTTACAGAAACAATCCCTGCCGAATGCGATCATACTCTTTTTGACCTCCCCGAACCCGACCCTGTCATGCAGGGGCCACGGCAGCGGTGCCAGTCCTTTTGTCTTCCCGGCGTGTACGCTGCCCCCACGCTATCAATCGCACGTTCTGTCAAGTGCCGTAAAGCTTACCTCTGCATCCCAATCGTACCGCCTTTCTTTCCAATGGGCCCACAGAGAAGAAGGGAGGCGCACATTCCGAAGCGCTCCGCGACGGCGTCGACGAAGGGCTGAAGATAGAACGCCGCGTTTTCCAGTGTCCTGTACAACAAGTTAGCACCTGCAATTATGCGTAGCCTCAAGACGTACGCCGCCATCTCTTCTGGTGTCCGAGTCGGACTGTCTGCCAGCGAGGCTTCCCAGCCCTTGATTGCGGTTTTGTATTCCCGTTCCAGCGCATCTCGAACCTCGTTTTGGAACGCGGGAGTCTCGTCCTCCCATGCCTCTTTCGTGACGACTGGGAGAATCGACAACGCTTCGGGGGGATCCTCTCCAGTGAATCCCGCGCGCTTCTTCAGATTCTCCATACGCGTCACGAAGCGATTCTGGATGCGCTCTTCATAAAACTTCCTCGAGTAAAAATGCATCAATTGGGGGCGGCCCGGTTTCGGTGGTGCAGCGTCGAGCGCGCCCGAAAACATCTTGACGAATGCTGTCTTTCCGGTATTCACCAACGACCCATACTGTAAACGATACCATTGGCCGATGCACTGTCACGGTACACAGTAAGTAAATAATCTATAACTGCGACAGCAAAATCAAAATACTTTTCGCAGTGCCTTGTGTGCCGCAGCCTGGGCTCTCCCCTCCTCCGACGACAAGTTGTCGTTTATAACCAGATCTGCGAGCTCGTCGGGAGGGTCCTCAATATCTCGTTCCAAGTCCTCCTGGTCCGTCATCCCCGCGGGGTACTTGAGGGCGTAAAGTCGCGCCATTTTGGTGTAAAAGGCCCCCGCTCCTCCTTCCGACCCCTCCGCCGCCATCCATGCATCCCGTCTCTCGGCAAAAAACTTCTGCTTCGTCCCCCACACCCATGACACTTTTCCTGTCTTCGCTTTTTCATCGCCTTTTCTGTGTCGCTTCCGCACCTCTTTCGTCAAATGTCTGATCCCAACGTCCTCTCTTTGCCACTGCGTTGTATTTGTGCCAGGTACACCCGCGTTGGAAGGGCCTGCTCCTGAAGCAGCATTGTCTGGCACATCTTTTTCGGCACTTCCTGCCTGCCCGTCGCCGAGCGGTACGGAGAATTCGCGCGGTGGAGTGCCAGGTGGTGTGCCGGGGGGAGTCCCCGACTCTGTGTTGTCCAGCTCGGGGTTGTCCATAAGTCAAGTAGGAGTGAGACGATAAGTTTTTGTTTACTATTTCCACGTGAGTACGTCTCGTCCTAGCTACCGAAATCACGATTTGATCACTCATACTGTCCTTACAGTCGATCATACATATTCTCCAGTGTCAGAACAATATATTCTATTTAATCCCCTATCCAATGAACGCCCTCCGCAAATGCCTGCGCTTCATCATATAACCCTGTCGACAAAATCTTGTGCTTCCCGCCCCGCGCCTGGGCCGCCAGAAAGTCCCGCTTTGCCTGTCCCCTTCATACGAGCATAAAACTCAATCAGCGAAGTTGTCCAAATATATAGAACAAACTCACCGATCACTGTACACTACTCCAGCACCCCATCTCGCAAAATAATGTTTATTCTCCGGAACCTGGTCCCATGACGATGTAACTGATGACTCCTGTCCTAGCGAGCTCAATGCATCGGAGGAGGAAGGCGATGATGGCGGCGAGGACATGGGCGATGAATCCGGAGCGGGCGAGGATGATCGTGGCGGAGGTGAAGGCGAGGGCGAGGGCGGGGGTGATGAATCTGCCAGAAGTGGTACAGAGGCACTATGTGTCGACGACAAGGCTGGATCTATCGCGTGCGGGTGACAGCCTAGAGCACACAGTACTTGCCATTCCTCGACGCAGCCCTCCATAGTCCGATGGCCGCGTTGGGAACCCGATGGATATCCATCGACCAACGTTTTCACTACATTCCTATTCATATCAAATCTTGTCAGCATTGCCTTGTCCTGTCCACCGAGAGGCAGTCTGCCGCACCAAGATCTCCAAACCCCACAATCTTCCCCTGCGTCACCAAATACATTGGAAACTTCCCGCTTCCATTGGAGCGCGACTGTTGCTCCCGAACCGGGGGCAGGCACCAATACCGGGGGTCGTGCGCAGGGTTCTTGGTGTCGGGGATCATGTCCTCCAGCGGTAAATTCGTCCGCGTCATTGTGAGTGTTTGCTTTGCAGGAAGAATTGTTGTGATGGTCCGCACTGCAAAGATCAGCTTTTGTGCGCCATTACTAAAATAGGATATTCGATCACCTTAGCCTCACACCGACTCGCACACCGATGTCCTATCTCTGCTACCCTCTCCCCAACCTGCGTCTCTGGCGCGGAGTCTCAATCGCTGGCTACGAGTTCCATGAAGACACATCCCCCCTCTGGCATCTGCACTGGTCTGAAACAAAGCAGGCATTCTTCATGGACTCGGAGGCCGAGGTCGCGCAGCTCAAGGCTGATTTCCTCGCCCGGTATCCGAAATTTCCTCCACACCCCGCCCGGCAAAACCCTACGCCGCAGTTCTGGTGCGATTTGGAGAAATTCGTCGCGTCTTTGGGTGTGTGCACTTTCACCACCAAATCTGTCTCATCCCTGACATTTGTTAAGCCTGCTCTCATGCCATATTCCTTCTGCGCGATCGAGTTCACGCCGATGCGGACCTCGCTGCTGCCGCCGCCGCCGCCGCAGTCAGTGAGGCGGTGCGTCCCTTCCTGGAAAACACGTACCTGAGTGCATGGCTCTGCGTTTCAGCATGTGAACTTGATGCCTCAGAGGGGTACACTCACGACTGGTGGGACTGTGTCGACTGCGCCGACACGCAGCCAGCTGATACGGATTTCGGTAGCTGGGGCACTGGCAGTTCAAGTCCCACCACAGGCTGGGGGACGGGTGGCTGGGGAGACGACGATGTAGCGGAAGGTGCCTGGGGCGGCGGTGGATGGTCCACCGCCCTTTCTCCAGCCTTCATTTGGGCACAAAACCACCCGGTTCACCATGGTCCGTGGCCCCAATCCCACCGACGTACCCGAGGCCGCAGAAGCATGGGCAGTTTCTTCCGTCCACAACACAGAATATCGCGCCGCAGTGTTCGTGTCAAGCCTCTCACTCAGCTTGAAATTTCTCGCGCCTGGGGCCACGTCCTACGTCGTCCTCAGAGGCTAGCTCGTATCATTGCCCGGGCCTGGGTCCTACTCACTCGTCCGTTTAGTCGTCGCATTGTATCTCATGTACCACAACCCATTTGAATTTATGACTTGTCATTCTCAGATATAGAATTCTCCTCAAAAACCCCCCCGAGCGAGCAACGTGTGCGGCAATACTCTACTCCGTGCTTGCAACTGACTCTTGTCCAACTCTTCTGGCGTCATCTCTGCAATTATATCCCGATAATCCGCTAATTCCTCCTTCCACTCCGGGTAACGATCATGTTCGAGCTGGAGGAAGTAGCGCCACTCGACTTCTTCATTGTCGTGCGCAGGGAGATCTTCTACACATGGATTGGTCGCCATGAAACGCTTGAACTCTTCGGCCCGTTCGGGGTCCGTCGCATCGAAAGTCAAAGTAACAATCTTGACCTTGTCGCAGTACTCGGCGAATTCCCGGAAATCGTGTCTAATACAGATGGCGGGTAAGCAAGAGCAGCATAATGAATGGCCATGCCTACGATGCCCAGAGTTCCTCCTGACTCAGATTGCGGATTGTCTCCGGGATTCCACTCGGTTCGTGTATTGCGTGTGCTTCTTCTCCGTGGGATACGACTGGGTCCGTGCTGTGGCCTGCGCTCTTTCTCCGCTCTTCCCGAAGGCTGCATCCAGATGAGAAGAGTGTATTTAACAACAATAATATTCGAGGTCAGACACACCGTCGCATTCGAACTCTCGCCTTGTCTCTCTCGGCATCTGCATTCCTGAGAGGTTTGTCAAAAGAAAAGTGCATAGACCAAGCACCGGCTTACTTTGCCCTATAGCGTGCCTGCGCCGCAGCGCGTGCAGACAAAGTTGTATCAGGCAGTGGTTCCGACTTCAGAGGCAGAGTGTCAAAAGTGGACATGGGTTTGCAGCACAACAAGTGTTCGTGATCTGTGCAGCGTTCGTGATACCTCTTGATATGTGTGTTCGTGATACATCTTTAATCAATGCATTTCATTAACATTAGCCATATGGTCCAACCTGGTCTAACTTGCTCTGAAAGCTACCGTTATGTCGTGCATTCTTCTTCTCCATTTTGTCTTCCGCGTTGCCCTCTCAGTCATACAAATAGAACCGTCGTTTATTTTATTTTATTGTGCCAGACACAAAACCGACTTCGCGCATCGAGGCAGGGCGGATGCTAGAGTGCTAACGGGAGTATCTTCGCCACAGCGTACAGTTAAGTAATTCGTATGCTCTGGAGAGCAGCTTGGCGGCGGAGGGCGGGGCGGCTGATCTTGAGCGTATGGATTAAGTAGAAGCAACCGCAATGATCACATCAAAAATCCTGACACGTGGGCTCGCGGACCGTTCATCCGCCTCTCACCACTTCTCTGCAACTGTCATGAGCGATCCTAAGAAGAAACCCGACGGATATGCCGACGACGACGACGACGAAGTACCTGGGCTCGATCCCATGTCGGACAGCGACGACGACGAGCTACCCGACTTTGTTTCCCAACTGGCCCCCACCCAAACGATCGAGTATGTCTGCATACTGCACATAAACTTAATATTTATTAACGGTCTATCTAGTCGTCGTCATTACACCCCATCCGCGATCTCCTATGATCTCAACTTTCGCCTGAAACACCGCACGCAATCGAGCTGCAAGCAGCCATGCATCGCCTCAGTGCCGAAGTTCCACACCGCCGCCCACGCTTCCCCGCCGGCCTGTCGCATTCATGGCGAGTACCTGGTCAGCTTTGAATACTTCGTCTACGGCAAGATGGACGGCGAGAGTGTGGAGCGGGCGTGGTCGGAACTCAACCCATGTGCGGCGTCGACGAAGCAGATGGGACCCGGCAAACGGGCGGAGAGGTTGGATGGCGCGCGCATGGCAAAACTTTAGCGCCGTAGACAATCTAGATCTACCTACCATCAATTGCAGCATGAAGACTTCAAGGTTCCACATGAATTGTCAGGTTCCGCATCAAGATTGTCGCTGCTATCGCCTGTAGCAAACCTGTACCTGATTAGAGCTGAATTCTGCAGTGGCAATCGAGGGCTTTTGTTTCCGCCTTTGACTCGTGAATGCAGACAATATTTTGCAGGTAGACAAGTATTATCTATAAGAGGGAATGTGTTTCTGACGATTCGTTCAGTGGATCGCAGAGACAGTGCAGCCGGCTCCCCTGCCATGTGTTTGTGGGCAGCCGGGGATTTATCGTTGCCGCTCCTGTGTGGATGCGGAAGGATCTATGTGCCAGCCGTGCATGATTGCTGCGCACCGCGCTGTACCATGTCACTCAATTCAGGTAAGAAACGCGCGGCAAACCGGACTCGATAAATTGACAATGTACTGTAGGTGGGACCAGCAATGGATACAGTAATACTAGCCCAAAAGATCTGGGTGAACCTCTGGCACAGCGGCTCTCCACTCTCAAGAATCATGTCTGTTTTGACGAGAGAGGGTATCTTTCAAGTCAACGTGAATTTTTGCAGCTGTCGCGGAGGCATCGGGCGAGTAGCGCAGTTGGAGGAAATGGGCTGGTAGTGAAGGGGGTGGAATCAATGCATCAGCACGCGACTTCTGCAGGCGGTCGCCGAGCTCCATCAATAATAACTTTGTTTCGCTCTCCAATTTTCCCTGCGTGAAACCCAGCATGACTAAGTCAAGCCATGGTCTCGGAGGCTCGTCCTCTGAGCGACCTTGGGAGCTCGAGGAAAACGGTGAACTCGTGCTCGCAGGTGAGCATCTTTAACTTTGTGTTGTTGTTTTTTTTTTCCGTTTTTTGAGCTCACTTTATCTTTTGTACAGCGCCCGCACCTTGCAGTCTCTCTCCCGCCTCCGCCGCCGCATCTTTGCGCACCAACCCCGGAATCATCAGAGGGCCTCCGTCTATACTAAGAGGACGTGCGCCGACCCGAGGACGCGGGGTGATTTCAGTCATCCCGCGGGCATCGAAGGACACTGCGCGTACTGCTTCCCGTGCTGATCGTGTTCGTGCGGAACGTGCTGCGTCTCGCCGCAGGGACAGCAACAGTGAGGCGGTGGAGCCGTCAAGCTCTTCCTCGCAACGTTCCTCATCGTCGCGGCGGCCCAATCACCCTATCACTCAACACTCACTGTCAGCGCAGCAGACCCTCATCGCCACGGCGTTTGCAAGCTGGGATTACGGAGCGGTGCTCGGCAGGCGTGACCCGAATGCGCCGCGGGGTCCCGGTGCGATGGGCCGCCCACTTCCCGAGATATTTCAGAGGAGGTCGTCGGACAATCCAGTGGTCAACAACACGCTCATACAACCCCCTACGGCGGCGGCGAACCCGCGACCTCTGACGACGGCGGATCTTTATCTCACCGACGCCCGTCCTCCGCCGCTCGAGCCCACGAAGCAGCATCACAAGTGCGCTGTGTGCTTGGGTATCAAGTCCCATCCGGTATCGTGTGTCTCCTCAAATTCCTGCGAGTTAGAGGCCTGTCTGACTCCTTCTTAGGTATCGCTGTGGCCACAGCCACTGCTACGTTTGCATCAGAACGTGGCTACAAAATCATTTGACGTGCCCGGAATGCGCAACGGTGATGCACGTTCACCCCGACCGCCAATATGCCGAAGAACACGCTTTGTTAGCGGATTTGGGCGATTGGGATCCGAGCAAGGTCAGCTACACGTGGGAAGGAGTCCAATTTTCCCCGGCTGCGTAGTAATATGTGGGCCCTAGTTGCAGAGCATGAATACATTTTTTTTGCTCGATTCCCTACGCTTGGAGAATACGTCGTTATAAATTGATGGAGGCCAAAGCGCTGGTGAGCGGTTACAAATGCGGATGACGTGAGATAAGAAGGTGTTGTGGCGGTACAGGGCTCTTCCTCTTCTATTCTCAGTCCTCATCGATGAATGCCCGTCTTGAGCCTCTGACGACGGCAGATCTTTATCTCACCGACGCCCGTCCTCCGCCGCTGGATCCCGCTAAGGAGAAGCACAGGTGTGGGGTGTGTTTGGGTGTCAAATCTCACCCGGTCTGGTGCGGCTCTTAAAATTGTGTGTGTGGCTTCTCTGAATCTTAGGTATCTAGGTCGCATTGCGGACATGGCTACTGCTACGTTTGCATCAGGATCTGGCTCGAAACTCGCTCAAGGTGCCCGGAATGCGCAACGGTGATGCACATTCACCCCCACCGTCAATATGCCGAAGAACACGCTTTGTTAGCGGATTTGGGTGATTGGGACCCGAGCAAAGTGGACTACTCATGGGAAGGCGTTCGATTGCCGCCTCCTCCTCCGTAGTCTATGGCCAATAGTTGCAGCACAGAAATACACACATATTGTGCTTACAAAACTGAATGACGTGTGCTGTGCAATTCCTCTTTTCGACGCCTTGAATTGATGGGTGGACGTCGAGGCGCACCGCGTCCGCGGAGGGGCGGCGCCCCGCCTCCGACGATGTTCACCCACTTGCCTCACACCTCCGACGTACTCTCCCACTCTGCCGATGGTCGCCGAGCTACCACAACGTCGAATGTGGTGGATACCGCTCCCGCTGTGCCAGAGTTCTACCAAGACGACTCAGGGACAAATGCGGCGCTTGAAGGAGGAGACTTCAGCTACAATCTGGGTGATGAAAGCTGGATTCTGGCCGCTCCTGAGCCGGAGAAGGACGGGATAGCGCTCACCAAGAAGCGCAATGAAAACTCGGTACGTTCCCTTGTTAAAAATTTTAGGGATGTGGAATTGAAACTATTCACAGGATTTTCCGATGAAGACCTGGGCGCAGCATCGGGATGTATATCTCGATGAAATGTTGCGCCTAGAAGGCCGCGGTGACTCCCACTGCTACGAGAAGTGCGGGGGGTGCGGGAGTGCCGCGCCCGAATTTCGCTGCGCACACCAAATGTGTTTTGGCCCTGCGTTATTTTGCGAGCAGTGTATTGTGCTTCGACACCAGGTGTTGCCAACACATTGGATCGAGGTAGGTGTGGCGGTACTTGCTCAAACGAAATAAACTAACACGCTGCCAGGAATGGAACGGCTCTTTCTTCGTCCGCCGCAGTTTGTCGGATCTGGGGCTGGAGATCCAGCTCGGCCACCCACCGGGGTACGTTTGTCGCACATCGACCCCCGCACATAAGGATTTTGTGGTGATCGACACCACGGGCATTCACTTGGTAAAAGTGAGCTTCTGTCGCTGCAACAGCCAGATCGGCGACCACCAGCAATGTCTACGAATGCGGTGGTGGCCTTCGTCGATGAAGCGCCCGCGAACAGTTGCAACGTTTGCGGTTATTCGATTGTTTCAGATCCTCAACTGCCTCGGGAAGGTCTCAGCCCACGACTTCCTCCGCTCCCTACAACTCCTGACAAATAACGACGGACTGAGTCCGCTTCCGGTGAGTTTACATGATATATCGAAAATTGTATCTGATGTGGTGTCTCCTCAGGATCGTCGTCGAGCCTTCCGTCACATCGTGCGGCAATACCGTTTGACGCTGATGATGAAGCGCGCCGGGCGCGGCCACGATCCGTCCGGCGTGAACGGCACGGCGCAGGGCGGACTGGCATTGCGGTGCAGAGCTTGCCCGCAACCGGGGCGGAATCTGCCTGAGGGCTGGGACAAGATCAATTGGGCAGCGATGCCAGAGGACTTACGGTAAGTCGAGTAATACACGTATTGGGGGTTTGAGTGCTCACAAGCGGCAGCTATAAATATTTCCTATTTTTGGCACAGGACTGTAACTTTAGACTAATCAATCGAGACGTCTTGACCGCCGCGAAGGACCCCATCATTGGCGATGGGCTGGGGTACTTCGTGAACAACGTGAAATACGTGTCCTGGCTGCGCAACCATGTATCGGAGGAGGAAATTTCTAGCTGTTCCGGCTTTCAGGCCATGTTCTTGGCAAACCGGAAGCGGGTGAAGGGATTGCGTACCACCGGCGTCGGCGGAGTCACATGCGCTCGCCACAATATGTGGCGGCCGAATGGTCTTGGGGATTTGCAGCGCGGAGAACGGTACGTTTTAATAAAAGCGATCTTAGCATCGGGACTGATTGAGACACAGCTACTGCAATATGGACTTTATTTTAGCGTCAGCTTTGTTCAACACGATCATCTTCTACCTGATCCTGTCGTACGACATCGCCTGTCAGTACGGCAGGAACTTCTTCTCGCGTATGCAAAAACTGCCCGCCGATTTTCAGCCCAAGGTCAACGAGAAAGAAGAGCGCGTTTGGTTTAAAGTGCCTAATTTCCACCTCCCCGCACACAAATCTCCATGTCACTCGCCCTTTTCCTTTCATTGGATGTGGGGTGCGGGTCGGACGCACGGCGAGACCGTTGAACAGAACTGGGAGTTCACCAACGGTGCCGCAGCGTCGACAAAAATGATGGGCATGGGCTCGCGACACTCGACGCTGGAGGATTTATTCGGATTCCACAACTGGCGTCGCTTAGTTTCCTGGCGTGAGATCTTCCGGACTCGAATGGCCGAGAACGTCAAGGAGGGCCAGGTTCACCGCGAAGCTTTTGAAGCGTTTGATGCTGCTCTATACGAAGAGGCGCCCGAGATGGTGAAGAAGTGGAGACAATGGGTAACCGAATGGGAGTCAAAGCAACACACCGACAACAGCGCGTCGCCCTTTGAAGTCAAGGAGAAAGGTATGATTTTATTTGTATAGCGAAAGGATTAATTAGTTAACGACATATTTTAGTCACTTCGATGAAGGACATCCGTGTCGAGCTCTGCAAAGAGGAGCTGCTCGCAACTGGCGACCGTACCGAGGTGGAGCGCGAGGATACGCCAAGCACATTTGTGTTGATGGGCGTGGAAATCGAGGAGTCTCAGTGGGTCGCACGTTTCTGCTACGTGAGAATTTATATTGACATTTTGGGCTAGGCGACATTTGGCTATCGATGTCAAGGCGACGCCGCTTCCGACCCAGCTCCAAACCATGGATTTTTTGAAGCGGCGGACAACACTGACACGGCGTATCCGGGCTTTCCGGAAGCTGCAGCGAGCCTACATGCCCAACGTCCGGCGGTTTTTGACGCGGGCTCAGCGTGAGCAGTGGGACGGGGAGGCAGACCGCGATGCAGAAGCGGTTCGGCTGTTCATGCCATCCGACATCACGAAGTCGAGTGATCGTGTGATGGCGTGTGCGCTGGGCTTACCCGACGTCGAGCTGAAGCTGCGAACGGCTGAGGCAAAGGAGGCCCTGGAAGCTTTGCGCAAGGGCCTGCGTACCCGCACTATGACCAACCGATTCCGATTGCGCAACTGTACGGGCCAGCGGGCACTGACGCGAGGGCAGGGAGTCCTACGCCAAGTGAATATGAAGATTCACAAGGCCAAGCTTCGCTACCGGTACGCGCGGAACGCGCTGTCACGCTTGGAGCCACACGGTGATTGGGAGCGGAAGCTGCATGTGCTCAAGGACGAGGATGTCCGCGCGTTGAACGAACGAGCACTGACAGAGGAGGAGCGGGCGCAGCGGGAGGCGGTGCACGACTTGCGGGATGTAGAGGAGGGGGGGATTGCGGCGTACGGGGTGGTGGCAATCGGGGAGAGCCGCCGTCAATTGTCGTGGATTTGGTACCAGGCGACTGAAGAGGACCCGACGGAAGTGGAATTGGTGGAAGGTAAGCGCTGTCAGATTCGAGTGACCGGATCTAACAGGATTTGCAGCTCTACGCGTCGAATGGTGCAAGGCGTATGCTCGGATGCGCCGTTGGCATGAGGACGTTGTGCTGGTGGAGGAGGAGATGAGCCGGACGCTGGAGTACGGGGTTTGGGCAGCGGAGGAATGGATGCAGCGTGCGGTGGGAAGGGCTGGCAAGGTGGACAATGTCCTGCAGGAGGGACTGGTGGCGTATGCGCATGAGCAAGCCCAGCGCGAAGTTGACACGGTGGAGAAGCTAGATGGGGATTGGGCCTTGATTCGCGAGAAGGGGCGGGCATATCTCGCTCACCTGACGCTGTCGGGAACGGAAGTGGTTGTGCCGGTGGGAGATGATATGAGCGACGATGAGGAGGGCGCGGCGGAATACGACGATGAGGGCGACGAGGACTTACTTGAATAGTTGTAATGTGATGTGGTAGACTTGGAATGTGAAGTGCATGGAATGCGAAGTGCAGAGGAGGGCGGGCGGACCAGACGCGGGAAGAACTGCGGGTTCGCGTCTTTGATGGCGGGTCAGTCATGCATGCCAGAAAGCGGGCGGGCGCCGGGGAGCGACGGCGGGAGGATTTTGATGCCGGGTACACGGGAGGAATTGATCTTGGGGCGGCAGAGTTAGATTTGGGCAGATATGATTGAGGTAGGGCCAGATATGATCGGGGAGTGGGAGATAAGAATATATTTTTCCACTACACAGAGAAAACGGCCTCATTGGGCGGGATTACGGGTTTTTCTACGGGAATGGTGGTTTTCTGCACGATGCCATCAACAGGCGCTGTGCCGTGACGTGCCGATACGGTTTGTGCAGAAAGTACCAGCCCAATGTGGTGGGGGGAGACCACCACTGTCGCATTGCATTACGGGTCCTAGACACAGGCCTTTGACGGACAGCGTATAATGCAATGCGGTATGTTATAACAACAGGCCGTAATGCATTATGGGTGCTTTCCTTGGTGCAAATCGATATCAAAACCGCCTTCCTCAACGCCGACTTGCCCCCCGAGGAATACCAATACGCACGCCAACCGCGGCACTTCGAGGAAAAAGGGAAGGAGGGATGGTTCTGGGAGGTCGTGAAGTCGCTTTATGGTCTGAAGCAGGCCGGTCGTGCGTGGAACCACACCATGCATGAGGCGATGCTTGAATGGGGGTTCAAGCGGATGCTATGTGAATGGTGTGTGTACGTGCGGCGGATCGGGGAGGATACGAACGTCGTCGCCGTCCACGTCGACGATATGTGCTGCGCGGCGAGCTCGAAATCGGCAAATGAGCACTTCAAATCTCAGCTCAGGTCGAAATGGTCGATTTCTGATTTGGGCGAGATCAAATACTGCTTGGGCATCGGCATCGTGCGCGACGTCGAACGGCACACCATCTCCCTTAACCAAACCGCTCTCATCGACCGCATTATCCACCAGTTCCATCAAACCGACGCCTACCCTGCCCCATCGCCAATGGAACACGGCCTACAGCTCACCCGCCCCACCAATGTCTCTCAATCGCATGAGGACGCTGAACGACTTGCCCAGACGCCATATCGCTCCTTGATAGGATGCCTTATGTACCTGGCAATCGCGACGCGCGCCGATATCGCTTTCGCTGTCGGGAACCTCGCGAGCTTCCTCGACTGCTATGGGACGGAGGACTGGCAAGCCGCCATTCGCGTCGTGCGCTACCTGAAAGGGACTCGGAACCTCTCCCTCGTCCTTGGCGGTACCAATCCCATCGAACTCAAAGGATACACCGATGCCAGCCACGCGAGCGATCCGATGAAACGCAAGGCGGTACACGGCTACTGCTTCTCACTCGGGTCCGGTGCAATCTCGTGGGCTTCGCGAAAACAGAAACCGGTCACTACTTCATCGACGGAATCTGAATACATTGGCGCTTCCGAATCCGCGAAGGAAGCTTGCTGGCTCCGCACTTTACTCCGTGGAATCACCGTCCCAGTTACTTCCCCGACTCCGATTAGTTGCGACAACACCTCCACAATTATCCTATCCAACGACCAAGCCTTCCATGCCCGCACGAAACACATCGAAAGCCGTTATCATCACATCCGTGACTGCGTCGCCAAGAAGAAAATCACTGTCCCGAAAGTCGGCACGCATGATAATGTGGCGGATACCCTCACCAAGCCCCTTCCAACTCCGGCGTTCCTTGCCCATCGTGCGGGACTCGGTCTTGCGTGAGGGGGTGTTACGTCCTGGCGTGAGGGGGTGGGGATACGCTCTCCGAGGTGAGGGGGTGTGTTGGACGAGCTGCGCATTGTGGGTCCACTCGGACGCATATCCAGGAATGGAAACACCGTGATACTTCCTTACCACGTGCGCGTGTGTTTATACACCGCGCATGTGATTCGACTGCCCTCACTTGCGTACCACTACGTCCGTGTGAGGGTAAGTCGTTCTAGCTACATTCACCGACCTATAGCTAACGTATACATAGTTCGTGTACTCACAGTAGCCATAGGTGAATAGACTCGCGTACCACTACGTCCGTGTGAGGTTCGTGTACTCACAGTAGCCATAGATTGCAATAGTTTCTTCCAGTACAGCACTGGGGGAACATTTCGGATTTTTGACTGAGAAATTTGGTGAAAACTATTTTGAATTTCACACAAATTTTTCGGTTGAAAATTTGTGAAAAACTTGAAACCTTTTGATGAAAAATTTGATTTTGAGTCAAAATATGGCACATATACTGTCCAATAAATACAAAAAGTTGAAATGACACAAACCTTGAAAAAAATGTTCAAATGACACAAGAAATATTGAGATGACATGACAAGAAAAACTGAGATGCAGATGTACGGCAGATAGATGAAATGACATGTCAGAAGGCCATTAGGCTAACAGGAGTTATATGCCCGGAGCTACGAAGAACATCGGAGAACATCGGACAACATCGAACACCGCCGATCACCGACGTGATTGGTAGAACGGATAGATTAGATAGTCTACATTAGTGCACATTAGTGCACATCAGTGATGGTGGCCGTATGTGTTCACCCCTATCCGCCGTACTTCAGTGGAACCCAGTTTATGTTCACTGAACTCCACTGAACATGGTCAACGAATTTATAATCAGCCTATTTGAGCACATGATTCTGGTCATCGGTATTCGGCGGATTCCGGCCTCCCTCATCTTCTCAAGTCTTTTACCACCATTAGGGCTTCGTCCCGGCCGGCTTTGTGACGGGTTGACGGCCCGTCTGTTCAGCAGAAAATCACCACTTCGAGACGGCCGGGTACGGGACGGGTCAAACCCGTCAACTGATCCCCGTACCCGTCCGTCGACGGGTTGACGGGTCAACTAGAAGTCCTCGGTATCTGTGGCCGCAAAACTTCATCTTATAGCATGCAAGTTAAGGTTATATCACATATATTCAAGCCCCATACAAATCAGACAGTCAAACACCTTTTTTTTCGGCCGTGATACGGTGATCCCTGCATCCATTGCCATCTCGGACATCTCGGCGTTGTTCAACGATTGATGCCTTGTGGAATTTCGGTTCTCCTGCAGTTTCAAGGGCTTAGATGACGATGTGAAGCTTCTGGTATGCTTGCAGACCTTCCAACAACTTGATTTAACTCGAATGTTGGCGGAAATAAAACTCAACTACCGCTCAGCCTTGGAACCCGTTACGACGGCCGTCAACCCGTCGACGGACGGCACCCGGCCGTCAGCGGGTCTGAGGTTTTGTGGCGACGGCCGGGTGATCCCGTTTTGTCACTAGTGACGGCCGTTTTTCTGACGGCCGTCCCGTTTAACGGCCGGGTCGAAGCCCTAACCACCATGCCGCCGAAAATTGACCTCAGCGCTCTTCCCCCTCTTGACCAAATCAAAGGGGCTTCTATCAGCAATTGGAACAAGACTCAGCTCCTCGCCGTTGCAATTGCGCTGGAAATCCCTATGACAGACATCAACTATTGTATTTTTTCATTCAAATCGATAGGGGGTGTGACGCGTGACACGGTTGGACCAATTCGATAATTCGATAAAGCCGAAAATTTTGCGTGACCACCAAGAAAACTTCGAACGACGGAACACGAATTTTCATTTTTTTTGGCGTATTTAGATGTTATCCTGCTGCGTGACACGATTTTTTTGTTCGATAGAGGCCTGAGTGACGCGTGACCTCGACCGAAATTCGATATCGACAGCGGGGTGCGTGACGCGTGACTGTCGACCTGAATGAAAAAATACAGTACGATTTCTGTGTGCACGTCTTGATGCTACTCTACAAGGAGCTTATCGATAGAAGGGTAGCAAAAAAAAAAAAGACGAGGGCCTCACAGAGGAATTTTGGGAGAAGGTCAACAGCACAGAGTAATTTACATTTTTTCTTGACAAAAAATCCACCCATGTTCTTAGTGTATTCACTCAATTTCCACTGAGTTCCACTGCACATTGACTCAATTTCCAGCGGACTTCACCGAACTTCGCCAAACATCGACAAGATTTCCACTGGGCTCCATCGAACATTGTCTCAATTTCCACTGAGTTCCACCGTATATCGACTTGATTTCCATTGATTCCAGCGGACCTCGGCATATATTCACTCAATTTCCACTGAGTTCCACCGCACATTGACTCAATTTCCAGCGGATGCCACCGAATATTGACAAAATTTCCACTGAGTTCCATCGAACATTGGCTTAATCTCCACTGAGTTCCATCGAACATTGGCTCAATTTCCATTGATATCCAGTGGACCTCGGCATATATTCACTGGATTTCCACTGAGTTCCACCGTACCCTGGCTCAATTTCCACTGGATTTTGGCAAAGGTAGGGTGCGGGGTGACTGTGGTTTGGGAAACCATTGACGGCCAAAAATATACATTCTAATACCATAGACAGTGGATGCCACCAGATATTCTGTCGATGTTCAGTGGAGATCGTTGAACAGCACGCCGGTTCACTGAAGTTGAGTGGATGCCGTTTTCGGAGTCTTGGCGTGCGATGGCGATCAGTGATTTGCGATGATCCGAGCTGAGAACTCCACTGAAGATGTGTGATTGCCGCTGTCATGGAGCGGCTTCGCCGCTCCGCGCTTATTACTGGCTAACAGGGACATTCAAACCAACCCGGATTGCACATCAAATCAGGGATCACTTCGGCATCACAAATTGATTGCCTATCATGCCACCTGGCTGGTATTCAACTCAGTTCCAGTTCTGTTGCCTTCACCATTGAATTCCGGAAACATGGAGACTGGTAGCAAGGATGAGGTTGATGTAGTATGCATTCATAGTGTCCTGATTTAGCTATCAGTGGCCATCGTTGTTGGTAGCAAGGCCTACATGCCTCCTCCGTCTATATACAAGGCAATGATTATTTACCTACCAGGTAATAGGCCCCATGAATACAAACATGACACCCAATGGCCCGACACAAAACACCATAAGGTCAAGCGACGGTTGATCGTTTTCATAGCCAGCTGATGGCATCTGAAGTGATCAAGCACCTGGAAGTGTGCAGATGCCATTTCAACTCTTTCCTTGCGGATGCTGTCATTTCAACCATTTTCGAGTTGCTGTCATTTCAGCTTTTTTTGACTTCGACCATGTCATTTCAACTTTTTTTGAAATAAATATCATCTCAATTTTGTCTGATTTATTGGACACTATATGGCCCATATCAAAAGATACTGAAAAATTTGAAATATCACAAAATATCTACCAAAAAGTTTCAAGTTTTTCACTTATTTTTTCACTGAGAAATTAGTGTAAAATTCAAAATAGTTTTTACCAAATTTCTCAGTCAAAAATCTGAAAATGTTCAAGCAGTGCAGAGGGCGATTGGTTCGCTGAATCTGGACTCAGCGCCCATCAATATTGATCGTATTCAACATTGGTGATGGTTGAAATTTATCTTCAACAGAAGACACCACCCAAATGATTGACCTATGCGGAGAGGACTTCAGGAAAGTTCATAACCAAACGAGGGCCGAGGGATTTGGGGTCACTGGCACGGCGAGCGGAGGAAAAAGGGAATAAAGAGAATGTAAGGTCCGAGTTCGGGTCGAACTACTACTTGTGCAAATGTCCGAATAATATTTAGTTACGCGGTGGAAGTGCAGACCGTCTGCGACCGGGCCTCTCTATACTGCTTGTGAGCTTGAATGCGAGCAAACAAAGTTAGGTTTTGTGTGGGGTATGGATGTGATTGAAAGACTCGCTTGCGATGAATTTCCCAAAATGGAGTTGTTGATTTTTTTCGAAATAAAGCTGTTGAAGTTTGAAATCATCGGTGCCCTAGGCGAGTGTGGGAGACGGGAGGTTGTCGCATGATGCGTTTGCGTTTGGTTGAGCCGGTATGCTGAGGGAGGTTGAACTTTGGATGCATGTGGCGTGTCCGAGGCGGAGGGGAAGACAGCCATGGATGGATGTATTGGGAAGGTGAATCCACGTGGAGTGAGGTAATTTGACGTGTAGCATAGGAGCAGAAGAGCAAAGATAGCTAGGAATGGAGACTCGGAGTCAAAGGGACATCGGGGATGAAGCTCAAGTACAAGTTGAACGGCAGGCACAAAGTAGGATCAAGGGCTAGGGCGAGCATATGGCGTGGAAGGTAAGAGTTGAACGTTCAAAGGCAGGCACGCAGGAGGAACAAGGACGCGCAACGAGGGGAGGATGAACGACAATGAAGCGAGGAAGGAATAGGGACCTGGGGATTTTATAACGGGCGGGCGGTGGTCGGCGTTATACGCTGCTCAGAGACGGTAATTCAACGGGACGCTGACGTGCCGATGTCGTGATCTTATAGAGAAAGAGGTTTGAGAACCCCGCCAGGCGCTCATTTTCAGCTTTCACTCTCCGATCCTCCCCACCCAGATAGTAGCAGCAGTGCCACGGTAGAATGAAGGGAGGGGGTATGAATCCGAGCGAGAAATGGAAGCGGGAAGAAATAAAAGGAACAAACGACCCACTTGTGTTTAGTCACCACAATTCAGACTGCAGGGACGCCTGCTATTGAAGAGCGCCAGGAGAGCCACGCAAAGACCCTAAATCTGGACGTATCCTTGAGTTTTCTCCCTGCAGAATGGGAGAAGTTATAATCAAAGGTAGTAGCACGGTTGGAGACCTTTCGATAGATGACATCCACTCAAACCAGCTTGAAGACACCCAGATTGTGCACGATCTCCCGCATTCGCTCCTCTCTCGCCGAATCGCCTTTCATCTGCTGTTCCGGCACATAAACCTCGTCGACGCCAACAGGGTTATCGTGTTTACAAATCCCCCTCTCCAACTGCGTCGCTGCCAGGAAGTCGCACCAAGAGTCGTCACGGCGCGGTGCGTATTCCACGCCGAGGGGCTTACCCTCCTCCTCTGTCAGGATGCTTTCAAGCTCCACGCGCACACTTGCATCTCCGCGGTGATCCTTGGAAAGTTCTATGCCGTAGGTCTGCTCGAACCAGCGAACACCCTCCTCGTTCGGAATATGACCATCAGATAATTGGTACGTTTGGCGGCAGAGGGTGGCGAATTGTGCGAGGGCACAGCCTCCTTGCTTTCTGGAGGAGGAGAATTGTGAACGCCATCGGCGCTAGGCAAGGTGGTACCCAGTGACATTGTGGTAGATGTCGCAATGTCGGCCTGTAACAGCACTGTGCTCCGGCCCGCCCGTGCCGCCGCTCCATCCAAATCGCACCGCTTTACTTGCGCTCCAACTTCCAAGTTCCAACTAAGGGCATTCCTACATACCGAGAAATACTCCAAAAAGTCATATACACCAGCCTAAGCCAACTACGCATCTATGTACACGTCTGAATCATGCAGCAGAAAAATCGAGAGCTCGTCCGCGAACTTGAAAAGAAAATAGAATAAATAGGTAATGTACTTTGCTTATCGTGTCAATGTATGCAGCGTCTCGGTTTGTATGTACGTGTAGGGAGGGATGTCTGTAAGGATGTACGGGGGTCTGCATGAGGAGGGAAGGAAGGAAATGTAGCGAGAACGAGAGACGATGAGAGACGGAGAGATGGACAGATGGACAGATGGACTGAGGAGATGTAGCAGAGAGAGAGAAAGACTAGACGCAGAGGCGGAAAACTAAAAGTATGTAGCGAGAAGGAGGAGCAGCAAAGGAAGGAAAAATGTACGTGGACGAGACATGGACGCGGAGAAGTGGATATCAGAGCAAGAGGCGTAAAGTAAAGTGCAAGCGGACGCAGAAAGTGGACGCGGGTGGAGAGAAGTGCCAGGAGAGAAATGGGATCCAGAGGGACGCCGTCGGGGGACGCGCTGAGCCACACGAGAATCGTAGACGTGCGACAGTGCGTAGGTCGCGGCCCAGGAAATGCGCGCCAAGGGCCGGAGATTGTGATGGGGGTGGCTTGCTCGCCGTCTGGGTGTGAACCCGAGTCGGTGTATGTTATCCACCGAACCCTTCTCCCTTCCCACTCTTCCGTCTTCCGTTTTCTTCCCTCACATAATAACACACTCCTTATCCTCCGCCTTCGCACCCGTGAATCCCATCTCCGCAAACGTCGCAGGCCCGCCCCCACCCATGGGCGTGACGATCCCCTCGTGGCTCCCTCCTCCCCCTCCTGCAGCAGCAGGCGCAGCCGCCCCTCCCGCACTAGCACTCGCATTCGCAGGCCTCCGCCCAGGTGGCACCCCCTGTGCCCTCCCGCCCGCGCCCCCAGTCGACGCCACACTCCCCGCCACACTCCCCGGCCGGCTCCCCCCATCGCTTAGCGCGTACCCCCGCCCCGCCCCTGCCGGCGACGCCTGTCTCCCCGGCCCCGCTGCAGGCGACCCTTGCCTCGGCGGCAGCCTTCCTGGTTGTTGCTGCGGTCCGCCCCTCCCTCTCCCACTCGGTCCCGCCCCTGGCGGCGGCGTACCGAATCCCTGTGGTGGCGGCGAGGTGTACCCGCCTGGTGCTTGTGGTCCAGGCGAGCCAAATCCGGCGTTTGCGCCACCGGCTCGGTAATCGAGCCCGCCCCCGGGGCTCCCTGCGCGGTAGTGCCCCGCGTCCGCAAGTGAGCTCTTCCGCGCAAGCTCCATGACGCGCGTGCGTCGCGATGCCGGGTCGAGTGGTGCCGTTGGTCCCTGTGCGGAAAGGTGTGTTAGCATGCGACTCGGAGATGATCGGAAGTATTAGAAAGAGAGACAAGAGGGTTCTGATCGTCCCCTCCCATAAGGACAAGCGTACGCGTCTTATCGACACCACACTCGTTCTTCCACCAGAAAAGATAAAGAGAAACGCACCAAATTCTGCCCATACGCCCCCGCCTGCACGGGAAACGCCGACGGCGGCGCCCTCCCTCCTCCTCCTCCCCTTCCCGCGCCCGCACCAGCATTGGCATTGGCATTCGTACCATACGGGTCAGGCATCTCCGGGTGCGGGTTCGCGTACGAGCCGGGCTCGGCGGTGTATTGCGGTGCGCTGTAGGGGAGAGGGTGGTCAGTGAAAGAATCGAGGAGAAGGGAGAGAAACGAATCGAGGAGAAGAGGGGAAAGAGAATCGACGAGAAGGGGGAAGGGAACGAGAAGGGAAAGAAAGTGGGGAGGAAAAGCACAAGCACTCACCCCGCCCCCTCCCGATCGCTCCGCATCCTCGCCTGCGTGCGCTTCCGCACGAGTTTGTCCCCCGTCAGCGCGTCGTGCTCCGTGCGGCCAAGGGCCTGTAGTTCCATCATTAAACAAATCAATCAGCAGAGAAAACAACAAACGTACCTGAGCAGCAGGCTGCGCCAACGCGCGCAGACGCTCAGCCGCATCCGTGTTTCCGTGGGCGGCGGCCTGTCGGGCGTGCGTTAGCGGGTATCCGTACATGGCACGTTCATGAAAGCGGAAGTGGAGGTGGAATAGCACAGGGCGAAAGAAAAATAACAGAGAGCGAAAGAAAAGAACAGGGAGCAACACACACCTTCTCATACCACCCCCGCGCCCCACCCTCCTCCGGCGCGCTCCCACCTCTCCCATCCAAATCCCGCGCACCACCGATACCGACCTCGCAGTAATACCCCATCGCAAACTCGCCCGCCGCGAGCCCCTTGGCTGCCGCCTTGGCGGCGAACGTGCGCGCGAGCGCCTCGTCCTTGTCGAATGCGCCTGTAAAGTGGGCGTCAGTTTCGTCGTATCGTAGGAGTTAAGTGCGAAGAGCGTAGGGTAAGAAGGGGGAGGGATGAGGAAGGAACGAGTGGGCGAGGAGCAGCAAGAATCAACGAGCAAAGCGCCGTCTGCGCCGGCGGGTGCTTGTAAAGCATCCACCACATATACATCTCATCCCCAGCGAGCGATACTCCGCTCAAAAGAAGAAGCAACAGTAACACAAAAAAGAAAGAACACGCACCCTCCGCCCCACAAAGGAACCACTTGCTGAGCGCCATGTCCGCCTCCGCCTCGCCCGCCTGGCTCGCGAGGCTGTACCACTGCACGCTGAGGAGCGGGTCGAACGGGAATGCGCTGCGAGGTCGAAGTAAGTTAGCGAGCGGGTCCCAAGAGAGAAGAATGGAAAGGAGAGTAGTGGTAGGGAGAAGAATGAAAAGGAATGAGATGATGACGAAGGACAGAGCGGGGCTAGGGCCAGCCAAGACCCGAAGCTGAATGCGAACGGCGGGCCATCGCACTTCGGTCATACCCGCCGTGCCACTCGCTCGTCGCAGCAGTGCTTCCCACCGCGAATACTCTTCCCGCCCTCCCAATCTCCTACCCCCGACCCCACATAGAACGAATAAACACGAAACCAAAAACTCACCTCGCAGGCACCGCAAACTCAAACGCATGCCCCAGCTTGTACTGCGCAGGCGGAAAGTGCAGCGCCGCCGCGCGCTCGAGGAGGGCGCGCGCGTATTGTGGGGGAGTCTGTGAAGGCGGGTTGTCAGTATCGCGTTTGTGAGTGTGGGTGTGTATATGAGGAGGAAAGGTATAGGCAAGCCCCTCAGCGCGGATGCAGGCAAGTCCCACAGCGCGAAATGCCCAGAGATACACCCTTGTAGACAAGTACAAGTACATCCCACGCAGTGAGCTCTCCGCGTTGCACGAGGCGAAACGAGTCGAAGGAAAAGAAAAGCGACTCGAAGGAACGAGGAGCGACTCGGAGAAAAATAAAGGCGACCCCCAAGTAAGAGAGAAGCCGACTCCAAGAAACGAAACGAAACAACAAACTTGAGAAAACTCACCTGCCCCTGCGGCACCCACCTCGCGACACTCTCCCCCTTCACCTCGACGCTAAACTCGTTCAGCAGGATAAGCGCGAACACGTACGCTGGCGCCGGGCATTGGAGGGTGGCGCGGACGGCGGCCTGCGAGAGTAAATGAAATTAGTATTGGTCTTGGCTGGGTATAAGGATGAGGGGTGGGGGATGAAAGCGATTGGAAGGAGATGGAGATGAGAGGTGGAGGGCAATCGATGGGAGACGAGAGGTGGAGGATGGGATGGAAGGACGGAAGTGAGTAGAGGCAGAGGAAGGAAGGGAAAGAAGAATGCGGGATGTAGATGATTTGATAAAGGGAGAGGAACGTTCCTCCATTCCAAAGCAAGACACGAATTGAAGTGCGAAGCGAATTCGAGGCCGAGGGAAATAAACATGCACGCGAAAACACCCACCTTACTCAAATAGCCCAACGCCGTATCCACATTATTCGCCGCCCCGCCCGTCGGTAGGCCTGTAAACAACATATCCTAAATCAGCTTGCTGTTCCTCCTTTCACTCATCCCCTCCTCCCCCTCTTTTACTCTCATCATCCGTTCGTTCCTCCCATACTCCTCCACCTCATCGAGTCATCCTCCGATCCTCCATCCAGAGAAAGCGGAGGACCACTCCTCCGTTTAAACCGAAGGTACATAGAGGAGGAATACGAAAGGAGGAGTACAAAAAGAGGGGCCAGGAATATGAAAAGAGTAAAGAAACGCACCAAGCTGACCCAACAAATGCGCCACCCCCAACCGATGCAGCGACGCCGGATCGCCCGCCTTGGCACCGCGGTTCAGACAGTCGAGCGCATGCGCCGTGTCGTTGAAGGCCTGTGTGCGTAGCGTTTCGTTAGTTATCAGGTTGATTAGGGCAAACGAGGCAAGGATTTGAATTAGCGCAAACGAGGCAAGGATTCGAATTAGCGCAAACGAAGCAAGGATTTGAACTGGGGCAAACGAGGCAAAGGATTTGAAAGAGAGGAGAGAAACCGCCGCCTCGTCATGAGCACCCTCGGGCGCCGCGTGGACGAAGAGATCGACGACGACCACGGCGTGCGCCGGCCCCTCGTGAACGCTTGCGTCGACTCGACTCGAAACCAATCGACTCCGTCCTCGATCAGTAGATCAAAATCGCGCCCAAATCGCGAAAAAGACGAGGCGGAATCGACTCGAATAAACCTTTCCTCCGTTCGCATAAAAATAAAAAAAACCAAACCCACCTCATAATCCCTCCCCAACCGAAACCACGCCCCCGCCCACCCCGCCCTTGCCGCCTGCTCAAAGTCGCGGAACGCCGCGCGCGGGTTGGCGGGGACGAGCGTGGGGTAGGCGCCCGAGGAGGCGAAGGTGGCGCGCAGGTAGAGCGCTTCGGGGGTGGGGGGTGTGGCTGTTGGGTGTGTTAGTATACTTTTTCTTGGTATATCATTTCATTTATTTATTTTGAGGGAGAAGGGGGAAGGGAGGAACGAGGGAGGAAGGGAAGAGAGGGTGGAGGGAGGAGGGTAGGAAATAGGAAGGAACGAGGAAGTGAAAGAAGGACGCACCAGACGCGAGCTTCAGAATCAGCGGCACGGCAGCGAGCGCGAGGGGCGAGGATGCGAGTGCGGGGGTGCGGTCGACGAGGAAGAGGACGTCGCGGGCCCACTGGGTGCGAGTTAGTACTTTTCCATCTTTCGAATGCAGAGAGGGTATGGAAGGGAAAGAAACACGCAACGCACAGCCAACTGCAGCGCCGGGTCATGCGCGGGACTCGTCACGGTGGGGAGCGCGGCGTTGAGCGCGGGCAGGGCCGGGAGGGGCACGGTGAGCGAGTCGCGCGGGGGCGAGGGGAGGCGTGCGGGTGGGAGGGGCGAGGGCGTGCGGCCGGGTGGTGTGCCTGCGTGTACAGTTAGCTTGCTTCACCAAGTACAAAAAACCACTCACCCGCCCCCAGACTCCCCGCGCCGCCCCACGGAGACCACTCGCCAGCACCCGCAGGCTTGGGCGGTAAAGGCGACGGGCCGCGGGGCTGTGTGAAGCCGGGTGTGTTGTTGCCGTTGTTGTACCCAGCACCCGTATACGCCGACTGCGGCGTCGAATTCGAGATGCCCATCCCAGCGAGCGCGTGCGTGTTCTGGGCCATCGTGTTGTCGAGATCGCGGGCCATCTGCGGGGTGGAGGGGTAAGTAGGTGGGTTGTAAGGGTAAGTGGGTGTCGGGGGAGTCGTGCTGGTACTCGGATGCGGCGAAGTGGGAGCAGGCTTCTGTGTAACGGAATCCTCGTCATCTGGAGGGAGATCCCAATCCCAGCACCAGCCCCACAGCAACAGCGCGCAGTCGCACCCGCCGCCGTCTGCACGGGCCTTGTTCCACCAGGAGGACGGGGAGGACATCGCCAGCGCCGACGTCACGGCTGCTTTACGTGTAACGTCTTCTCCTCGTACCTCTAGCCTCACTCTCCCTCCGTCGTGCGTGTGTGCTTCCTCCCTTGTCCTCACCCTCCCTTATACTCCACCACAAAAGAAACAGCACTCACATTAGCACCAATAAGCGGATCCACCCGATGCGGCCTCGGCGCAGCGAGCGGGTTGTCGTAGTGCGGCGCCGACTCCTGCAATTGCGGTTGCGGCGTGGGTGGGTACGGGCTTGGGTAGTGCTGTTGTTGCTGCGTGGAATAGGGACGCGGGGGGACGGGCGGTAAAGACATCAATGAGAGTCTTCTTTCTTGGAAGAGATGTCGCTTAAGACCGTAAAGTGGCAGCACAGCCTCAGAGGGCGGTGTACTCAACTCACTCAACGTCCACTCTGTCCCTAATTTATCTTACCTCCTTTCGCTGTGACTCTGTGCGGTACAGCGGCAAATAATTCGACTCTTTCAATCCCACTCTGCTGGTGAAGAAAGGATCAAAGTTCAACGCAAGAAAACGCCGCTAGCAACGCCCCACCGCTTCCTCCCGCGCAGAGACGGGATCCGACACAGATCAGCACAGATCCGACTCCGTGTCAGTCTCAGGCTGCTGCGCGAATCACTGCTTCAACACGGCATCCATCGCGCCAAAGTTCAAACGCGCAGCATGCCCGTGTCCGTGTCCGTGTTCGTGTTCGTGTCCGTCTTCAAGTTGCTCTCTTCATCATCTTCTTTATCACTTTCAATCTATCACTTTCAATACCACTCTACAAGGCACTTCTGGGTCTAGTTCAGCCTACACGAAGTTCAACAAAAAAAGCGCCCCGGCGGGGTTCCCAAACCTGCGCGCGGGATCATCAACACAACACCATCGGCTCCACCCACGCGTCCCGTTTAATTCCCGTTCTGCGCAGCTGCTCGTAACGCCGACGGCACCGTGTCCGCCCACACCGCCTGCCCGCTTTAAATCCCTCACACGGACTGAGGGCTTGAAATCTGCCCTGCAGGTCGTTGATTTGCGCTACCTGTTACTTATGTCCACCTGTAAGTCGTTCCTCTTCCATCCTGCGGATTGAACTCAGGTTTTAATTTCTTGCTTCAAAGCAGCTGCGACTTCAAAGCGATTGTTCCTACTCGGTGCCTTCCCTTGTCTCCCTCCCCTCTCAACTTGCACTCAAGCTTCGTCCCCGCTGTCTCTTTGCCTACCGAGTTTCAATTTCCATTCCCGGTTCTTCTGCTCCTGCACGCCAAATTGCCTTACATGCGCTGGTCCACGCGAACTTTGGCTCGCCCCATGTGAATCCGTTCTTCCTTCTCTTCCATCCCTTCTTCTCTGGTCGTCTTTCTGGCCGTCTTCCTCCCCCTCTCGGACCCTGACGCACCCCAAGTCCGACCTTCCTCGTACCGGTGTCCGCTCTTCCCCCGGCATCATTGGCAACCCGCATTGAAATCGACAGTTCCCGCTCATGCATATATGATACTTATCAAAACATTCAGAGTATATCCTTGATTCGCTGATGTTCGAGTATAGCCACAACGTCCAACAAACGAACGTGGGTTCCCTGTAGAGCTATGTAACAGATCTAAACATAGCCCGACACGCCCCAGATCTAAACTTAGGGCTAGATGCGAGATGAGGACGGAGGCGGTGCATCACAAAAATCAACCGCAACCCTAATACCTTTTTCGCAGATCTGTTTGAACGCTGTACGCTGTCGACCGCAGGATACTTATATAACGTCAGGTTGTGCTCGGTTGCAGCAGGCTAATCTCCTCGATGTGATTCGATCCATGTCAAGAAGGTTCAACCACGACTCTCCCTCTTCCGCAACTTCCTAGGTATGAAGACAAGGCCCGGTCGCAGACGGTTCTGCGCCTACACCTCATCGGATATACATAGTAGTGTTGCAAGTAGGAATACTCGCTCGTTCGACTCCAGCCCTGGCCTTCTGTCTTCAACTGCCTTTTTTGCCTTTTCTTCCAGCTACATACCTCCACCCTCTCCTGGCCATGAAGCTTTCTACACGTCTCCACTCGAATTGAAAGGTGATTTCCCTGGGTTACCGGGTAGATGTGGTTCAACCGCACCACCAAGAAGAGGAAGAAATCCACCTCTTAGGAGTGTATTCCGACACACTCTCTCCCTTCTCCCAAAGGTCACAAGCACTAGTAGGATAGAAAGGTCCGGTTGCAGACGGTTCTGCACCTACACCTGATCAATCTTTCCGGGTTCAGACATTGCAAGTAGGATACGCTCGTTCGATTCGAGCCAGGGCCTTTCCTCGAGGACTCCTTTCTGTTTCTTTTCTCTTTCTCCTCTCCTGGTTACGGAGTATTTTGGAGTTTTTCTTCGGTTAGTTGTTTAAATTTCAACCCTTCTGAAATTCAACCATGCCACAAAAGAAAAAAACCCACCGCTGAGAAACACTATCTCCTTTGCAAGGTCACAAGTATGAAAGCATTGCCCGGTCGCAGATAGTTCTGCGCCTACACCTGATAAATCTTCGGCCAAGAAGTTGCAAGTAGGAATATACATACGCTCGTTCGACTCGAGCCCGGACCGTTTGGAAATGTGACAGGAGCACTTGAGTTTCTTTCGTCTTTTTCCTTCACCTGTATACTTCGCCTCCTTGTTGACTGAGAATATCTTCAGTCAATCGTTATCCTCAGAGGCGCGGTTCAACCCAAGTTTCGCCCGCCTCCAAAAACCACGTTGTTCGCCCCACAAATCTTGCCTATCAAAGTTAACCAGCAGAATAGAAAGCCGTGGACCAACACTTAAAAGAGGAACTTCCGAAACTATCAAGGCGTCCAAGTTGATACTCCGTCTCGGGCCCGGCTAAGCAAAACTTTAGTCTCTGTTGCGGCTGAAGATCCCTCAAGTTCTATCACCCGACCTTTGTTTCTTTACGTCGATGTGGTTGAACCTCAATTTTGAGAACCACAACGACATCTAAAACCGAACTCACTTACCATACCTACGATGCTTGCTTGTATTCCAGTTCCCAAGCAAGAAAAGAAAAGAATGTCTAGATTCACAGCTGTTTCCCCCGAGAATTCCGAATGGTTGTGAGCGACAATAGACTCAACCAGTCACCTTCGAGCTTTAGATATGGTAATAAACGATATCAACATCATCCAAAATGCCATACATCGAGCGCAAATGTGCCTTTAGAGTCTGTATCGTCCTATAATAGCTCATCAGTCAGTGTGTTTGATAGCATGAGTGGAAACGTACACGTATCCCCACGAGACACTCTTCGTCCATCAAAACTCCGTCGTACCAATCCTCCTGCAGGGAACGTGTTGCCACATATCCCAGGAGCGAATCCACTTCTTCGTCGAAAACGTCCATCTCGAGAAATTGGTTTCTTGATGCTGGTACGATTTGGATGGCCTGCTTCGCCGGCGTGGTTTCATTCATCACCGCCTCCGGATTTTGGAGCAGCATCCTCCGGTAAGTATACGGGTTGAAGTCAAAGACTACGACGGAGCCTGAGACAAAGGAGTCCCTGACTACACACCGTTGTCCGCAGATTATCGTTGGCCAAATCCCGGCGAACATGTCGGACACCAACCACCGGCTGATGTGTGGGCCCCATTCCACCCATGCTCGTTCTGGTGCATCCGCGCTGCGCTCTCCGGTAGGTGGCAATTGTTGCAACAGTGCACGCTTCGGAATAACCAACATCATGTCGGCATCCCCCAAATGCCCCGCTCCGCCTTGAATTTCGATTTCGAATTTAAGCGCCATGATGGAGTCGGCAAAGGACGAATGGAACGGCTGCTGAGAGGTCGGCCATTGGGAACCCTTCGGATTACTCTCAACCTTTCCTGGGTAATATTTGCCTCCGCTTTTCAGCCGGGGAAGCTTGAGGGAGATTTCTGGACGAGCTGCGATCCGAAGTGGTGAGTCTGGGATGGCCCATAATTCGAGTTCTCCTGTCTCCGTACGTGCCAATAATATGATATCGTGCGACAGAAAAACGGCAGCAGAATAGTGCCCAGTCAATTCCTGATGGAAGTTAAAGGTGCTGTGACAGTATCAACCTGCCGATACTTACCATCTCAAGACGGCCCGTATTCCAATCATAGATGAGCAGGTGGTTTGGTGTCGGGTGATGCAGCAGCACAGATTCCATCAGCAAAGCCACTTTAGAGCCACAAATATCCAGATGAAAGTCGCGGACTCGAAGATCCGCAACATCACAAGGAACGTGCAAAACGGATTCCCGGGCCTTGGGGTGGACAGACAAGGTTGATGTTTCGAAAAAGCGTAATGTAAGGCTTGCGTCGGGCGTGAGATGGATATTGGGTGGGGTTTCGGTTCTGCGAGTGGTTCATCTCATGTTCGTAATTTTATTCAGGTACGCACGATGTGAGAACGGCCAGGAGGTTGTCTTCTGGTACAGCAAGCGCGAATTCCAGTATAGACTCATCCAATACGAGACGGTCCCAGGATGGTGTCTGCTCCTGTCTTTTAGGCAGAGCCATAAATCTGAGCGATTTTCCATCGAGCTCGAGCATAGCAAACAGGCCACCGGACAAAGCATACCCCGAAACGATAGGAAAGTCGTCCATCGGAATGGGATATGTGAAGCTCGGAAGAAGTTTCGCGAAGGAGCGCTGTCGTTTCTGAAGGGCATCGAGTCGTTGTGCGGAGCTCGTGGTCACATTGCAAGGATTGTCTTCTATACAAGCCGCTAAAGAGGCTTGTCGATATTGGAGTAAGGATGAGTCGTCCACGGGGCATTTCAGACGCCGATTAATCGAGAGGCAGCGGCTGAGAGTAGGAAGATCCAGGGAATTCAGAATGATAATGAGTATCTCGGAAGGCAAGTCTAGAAAACGGATGGTCATCGCGTCCAGACGTGGTGGTAGCAAGGTAGTGGCAAAGGTCGATACCGCACAGCCACTGTTGGTTGTGATTGGTCGCGTGTGATTTTGGGTATCTTGCCAAGCAATGGTTCAATTCGAATTCAAGTGCACGGTGACTCGGATTCATTGCTCCGATTTCACTAGGGAAACATTAACAAGACGGATCATCGGAAACCACCATGCGCGCAAGCATTTCATGTTGGCTCGTCTCAGTGACCCGCAACCACTGCAGAGTCAAAATTGTGCACAGTGCACACTACAGCAACTCCACTACAGTAGGGGAAGTCAAAGCGGTTTGGAGCATCGATTCTAAGTAATTTTGATGTCGATTATGGTTTCGATTCACGACTCGATTTTGGCATCACTGCATCAGAATCGACTAAGAATCGACTTCGGACCAGAATCGTGTTCCTCCTCTCGAAACCAGAATCGATTCACTGAATCGATTTAGACCCTAACCTTATGGGTGATTTCTTCGAATTAAAGTAAGTGCTTGATACGAAACGAAATAATAAGTAGATGCTTGAATTCCACCGGCCACAACAATGCATTTGTTCCGTTGATGCGAGCTTTTGTAGTTCAATTGGACCCAGGTCTGGTCTGCGGCGCATAAAAAGGTATTACTATGTGCTGTCTGGACGCTGGAGTTGATCTCAATAACGCTGAAATGACATGTTTTGAATCGCTTCAGAATCGACTTTTAAAAAGGGCCGGCCAGAATTGAATCCGATTCTGGGTCGATTCAATTGGCTGAACCAACAATGTGAATCGACCCAGATTCGAAACAGTCTGACCGCTTTGACTCCTCCTAGTGTACACAGACATTGCCGACAAATATTCAACACGTATCATGGTATATCCACCGGGGGGTTCACCTGAGTGGTCTATATGGACGCCATGATTTTTGCACCGAAGAAGTATTCAGCCTGAGACCATTGGAACAAGTGAGATCGAGTCCAAAGCGTCAAGTTGGAATCCTGATCTGAGAAAAAGCGAGAAAACCCAAGGACAGCGACTGGAGTGACTGGTGTTCCAATAAGTATCAGGGAAAGAGGCTATGCTTCCGCACTCCTAGGTCCAAGGTGAACTCCAGGATCGAGCATGACAGTGAGCATCATATGTCTGCAAAGACGATGATCCCAGGCCCACGTAGTGGCGGAGTTTTCAAGGAACTATATTCTTACCGCAGTGACTAATGATCAACCAAACAAAATGAACGTCATGGCGAATGATGAAGGGCAGCAATCAAGAGGAATATCGCAGGATGTTGCAAGGATATCGTCGGTGACGCCTGTACACCAAGTCCGACTTACCATGGTGGAAAAATCCTACAAACCAAGGGTATTGTGGTTAACAAAGAGGGACGTGGAAGGATCTGATTTCACAAGCTCCAATATCAAACCCACTTGAGACCCACATTTCAAGTTTCGACCGCCGATGTTTCTCAGGACTGAACGAGTTGAGGGCACTGCGCTCGGAGAAGGTAAAAAATCGTATGGAAATTCGGCGTTGATAAAATCGTGCATCCAGAAAGGGCATTGGATTGAGTCTGTGGCTGGATTGTCAGGCGTGACAGATCCGAGTCGATACTGACATTGACCCCTATTCACTCGTTTACCACAATGCCAAAGAGCGCAGTGAAAAGGCGGTCTCCTCAGAAGCCCTCGCGAGCCGGGCCGGCGACCAAGAAGCAGTTTGAGAAATCGCCTCTGGTTGTGGAAGGCGGCTTTGAGTGCAACTGAGGGCGAATTTGGGGATGGGCGTTATTCAGAGGAAGAGAAGAAAAAGGCACTCGCGCATTTTTTTCTTATGGGTCCACAATCGTACCCCCGGCGACCTGCGACTCTGGCTCCACTCAGCAAATCTCTCGAGACATTTCGCGCTGTTCTTGCTCGTGCCGCATCATCGAAGGATGAGAGAGACCGTGCAGAAAAAGGAGAGCCTAGAAGAATGGACTCCAACGAAGATGGGAGGACCTTGACAACGACGTACCTCTGGAAGAAAGAGTACACGGACTGAATGCCGTGTTCGAGGAACATGATATTGAAGGGTGGAAAGGCGCTCGCTAGGAGGTGTATGACGGTGCATGCCTATTCATTATGTACAAGCTGTTGGTGACTTCGACATTCATGTACTTAGCATTCCAGCTGCGTTGACTCGTAATGCTACCGCGGAGATTTCTGCTTGCCCTGGGAAGACGACGCGAACAGTTGGCTCAATGGGCGCATGGAGCTTAATCCGCGCATCCCGAACCCGCGCCAAGATTCCGAGTTGGGAATGCAGTATAATAACATGCTGCCGGTTCTTGAGCCCGGCCAGTAGACTTGAATTCGAGAAGCCAGATGTCATTTTTGCCTACCACTGTGCCCACTAAAGCTTTCTCGTGGTAGCTCTTGGGTACCTCAGCCACTCGACTTGGGAGCAAGTTAAGCTTGTTTCATGACAAAAAATTGGAGTTTCCATGATTTTCCAACGCTGCAAGTATCAGCCTCGTGTGGTAGCATCGGGGTTTCTGACAGTAAGCCTGACGATGGATGAAAAGCAGGATGTGTATGTAGTCGGAGCCTCGGAGGTTGGAGGTGAGTTGGAGGTGAGCGTGATCTGAGAGTGATCCGAGCCGGATTTTGCCGAATTTCAAATCTCTTCCACCACCTTCAGTCTGAAATGTCTTTTGCAAAGCTCAAGGCGGCGCGGGAGACTAAACAATCGTATGTGACCCCAACTGCTCTTCAAAATAGTCAGGAATCCTCAGCGGTTCCCTCCGAAGTGGTCGATCAGCCCGCAGAAAAAGCGACGGTGACTGAGAATATATACAAGAATATCCCAGATTATTTAGAGACTCGGATATCGTCGACATCTGGCAGAGGCTTATGGGCCAAGAAACGCTGTGCGCCAGGTGCGTTTTTCAGGAGGAAACGCCGCAGTTTGAATCGAATCTCTCCAGGTCAAGTCCTTCTGGCCGTAAAACCTCATGCGGCGGCGCTTTCGAACTCGCGACTGGATTCCCATTGCTCGCAATGTTTTGGTTCGGGGTCAGGTGCTACTTTAAAACGTTGCACCAAGTGCCAGGCAATTTATTACTGCGATTCCGTATGTGGGCATGCGTTACTTCCCATTGCGAAGCTCACCCTCTTTCAGACGTGTCAAAACATCGACTGGCCGCTCCACAAGCACGAATGTGCCGCCCTGCAACGCATAGTCGCTTCTGGTGACACGTCGATCCCCAGCGATGCGATACGATGCTTAGGGCGTATCATGTGGAAGAGACAGAAGCAGGGCCCGACGAGCGCTTGGGTATGCTGCTATCGATGTCTTGTCAAACCTGAGCTGATTAACGGCAAGTAGACGAGAGAGATCGATATGCTGCAGTCGCGTTCGTAGTCGCTCGTCGCTTGTCCCATTTTTGCGACTTACTTCGCCTCCAGATAACCAGGACATCAAGCCCTCGGCGTATGAGCTCCACGCCCATCTAGCCATTTCCCTGGTGCGATACCTTGGACTCTCGTCTCCATCGGAAATCGCTTCCTTTGGGATGGCCTCCGGAGGAGACCTCGCGAATTTTGTTTCTCGTGTCGGTATCTTCTTTCTTTTGAAAATACATGCCTGCTTATAATCATACCATATAATACAGTTCGTCACCAACACGTTCACCATAACGGACCCCTCGCTGACACCTCTTGGCGCGTCCGTCTCGCCCTCCGTTGCGCTGATAAACCACTCTTGCGACCCGAACGCGGTGGTAGTCTTTCCACGAACGCTCTCCAATCCCGCGCAGGAGCCCCTCATGCAGGTCGTCGCTTTGCGCGAGATTTCTGCGGACGAGGAGGTCAGTCGATTTGTAATTGTGATGACCAGTCTTGACCAATGTCGCATACAGATCCTGACGGCGTATGTAGACACGACGCTGCCAAGGGTTATCCGGCAGGCCTCTCTGAACGAAACATACCTTTTCTCGTGTGCATGCAACCTCTGCGCCTCTCTCGCGAATGTGGACCCGCGCGAGTCGGTATGGTGTCCTAAAGGTTGTGGCGGGATGTGCCCTACGCCTACGGAAGGTTTGTCCTTCATTCGACTCCATCACACCCGCATAACCCTGATTTTTCTGTCAGAAAACAGCCTGTCGCGCTGCTCCAAATGCAGGGCCGCCGTCCAAAAAACCGACGAAGTCCTCGATGCCGTCCGCATTGGGCAGCAGGCACTCGACAAAGCCACTGCGCTCCAATTTTCCGGTTAGCCCGTCCTCGCATGTTGGCTGCACCTTGTGTGTTGATATCATTGCCAGACCCCGAGAAGGCTAGGCAGCTAACTACGAACCTGATCCCCATCCTCTCCTCTGCAGGCGTCACGGCTGCCGCGCACCCCCTACTTGCCCTCACGCGCCTCCATCAGGCGCTTCTCATCGCAGAGTTAGCTACTGCACAAACCCAGGCGCTCCTGGACGAGGCGATCGTCACCGCGACAAAGACGGTGACTGGCCTGAGCAACGTCCTGCGGTATGGGCACTCCGTCCGCGGGATCGCGCGTGCGGAGTTGGGGAAGCTACTCGCGGTCGACGAGCCCACGCCGCGCCCCCCGGGGTCCGCGGCGGAGGAAGCGCTGCGCTATCCGCCCAGCGGTGCCAAGCGGCTGCGGCTCGCGCTGGAGACATTCGTCCAGGCGCGTGCGGAGCTCGGCATCGGCTTTGGGATTCAAAATGAGGGCGGACTTGTGGGCCGTGGCGTGCGCGAGGACATCGTCAAGCTCGAGCGCGAGCTTGGTATGTGGAAGCAGGGCGTGCAGGACGTATTAAAAGATGCTCGGGAATCTGGGAGTATCAAGCAATGAACGAATGCACGTAGCAGTAAATTGTTTGTGATGTCAGTAGTGTGTACGGTATCACGGTAAAGTAAGAACGAATGAGACCCGAAGCCGTATAATAAATTACGATAAATCGTACACTTTTGGATTAGTGGGTGCAGGGACAATACCCCAGTCGCCGGCCGGGATTCACTCACTCAGCCTCCGCCTCATACCCTTCGTCCTCTAAATAGCGTCCGCGCTTGCCGTGGATGGGCCAGTCGGCATTCACCTCGTCCTCCGGGCTCGCGTTCTCGCTGACGGTCAGCCACGCCTCGAGCCGCCGCCCCAGCTCGCCCCCGCGCCCGCCGCAGATGTCTCCCGTGGTATCAAGCATCTGCTCCTTCTCCCGCTCCAGATCCTTCGCGAACAGCTTCCCCGTTGGCTTCCCCGTCGTCGCCCCGCCCTTGACCTTCGCCCCGCCCTTGCCCTTCCCATTCACACTAGGCTTCACAATAGCCTCCGCCTCACCGTCCCTCCGCCGACTTAGACTCCGCCCAATCCCCGCATCGACCTCTCCATTCCCGTTCTCGTCGCCGCCCTCAATCCCGCAGAAAACACCCACACCGTCCACGTCCACGTCGTCGTCGTCTTCGTAGTGCGCAGGATCCTGCTCGTGATCGTGGAACCACTCCTCCTGGAACTTCTCCGGGCCGAGGATGCTGTCGACCAGCCCCTCTTCCCACCCGTCCCACTCGACAACGCGGTGCGCCATGCGCAAACGCATGCCCGTGCGCTCGTGGTGCAGCCACTCGCGTGCAAGCATCCCGAGGTCTGCTGTGTCGTGCGTGCGCGATGCCGGTGAGGGCGGGTGCCCCGGGGACGCGGTGCTCAAGCGCGCGACGGCCTCGCGGAAGAGCTTCGCTGTGAAGGGCGAGGACTGGAGAAATGCGGGCAGGTGCGCGGACGCCCACAGCGGACGCGTCGTTGTCGACTCCCAGTCGATGATACATGTCTGCGTAGGTGAAGATCAGAACACGAATCAAGTAGAAGAAAAATAGAGCGTACTATCACGGCCGGATCGTCGACGTCGACAAATACATTCTCGAGGCTCAGGTCGTGCGCATCGAGCGCAAACTCCTCCTCCTCAACGCCGTCTTTGACCTTTGCGCCCCACCCCACGCCCACACGGTCGCCCTCCGCGCGCCACTCATCCCCTAGCCGCTCAACCACCCGCATCCATCGCCCAAGCTCGCGCCTCACCTCGTCCTCCCTTGCCTGCATATGCGCCACCAGGAATGTCGCGCGTTGCCCCCGCCGATAATCACGGTACATCGCGTCTCCGGGACCCTCCCACTCGTCCTCACTTTCCTCCAACCCCCATTCATCGCTCTCGTCGCTCTCGTCACCTGGCACGCCCGGCACGCGGTGGTGGCGCGAGCTGTGAATCTCTGCGGGGTCGAGATGCAGCTTGTGCCCCGCGGCGCTCCCTGCGTTCTCGCGCTGGACTGCGAGCACTTCCCGTTGGACGCACGCGGCGAGGTACACGGCAGTGGCGGGAAATGGCCCGCGCGGGACGTCGGAGGAGGGCAGGTCACCACGGTGGGTGCCGAAAAAGGGCCATGAGATGATGGGCCCGACGTGGAACTGCTGCGCGGCGGCAGGAAGGCGCGGGGTGAGGGTCGGCGTGAAGGGAAAGGCGGAGTACGCCTCCTGCGTCGCCCGCGGCGTGTCGATGGTGGAGAGGGCCGACAGTGCGAGCGTGTGCGTGCGTGTCATCGTGGGCGTTGGCGCGTTCGAAGGAGCGGTGGGGTCGGGGCCTGAGTACAGCGACCCGATCTGCGGGAAACGGTGCCCGAAGAGTGATATGACGAGCCGTGCAAGGTTTTCCAGTAGCCGGACGAGCTGCGCGTAGCTAAGCGAATGGTACACTTGCGACAGCGGGACGCCGGGTGCCTATAAAAATATAAGTAAGAAGCTGCTGGCAACAGAGAAGACCTGCTTTAGACATGATGATGTACTCGCCGCCGAGGCGGTTGTACGGGTTGGAGTCGTAAGTGTGCACCTCCGGGACCGGTACGCGCGTCTTCTCCCTTAGGTATCTGAGGGTGGCAATCTCGGATTCGGTCTTGAGGCGCGGCATGAAGCGGCGTGCGACGCGCGCGACGACTTGGTGCGAGGAGGTGAGGGTGATGAGGTAGGCCTGCGTGTGCCACTGTTCAAATGCCTTGATGTATATATTGATTGAGCGACGTACCTTGTGGAATGTGCCTGCGCTAAGGAACACGATTCGGGCCACGGGCGTTTTCATGTGCTCGAGCACGACGTCCTTGAGGATGCGCCGGTCAACCTCGAAGGGCGTCGCACCGTGCAACGCAGCGTCTGCCTGGGCCTCGCGTTTACGGTCTGCGTGCTCAATGTCCCAGTCCCATTCGAGGGGTGGGGGTGCGGAGCTGGCCTCCACGGTCATTTGAGAGCCGTTCTTCGTTATGTGGGTGCCTGCTGGATTATAGTTGGGTATAAGTTCATACGGACGGTAAATATACGCACTGCCCGCACTGATTGTTCCGTCCCAATTCCGTCACTGGCTGTACCTGAAGTTGACCAGGGTTGTAGTTATAGCCTATCGTGCAGTAAGTGGATGCGTATTGTGGCTTCTTATCCTGTCGGCGCCCGTATCAGACCCAGACAATTCAGATGATGACAGAGAACATATACGCACTCTTGTTCCGTCCAAGTCCGTCCCAAGCTGAGTATGGCGGATCAGGATTTCGGACAAAATTCAGTGTTGACCAGTTCCTACTTATCGTTGACCGCCCGAGTTGGCAACTGCGTTAGACGAGATTAGACCAACGCACGGTACCCCATGCGGTTCCGCACCTGTTTAGTATGCCACGACGCGTACCCCCGAGTCCGTTTAACGGGCCTGGTGGCTGGAGCCTACAAACAGTCGTAGAGCGCTTATCGACTGGATATCGACTGGATATCGACTGGATATTGAGCTCCTATAAAGCTACTAAAGTTTCCCCTGATCCGATTTCTTATACAGAAAGGCGGTATTTCGCAGCAGCCTGGGCAGGATATGGGGAACAATGGAGTCAACGGGTGTAAGAGGTCAGAGCATCAACCGGTGGCGAACATTGAAAATATAAGCAGTCCCCAGGGGCTTGTACGTGTTTGGCTGCACGCGTCCCTTCCTGCTTCCTGCTTCCATCGGCCAAGCCGTGGCGCGGTTAAAGTTCCTTCTAAACCCGCACCGGAAGCCTTCTTTTGCGGCCATCTCAGGGATTAGGAGCCTCAGCTTGAGCCCAAGGCCGCCAAAGAGCAAGCTGGATGTCGTCTTTCTCGGGCATTATATTGCCGCAGCCGATTATCATGCATCGCTTTGCATTCCCGACATCTTGATTCTTGCTGAACAAGCACATGCATGTTCGCGGATATCGTCGAGACGTCGAACGGACCTCCCATTCTTCCTGCGATAAGATCATAGTTGATTGTCAGAGTTTCAGCTTGCGATTTTTATAGCTCACTGTCACGATTCTTCCAGACGGTACACCTTAAAAGCCTGCTCACTTTGCCTAATGCTTCTCGTTCTCTCCAAGTCTGACCTGAAAAAACCACTCGAATCTCCACTAACCGCATGGAATAATGCTACCTGTCGTTTTAGGACTGCATCTGAGAACTGCCTGACAACCTGGCGTATATTTATTCCAAAAAGGGGGAGTGCAATTTCCTGCTTTCCAGCATATTACTAGTGTGTACCCACCCGCAATTTTTTTTTACAGACGCCATACAATTTCTTTTTGCCCGGACTTCCCGGATGTGGCTATTTTCAGGGTTGCCCGCTCGGTGGAGCACCGAGGACGCCAACCAACAGGTTATTTTCTCTGATCTAACAATTCATGTTCCGATCATCGATGTGCTAATTGGGCGGCAGGGACGTCTTCAGGCCTGCAATGACATACAATAATGTTGCTGGATGGAAGGAAAATTTAACCGACTTGAGGAGCCGCCACCCTTGCCAAGTTCTTTTTTTGGCACGTCCCTTACCTTCTCAATGTTAAGAGGCCGTAAACAACCCATGGTTGGCTACTCTCCATTATCCTTGCACGCTCGGCCGGACCAATGCTGATAATATTAATAGTTTTACTCATGAGTGACTGTAGATACAAAGTGCCGTATACAAGACTTCGATAGGTGGCGGTATCTGGTTCCAGGTGATTGCTTCTATGTCGTGGCCATTCCTAATATAATTAGGGTCATCCAAATGTCTCTTCCTTGCATTGTTTCTGTTTCCTTCGCGATATCTTCTCCTGCTGTCTCGAAATATTGTGCGTGTCACACCGTTTCGTCTTGCAAAACCGCCTTGGCACATTGAACCTGTCCTTGCCCACCAACCTGTTGCTCGCCTTGTGATAAATAGCACGCAGCTTCAAGATCACCGTGAGTGGAGGGCGTATTTCTTTTTCGGTCTCCACCCTTCTCAATCACTCTGTACTTGGTGGACAGACCAGCGCTAGATCTTAATGCGCTTAAACGAAAGCTCAAAACAAACACAAGGTCTAGGAATAAGTACTGAATTTTGAATTTTGTAATAATAATGCACTGCTGAACACGAACTAGACTTGAACTTGAACGTGATTGCGCTCGCTTGGCATCTGGCGGGCTGGGCTCGTGGCCTTGGCACATAGGGGCTCGAATATTTCCCCCTTTGCTAACTCGGGATCCGTACCGCAAAGTTGCTATCTGCTTCGGGTTATTTTCTCTTCAAAAACATATTGTAGTTTTTGGTGCGCTCTGAGTCTATGGATGCCTTCTTGTGCGTAGCCCGCCAGAGTGGCGCAGGCGGCAGACGACGATCTGTCGGCTGGTGCCACCATCAACATCATCCTCGGAACCACGCTCTGATCTCTCAATGCTCAGCACATGTACTGAAATTGAAATAGCGCCGTGTGCTATCTGGGCCCATCCCTCCTTCTACCTTCATGTCCCCGACTTATCACTCTCCGACCTGAACTTGAAGGATTGGTATGACTGACCTCAGCTCAGACCTCAGCGCGGCCGAGATCCAATTTGAGCTGTACGTGCTGAAAAAATGTCAAAATGGACAACTGACGTGACATAAACTGTAGGAATGTCAATTATTATTTCTCAATTGCTGCCTTCAGTATGCAATTCTTCCCACCAATTCAATCGCTGACCTATACGGCCTTTACAGCGCTGCTCTTCTACGACTATCTCTTGACCCTAAATCTGGAAATCGTCGCGTTCTGGGGAAGCAGGATAACATGGGCCACAACACTCTTCTATATCAACCGATACATGTCCCTGTTCGGTAGTATTCCTGTTGTAATGGAATACTTTTGGACCACTCTCGACCCCAGGAAGTTGGAGGTATGCTTATCTCCGTCGCTGGAGTCGCAACACACTGACCAGTATGGCATACAGACGTGTGTATTTCCTCCACCGCAGGGAAGGATCTCTGCCTGAAACGATTAAAAGCTGCCATAGTCTTCAAACTTATCACCAGTACTTTGCCATCGTCGCGCAAGCGTGCGTCGCCGGTGTGTGCGGAGTTTCTTCTGGCCTTCCGCTTTCTGACAAACTCGGGCAGCGATGCTTATCATGAGAACCCATGCATTATACGGGCGATCTCGGAAGCTTCTAGCTTTCATGCTCGTTGTTACCTTTGCGGCGGCTGCCATTGGTGCTGTAAGTGGTGCCAGTTCTGGGAGCGACTCTTTTCATGACATTTGCCCGTAGTATATCATTGTCACGGATAAGGGCGATTCAACAGGTCTCAATAACATGCTCCTTGAAGTCGGGTGTGCCACTGGCTTGGTCCTATCCTCGTATGTGTCCTATTCTTCGCTGTCGCTGCTGAACTTAAGAACTTTTCGTGTAGGAGCCGCCGTACGTCTGCCAATTTTTTTTACTGATTCATGCTTATGTGTCTAGGCATCGGTTTTGGCTGGACCGGCATGCTCGTTTTCGACATTATGATCTTCGTATTGACGGCATGGAAGGCCTTGGTAGTTTCCAGGGAGCAACGCGGTGGTTTGATCAAGCTCCTAATGCGCGATGGTGCGATACTCTTCTTCTGTAGCATCAAAATGATGCATATTCACGTTCCGATCCATCAGGCTCGGCCTATTTTTTGTAAGTCCCAGGTTTTTTTGAGCCGTGGGGATACTGACCCCCGTAGGATAATGGTCGTCTCGAACTGCGGGAATATTATGAGTTTCATGGTATGTGATATTATTCCATATTGGTGCCAGGCCTCAGATTTGAGTGTTGCGTTCCTAGTATGCCGGGGTGAGTGCAAAAACAGTGTGTATCTCCTTCTCTCTGAAATCTCTGAAGCCATACATCCGGGGCGTTGGCACAACCTTTACGAACGTGTAAGTACTTTCAGACCCTCGTTGCGCGGCAAGTTAACTAACTGCTGAACAGAATATCGTCAATCGCGATATCGCGTCTTATGCTTAATCTACGGTACCATAACACCGACAATGGCCCGCTACGCACTGCACAAAGTACCACTTTATACGACGCTCCCATCACTACTGTGGTAGATCCATATTATCCCTCAACCGCCTATGGGACCTCTCGTGGCATGTTCTCCACATCGGGTAGCAGCGGTAGCCATTTGTACGAGGATGGTTCGTAATCCAGTGCTGTTTGGTGTTCTACTGATCAGCTCATATGCACAATACCCAGAGATTTCTTTGCAGAACCTGCATACTCGCGCCAATCAGCCCTAGCATCAAATTTCGAGCCAATAAAAATAGAAAAACGTGCATAAATTAGAAATAATCGATCGATCAACTAGGGCTCCAAATGTAGCGATGTAATAGTCTCTCTTGACAGACTGACCACTCGTTACCTCGTTCTTCAGTCTGTTAGTTACCGCGCTATGATTACCGTAGGGTCGGGTTATTATGTAATGATGTGCGATGCTTGCACAAACAATCATCAGTTCGACGCGTTTTTGACGCGACTTTGAATTCATGCAAGCTTTTCAAGTTTTGGATTCTACTGCGGGTGGCTGAAGAAGTACCTTGGAAATTTTGCGGCTCATTCCGGCGACTCCATAATTCTATGCGCCTTGTTGGGGTGAATTCTGGTGGTGATGCGCTATTGCTGCATTGAAGTGCCACAGTTATCAAACCCTGAGCTCAGGCGACATTCATCACCATTTCGAAGATGATTTGTTTCTGAATCTTTGCCTCAATGGCTCAGTGTCGTCGACGACGCGTCCAAGTCGCGTCTCACCGCCGTACACGTGACATTCCCCAAAAGGCAACTTACATAATAAGGCGACCCTACGGTAACACGGGCGCGGTAACCAACAGACTAGCGATGTAACCAAGAAACAGTAGTCTTTTCGCGCGTTGTGTACTGTTGTATGTCAATGCCGTTCGGGACGACCACGTGCATTGATTGGCTTACAGCACTGCGAGTCTGGACTCTGCTCCTCTCTCTCACCAAGAACTCCCGTCACTAATTGCAAGCGCTCGCTACAAAAGCCGTGATGCTTCCGCGATTAGCAGACCACTTTTAACCACTTTTAACCACTTTTAGCCACTTTGCCTCCGCCCGCACAACCCACTTTCCCAACACTTTCCGCAATTTACGCCACGAAATGCCTCTACAACGTCAAAGATCGATAGTCTCGTAACCCAAGGAAAGACGTCAACCCTGACCCTAAGGTTAGCTGGATTCCAGCTCATATACAAAAATCTTGGGGAGATTTCAGATGATGACCAAGATCTCCCATATCTGAAAGTCATTGGCGGTGTGACGCTTCTTGACATTGTTCAGGTATGAGTCTTTTCTCCCTTCTCATATTTCATCGAACGTTCCGGAAAGAGCGTCAGGGCCAATAAATGGCAATGCTTCAAAATGATTGAACGAATCGATAGCATCATTGCTGCGCTCGTCAACATTTGCAGAGACTTTGGTACCGAGTTGTCACCAGAAATGTTTCGCCACATTTCTAGTTTCGCAGAGTACGCCAACACCAACATCTCATTTCCATGGACTTCCTCCTCATGGCTTCTGGTCAGCACCCTGCAGAAAGTGCACACATTTATTCGCAACCAAGTTAACATGAACCTCGTTCAAAAACTTGCGCGTCATCTTGAAAATGAAATGCAACTGAAAGAATGTGATGGGGCGCTACAGCAAGCGTGGGATGTTTTTACTGTGAGCGCATTTGTTAGACCAGGAGCGACGTCGATTTATAGATTCTAGATACGATCCAGCCTCGCAACTGCCGCAACTATGGCCCGAATGAAGATTTCCGGTGACAATAGACATGATGAGCTCGTGAAATATCTGGAGACTGGAAGCCAAAAAGTCCGAGCACGTTTGCATAATTCGTTTTTTTTTGGCCACCATCGAGTCACCGACTTACCACATACGCTCTAGTTCCAGTTCCCTCTCCATCGTTCTCCCAGCTCCTCCGCAGATTTTTCGGGGACGAGAAGCCCAACTGACGTACTGTGTGTCTCAGCTCGTCTCTCCGGAAACCTCTCGTATCACCATCCTTGGTCCTGGAGGCATTAGAAAGAGCAGTCTCGCCCTGGCAGCTCTCCACCATTCAGACGTTATTTCAGCCTTCGGCGACAACAGATACTTCATCCCACTAGATTCAGCAAGCTCATCGACAGATATGCTGTCTCTGATCGCCGCATATTTTGGATTAGAGCAACATGGGAAAGTCGCCAAAAGAATAATTCAGCGTCTATCTGAGTTGGCCAGCCCGTCAGTCCTTGTTCTGGATAATTTTGAGTCGCCGTGGGAAGCGCAAATGACGCGGTCTGCTACGAAAGATATACTTTCCCACCTCACGGATATTGTGCGGTTAAATGTCATTGTATTAGGTGACTATATCCGCATCGACGCGAACAGTTCTGACTTGCAGTACTTTGTTTTAGGTGACCATCCGCGGAGCTGAGAGACCCGCAAAAACGAAATGGACGCGACCCTTTCTCGCTCCGCTTGAACCATTGGATCCCACTGCTGCCCGTGAAACGTTCCTCGATATAGTTGATGAGGTTACATAAAAGACGAATCCCAACCGGCTGCGTTGCTGAGTCTGAGCGATAATCTTCCGCTTGCAGTAAGCAGTTGCCTCACTTTCTTTCCATCTAGGTCACTCTTCTAGCAAATATCACTGCTTACGAAGGACCGGAATCCGTTCTGAGTCGCTGGGGCCATCAAAGCACATCACTATTGTCCGAAGGCGTCGATAAGCAAACGAATCTAGATAAATCAATCAGGATCTCTCTCTCTCTAGTCCCCGAATGATGGCCCTTACAAACTCCCGGCAGCTGCTTAGTCTTCTGTCGCTGTTACCAGATGGAATCTCGGATGCGAGATATATCTCTCCCATTCAACGATGTCATGAAGGGCAGAACTACCCTCTGTCGCACCTCCTTGGCTTATATTGGGCAAGATCACAGAATGAGGGTTCTTGCCCCAATCCGTGAATTTATCAGAGCGACATACCCTCCTTCCCCAGAAATATTACTCCCCCTCAAAATCCACATTTATTCGCTCGTCCGCCTTTCCCGCCACTTCGAGCTCCTTCCCTCTACAGGCCTTGTTCACATGCTTTCAGGCAATCTTGGTAACATCCACGCGATTTAATATATGCCATGGATACGCATGCCTCTCCCTCTGTTGAGGGAAACCGTAATGTGCGGCCTGGAACTGGCAAGGTTCTCCAACTTCACCAATCTCGCAGCATGGAGCTACCAGTTCGCTAAATGGTTGCTGGAGACTGTAAAGAGCCTCGCCGACACACAATGGCTTGGACAGCCTGTATCTGTTCACCATGGGGCAAATGAATGCTATACAATCGTCGCATGAATCTTTTGCACTGGATGCGCTTCGGTGTTTCAAAGATGTCGACTTGTTCTCACGATGTGCGTCTTCAGTTCATTGTTCTACATTTCTTTCTGAGAATATTGCCATGTAGCAAGGACCTGCGTATACCTGTCGGGTTATTATATCCGCAGCGGAGAAGCCCAGAAGGCGCTAGATCTTTGTAAGGACGCGCTACACCTCGCAGAAGAAGCGGGGGATCTAGCTCAGGTCGCCGAGGTCCTCGTCCGGCTATCTCAAATGCATCTTCAACTCGGCAATTCATGCCTAGGGTTGAAATACGCCCGAGAAGGCTGCAGAAAAGCCAAATCGGCGGGTAGCATGTTGGTGGAAGCTCGGGCAATTCGACAGTACGCGTATTGCTGCGTTTCTGTCGGCGACTACGCGCGGAGCACAACACTTTGCGCGGAAGCCCGCGTCGTCCTCGATACCCTCGGCATGTGTGACGTTCGCAACGCCATCCATCGAAATTTTTTGGACTTGCAGGCCCAAACGCATCACTTGCAAACATACTACGCGCTTTCTCGGCAGCTAAATGCGGCGCTAATTGGCGTCCCCAGGGACCAGCGCACAGAGGAGAAGGTATCCGAAGCGTATGCTCGCATCAATGTCGCGAGCTCGGATATCAGGATGGGGCGCTGCACCGATCCATCCGTGAGGAGGAACATCGACGTGGCCAGGGGTCTTATGGCAGGTACTAGCAACAGGCTAGGGCTACCCACCTGTGATTTCGCGCTTGCAGATTTATACTTCCATCAAGGGAACTATCGTGAGTCGGGCTCGCTGTACGAGCAGTGTCTCCCCATTATCGATATCCAAGGACAGTCCGCGGAGCTGGAGCTCGTGTGCAGGGAAAAGCTGGCAGACATCGCTTTTGCAGAGAAAGACACAAGACGCGCGGAACAGCTCTCTTTTGTTCTACTGATTCTCGCGCTGCGTGTCCGGAATTCGGCAGCGACACACCAGGCACTCCGGAGGATTGGCGACATATTCCGCTCTGCCGGGGATTTCGGCACAGGAGAAACCCTTTTTGAACTTGCCCTGAGTGGCTTCACTCTAATGGACATTCACCAAGCCCGAAGGGACTGTCTCATTCGGCTCGGAGACATTCACCAGATGCGCGGGGAGGGCGAGCGGGCGAGAACGAAATGGAGCCAGGCGAGATTTTTATTTGACAGGTCTTCCCAGCTCGGCGACGTTCGAAACTGTGAAGAGCGACTTGTAACCGAGTTTTGAACAAATGAGGCGCTTTACAGTCTCAAGTTCAACTCACCTTTTCCTGACGACTTTTCAAGCTCACGGCGGATCTTGGCCTCGACGAGAACAGACTCTGCGGTGTTTCCCGATTTCGTTTAATTCAGGCCCCGGAAGTGCGCCGAATTACCGTTGAGTCCGTTGACTTGATCCAACTAGTTGTTAAACTACATTATCTGTCACTGTTTGGAACTAGAACTTTAATAATCCTGACTCTTGCGAAAAGCTTCTTCAGTGTATGTTTCAGACTGACGAGCGTTGATGGGATCCTGCTGTCGCTTTTCAGAATGATTTATTTGCGGGCGGGTTCGGATTGTCGGCGAAGGTCCGAGACGGAACCAAATCGGGACACAATAACGTGCACAATCAATCTTCCCTACGTACCACCAACGTTGCACACCAAGGACCGGGTTCAGGCTTTGAATCGAGGCTAGCCTGTTAGTGAGCTATGCTTTGTTTACTGTAGCAGATATTCAACTACCCGCTCGAGGCGGTTCTATCCATTAGCGGAGCCGTAGGCCCTAGCGGTCCAAAGAGTTTCTACTCGTTACCGGATTACTCGCACTTGGGAAACACTTTGGAACGCTAGGTTCATGCTCCCGCTCCTTTGCCGCTCCACACAATCAGCCGCGTTCCTGCCGTGATCGCTTTTCGCACAGGCTACCGTCACGGTACTTTCCCTGTAAGTCTCCTTGACATTCTCTGTAGTTTGCCAGCTGACACGTACCCAACAGCTGTTTTTTTCTTTGCGGTGATGTTCCGGCTCCGCAACTTCTTTACGCGCCTCCTTTTCTCCGCCACGCCGAGCTCCAACTGCGTCACGAAGTCCCGATATTCTCTAGCCAGACTGGGAGTAGCCACTTGCACTGTGATATTGCTCACGTACCTGGGCTTCGGCCCAAGCTTGGGCTTGTCCTCGCTGCCGTACAGGAAAATCACCGCCGCCGTATCCAAAACTGAGAACCGGCTCCAGCAAGCCCCCTTAGCCAACAACACCTCGGGGTTCCAACATACACGGATACCCAACGGCGCGCACGTCCACGGCTTCACAATGCTGGACAACATCTATCTCCGAAACGGTACATTCTATGTCGTAACTGCCGATCGCTCATCGTTTCCCCCACTGGACCAGCTGCTTTCCCGACCGGTTGGATTGAGTGACGCTGGGATTGAGCCCACAGATGAAGTACCTCATTTCTGGTCGATCTCCCGCACGCGTATATCTTACACATTTCTTACAGCAATTGCAATTCATCAATCCTGAGGAAGCGCCCTATGTTTTAGGCCCATACACTTGGATCGAAGATTTTTCTGTCGTCGTATATGATTCTCCGCAATTTATGAAGGTTTGTTTCTGATCAGTGTACATGTATTGATGATTCAATACCTCATCCGTACAGCATTTTTACCATTGGTTTGGGGAGATCATCCTCGGTGCTTGGCGCGTCTATTCTCACCTCCTGCCCGATGCCGACAACACCCATAATTCTCTTCCGTTCCCCCGCCGCTTTATACTCCCGGTGTGTACCCGCCAAGGCAATCATGCGCCCGCTTATCACCCACTTAGTTTATTGAGAACGAGGAATGGCGCGATAGGGCGGGGATGGACGGCCCACTGATGCGCGCCGCCTTCCCAGCGGCGGCCATTGAACAATCTTGGTACTGGAAGGACCTCATGAAGTTAGGCACGACGGTAGTCTTCGATCGGATAATGCTAGTCAACCGCTACTCCGCACACAAGCAGTAAGTGGTAGGCTTTCCTTGGAGCTGGAGGGATCCGCTCACGCGAGCCAACTCCTGAAGTCCGTTTGGCGGCGTGTGGTACAAGATGATTGCGGGGGCGATGAACGTCACTACCCCCGACGACTTCTGGGCTCCTGTTCGTGCTTCGGTGTGGCAGAATGCCCTCGGGTTCGTGCCGGATGCAGGTGTCCAAGAGCCTACTGCTGTTCCGCTCATCACATACATCTCCCGCCAGAGCGCGGGCAGGCGCTTAGTTGAGAAGGACCACGACGGGCTGGTGACGGCTCTCAGGAAGCTCGAAGCCGAGGGCATCTGTAGTTTCGAAATTGCGCGTATGGAGCGCATGAGTGTGCGGGAGCAACTTGAGCTTGTGTCGAGAAGCACGGTAAAGTTAAATATCCTCCTCCTATCCGGAGAATGAAACTCAGTTCATTTTAGATATTGTGAGTATGTTGCTGGAGACTAGACTCATTCAAATCTTGTTTTTTACAGAGTGGGAGTTCACGGAAATGGTCTGACATGGCAGTTGTTCATGCCTCCATCACCACACTCGACGATAATAGAAATACTCATACCAAAAGGTATACATACAGCCGTGTTCCTGAACATTCGAATGTTCATGTCTGGCGTACAGGATACACATTCGACTACGAAATATTGGCCAGGAACATGGGCCATCGGGTAAGCGTTTGCGTTGCACTTATCTCTGGAGTTAGCGTTAACGCCAGGGCCAAGCATTATGCGGTCTGGAACGATAGCTACTCCACATATGATAAAGGAGAATATCACAAGGTAGGCACAGCTGACGAGGATCTGCGTTGCTGTCTCACATCAATTTATTCACCTCTTGTGTAGGGAGTTCAGTTTCCGAATGGGTTTCATGAAATAATTCCTGTTCACGGCCCGACAGTCGCCAACATTATCAGAAATAGATTGTCGGAAAATACGCGTATCGCATGACCGCCTATGACCGCCGCATAGCGCATACCCCGTACCAGTTCCGTACCTTTTCTAAACTTTTTCGGAGATTCCCACATTGAAGTGATTCGCGGAAAAAATAGACTTTGCAATCTTCTGTAATCAGACCTAATTCGTGCGATGACAATTTTTGGATCTCCGTTTGGCAAAGCCTCCATTGTGAATGGTGAGAGCAGCAGAGATGTTATAGCGCGGTACGTAACCCGATCGGGCTACGTCTGGTGATGTGCCGTTTTCGGTTACCGTCTCTTAGCCTTCGATTCGAATGCCGGTGTTTCGAACTTTCTTCTGCGCCCGAAATTAACGCCACCGGCGTCGCAAATCGATCGAGATAATAGATATGGCAGGTACCTGCGCCAGTCACGGCGCTTGTGATCTTTTCGCTCTAAAATCGAGCCCGGTTTTATATCGCGACTCTCTCTCTTCCCACCACCACCTTCCTTTATCCCCTCTATTTGCCCGTCCTCCTGTGGCCTATTTAACCTTCGTTTTACATTGACCAGGCTCTACCAATATGCCTTCGCTTCATCAGCAAGCTTGGTCAGTGCTCCGTGTTCTTTTTCATACCCTATTACACTCAGTCTTACCCGAAACCTCGCAGCGAACTCAAACAGCGGGAACGCGAGGCCCAGATCGATGCCCTCCCCGCAGTCTATTCTGCGCCCCTCTCGGACGAAGAAGAGAAAATCCACGCTCTTCCTCTGTCTCGACTCGTCTCCGAGTGCAAGGCCGGCTCCGTCTCGCCCAGCCGTATTCTTTCGGCATATGGCAAGAAAACGCTCAGTGCGCAGCGGTTAACCAACTGCATCACCGACTTTATGTTCGACGAGGCTTTGGAGATTCCTGCATTCGCCGATTACACGTCCGCCGGAGAATCTGATGCCTCTTCGAGTGCTTCGACTCGGATTCGCGAGTATCCTTTACTCGGTGTTCCAATTAGTCTTAAAGGTGTGCTTCCTTCTTCGTTTGCCTGGTTCGCGCTGATCAGCTATGTCTCACAGACACGGTCAATATCGCTGGGCACGGTCAGTAATCATCAAATTGCAAAACCCCGAGCACGTACTAATTTCTTACAGATACCACCATCGGTCTTTCACGGGTAAACTATTGTTATTTTTCTTTTGCCGGCTCCGCTCAGGGCTCGGATTCAGCTTGTTAACCGTCCTCTTCCGACGTCGGCGCCCCTGGTCCACATGCTCCAAGACGCGGGTGCCATCATTCATGCCAAGACCACCGTGCCGACTGCGCTCATCGCTATTGAAACCGAGACCGACGTCTTTGGGCGCACGACGAATCCGTATAACCAAGAGCATTCGGTCGGCGCGTCGACGGGCGGGGGCGGTGCGCTTGTGGCCTGCGGCGGAAGCAAAATCGAAATCGGGACGGACTTGGCGGGCAGCTCGCGCATTCCGGCGCACTTCTGCGGGATTTATGGCCTTAAGGGCAGCGTCGGGCGATTCCCGACCTGGGGGACAATGAGCGTCATGATGGGCCTCGAGTCCGTGCAAATCCAAGCAGCGCCCATGGCCGGCAGTCTCGCGGACCTCGAGGAGTTCTGGAAGCGAATGGTCTCTATGAAGCCGTGGACATATGACTTTACAGTCGGTGTTTCTCGGACTCCGCGCCTTGCTCTGGCTGATTATTATCCATCTGGTTTAGTGCGTCCCACTTCCGTGGCAGAAGGTTGATCTACAGGTGGAGGGCCGAAAACTGAAATGGGGCGTTATATGGGAAGATGGTGAGTTCAATTATGTCGTGCTTGATATGACTTCGACATATGATGGATTGAAGGTATTTGCGAGCCGACGCCGGCTTGTAAACGGTCTTTATCCATGGTCGTAAACGCGCTAAGATTGCAGGGGCACGAGGTCGTCGAATTGTGGGTCCCCGTTGTTCCTCAGAGACTTTTGTTCACACCCCTCGCAGCTGTCCTCCAAAAATATCCGATCTGCTCACGGTCGGCTACCAACTAGTCTTTGCGGATGGCGGTAAGATCTCGTATCCCCGCACATCTCCGTAACCTTATTCATCCGTTTATCTACTAGGCGCGCAGATGCGGGACGCCGGCTTCCCCGGAGAGACATTGAATCCTCCGCTCAAGGGAACGATCGGTCTTCTCGCTCTTCCCCGTTTCGTGAAGAACATCATGGCGTGGTTCAATCGTACAACGGATCCGTTTTACGCCACACTGTTGGAGGTGATGTACCCCAAGACCGTGGTCGAGGAGCGTGATCTGGTGGCGCAGCGGGACGAGTTCCGCTCCGCATGGCACGAGCGCTGGACGGAGGAGAATCTCGACTTCGTCCTGACTGTCCCGCACCCGCTGCCCGCGCTTGAGAACGGCACCGGCGAGCGTGCGAGTTTGATGAGCGCTGGGTACACGTTTTTGTTCAACATGGTGCGTGATATGTCTCTTTCAACCATCGAATCCCCCACTTACCGGCTACCTCGGGCAGCTGGACTATGCCGCCGGCGTTCTGCCCGTTACTTTTGTCGACAAGACCACTGACGGGCTTCCCGCCGAATTTTTTACATCGCCTAAGTTCAAGTCCATGAACGTCATTGCGAAGGGCGCGTATAGTGTATACGATGCCGAGAAGATGCATGGACTGCCTCTGGGTGTGCAGGTCGCGGGCCGGCGGATGGAGGAGGAGAAGGTGCTTGGGGGTATGAAAGTGATTGAAGCGGCACTCAAGCAGGCGGGGACATCATTTGTGCCAAAGGTCATTGTTTAATTATGGACTCTATACTGTAATCCATGCTTGCTACACACATTGTACCTGTCGACAGTCAACTTGAAGCTGTCTATCTTGCGCACTACGAAGCCGATGTCAATGAGAGAAAGGTTCAAACGTATTCTTCCGTTTCGAGTATTTTCTCAACAGGTTCCGCCTTATAACAATATATTCGGCGTCTAACTGCTCAGCAAACATGCTATTGGCTTGAGAGTTATCGGACCGGCCCAAAATTGAACTTGGGGACACAATCCAACGGCGGGCGGTCCACTTTTGAGCTGCCAATTGGTTCAGCACTTTTGTGTTACTCAACACAATTTTTTCAGTCATGATGCAACCCACCTTTTCTCGAATTGATTAGGAGTTTTGCTCGTTGATCCTGCGTTTTCGGAATATTGGAACTTTGGTCACGGTGAAGCAACCCTTCTCTTGGCATATTGTTATTGATTCAAGCTCAATTTGGTATCGAACCAAGTCAACTTTGTTGTCGTCGCGTTATCGATACATTCAAAAAATCCAACAAATGTCCGAAAATTTGACTACAGATCAAAATTGTGGCTAATGAATGGGCATTGAATGGACATGCAAAGGTGCGAGAATGGCGCGACCTCACGCGACGGACCAGGACGGACCGCCGCGACGCGTTCGTCACCTGATCGCAACGCGGCCCCGAGAACAGCCACCGCGATGTGACCCGGCTAAGCCGCTGTGACGGTGACTAAGGTGCACCTTCTCCTCATCCACCAGACCGAGACAACGTTTCGCTCTGTGTATTGACCATGGCATCTGCTTACTACGAGTTCTACCGTGGATCCTCGTATGTTCCGTACATCTAGCTTTTCCCGTTGTTGAACATGGACTAGCATCGGAATGGCCCTCACTGACTCGTTAGACGAGCTCATTACGAGCGGAGCCATTACCCCTCAGCTGGCCATGAAGGTCCTCCAGCAGGTCTGCTTTCGCTGCGGCGTCACTGTGCTTTACCCTGCTAATGTATCACTCACAGTTTGACAAGTCCTTGGCGGATACGATGGTCAAGCAGGTCAAGGCCAAAACGACACTGAAGGTGCGCCGCTGTGGCCCACCTCCTGCTCGCATTAACCCTTTCACAGGGCCACTTGAAGACCTACCGCCTTTGTGACGACGTGTGGACGTTCATCGTCAAGAACGCGTCGTTCAAGATGGAGGCGAACGAGATGGTCACGACTCCGCGGATTAAGATAATTGCGTGCAAGAACGGCGATGCGATTGAGGCGGGCAAAAAGTGATGCTAGTGTCGTGTGCCGTTTCTCTTCCCTCCCCCCTTGCTCTCGTGTGCTTTGCGCCATGTACTGATACGTAGCTGGACTTGTGCAACTTTAGTTAGACAGACAACTAATACTACTGACCAGGCATAACTCGTACGTAGAGACGCCAGCGCTATCCCGCCACACCTCTACTGAACAGTGGTCTATAGTGCAATGCTTGCAATCTATTGCGATTTTCCCGGCGAAGCTTGTAAGATCTTGCAAGGTTCTGTGAATTCTTCCCAACGATTATTCTATCCTCTTTAACGGACAGCGCCATTCCACTACCCCCGACCTTGATGGACTCGGGAGCCAATTGTTGTACGCCGAGTGCCGACAGTGTCGCATCCGCGCAGTTTGTGTTTCTGTGCTCTCGAGTTTGTTTTGGCCCTAGGCCTAATCATTAATGATGATGAGATTATGTGTTCATGCGCCGAACACGGGTCCTCGTCAAACACCGAAAAATCGGATCCGATTTCTGTCACTGGGGACCGGTATAGAAACGTCGCGTCGTTCTTTTTGTTGGAGAGCCGAAGTTCTGTGCGGCAGAATTAGTATTTAGAAGGCGAGAACTTTCAACATTCGCTTCTTGTTTAGTTCAACTTGACCGCAAGCTTTCTCCGTTCAGGGTTGAACTCGGAAGAAAGTTGCTTCCCTCGACCGCCAACTTTCGGCCACAGCGTGTCGGTTAATGAGCCTATCCCGCTTTCCATACGCATTTGATATACATTGCATTTCCACAAGTAAGAAAATTACATCGATGGAGTCGCGGTCTCAACGAAGGCTGGTGAGCGGGATATCTACATGCCGCAGTCAGCTTGCCAGCCTCATCTAAATGAATGCCGAAGTAACCGCTATGGGGCGACCCCTTTCGACCGTAGTCGTCCTGTAGATTTCTCCCGTATTCATCCTGTGCATTGAACACTGACATAGCGGTCCCGTAATACGGATCGACGGTGCTGATCGGTACGTCTTGCATCGTCGTGCTCTCCATGGTTGTCGTCGGCCGCTTGACAGCGAGTTTGGGGTCGCGGAGGTTGAGCGTTGAGCATGAAACGGGAGATCATGACCGACGAAAGCTTGCCGGGGGAAAGCTTCAGCTACGGTACAATTGTAGTAAATAAGATCAGGCTGCTCACACATTCGTGATGGTTGTCCCGACGCCGCGAATATAGGGCTGAGAATAGCGTTCAGAGAAACATAATAATCTGCAGATGAGCCAGGACCCACTCCTGCGAACGATGAAGGGATCAGGGAGGATCAGCAGGAGGGAAAATGAATCCACGCACGCTGAAACTAGCTATATTGCCAGAATTCGATAAAGTCATCACGCTGCGCCGGTGAGCGTCATGTGGAGAATGAGAAACATGGATGGCTTACAGGAAGTACAGCGCACCTATGCTGTAACCATGCAGTTACTCTCTCAGACGCCAACTTATCGCGTACAAGAGTGGAGAGTAGGGTGCCCCGCCGCTGGCTGGAAGAAACAAACACCTTCCATACGGTCAATAAGACAATCATGCCGTCGAAGACGAGCATTCCAATCCAGGAATAATCGAGTCCTGTATCTATTGTTAGTGTGTAATGCACGTAATGTGCGCTACAGCACGCACGATGGGCTCTGGGGCATGTTAGTTTTTTTTAAAAAAAACACGGGGGAAAAAAAATACATCAACGGATGTGTCAAGCTGGTCACCATGAGAGGAGCCCAACTCAAATCAAGTATATGCAAGCCAACAGCATCGGGGTGAGGGGGAGCAGGAAGAAGCTCGAATAGTCCTTCCAAGGCTTCCAGAGGCTTCCTCCGAGTCGCGACCGCGTGTTTCATTTTTAAAAGCTTCCGCGGGCCAACTTGAATGAAGCGGAGGCCATTGACCCAAATTTCACCACTTAAAATTCTGAGCCAAACCAATGGTCGTTTTAGAAAATGGGGAGATAGAGAAATTCGAGAAAAGCTGAATGACAAGGCAGTGCACAACGATCAAACAACGATGCGTTGTTTGGCAAGCCGCCCAGAACCATACACGGTGGCTATGCCATATCTCCCAGAGTCTGTCAGAGAAAATCGCGCCATGACCACCATCCGTTTGCTCGACTTGCCTTCCGAAATACTCATTATCATTCTGAATTCCTTGGATCTTCCTACTCTCAGCCACTGTCTCTCCACTAATCGATATCTGAAGTGCCTCGTGGACGACTCGTCCTTGCTTCAATATCGACGAGCCAGCTTAGCGGCCTGCGTTGAAGACAATCCTTGTAGCGCGGCTATTAGCTCTGCAAAGCGGCTCGATGCTCTTCAGAAACGACAGCGCTCTTTTGCGGACCTCCTTCCGAGCTTCACGTACCCCATTCCGATGGACGACTTTCCGATGGTTTCGTCATATGCTTTGTCTGGTGGCATCTTTGCGATGCTCGAGTCCGAAGGGAAATCCTTGAGATTTGTTGCTCTTCCCTCAGCCCAGAACCAAACCGCATCTTGGGAGCATCTCGAAGTGGATGAGTTTATCCTGGAATTTGCGCTCGCTGTGCCCGAAGACGACCTCCTGGTAGTTCTAACGTGGTGTGTGTAGCCATGCAACGATTTATGCAAATGATACAAACAATTCCCAGTAATACCCCTCACTTCCATCTGACGTCGGCCGACACAACAATCAAACTCCGCTTTTACGAAGTCTCGACGCAGTCCGCCCACAGTCGGGCTAGGGAATTTATTTTGCCTCTTCCCGTTTCAGCTGTTGAGATTCCTGAACTTTGTCTGGATATTTGTGGCTCCAAGGTGGCGTTATTGTCGGACCCGGCGCCAAACCGTCTGCTCATATATGATTGGAATACGGGCCGTCTCCAGATGGCAAGTACCGTTACATTGTTTGTCAACACTCTAATTGACCTCTGCATAAGGACCTTACTGGGAACTATTCTGCTGCCATTTTTCTGTCGAGCGATATCATATTATTGGCGTGTACGGAAACGGGAGACCTCGAACTATGGGCTATCCCGGACTCCCCGGAACAGATCGCAGCCCGGTCAGAAATCTCTCTCAAGCTCCCGCAGCTTAAAAGTGGAGGAAAATACTACCCAGGGAAGGTCGAGAGTAATCCCAAGGGTCCTCAGTCGTCGACCTCACAACAGCCTTTTCATTCCTCGTTCGCAGACTCCCTCGTCGTAATCCACCTCGAAATCGAAGTCGTTAGTGGGGACGCGGGACAGAATTTCCAGGAGGCTGACGTGATGCTGGTTGTTCCACGGCGTGCGTTGTTGCAGCAGCTGCCGACTTACGCAGACCGTAGCACAGGGGCCGCAAGGGGGCGTCCATGGGTGGAATGGGGTCCGCCCGTCAGCCGGTGGCTCGAGTCGGACATGTTTGCCGACTTCTGGCCAACAATAATCTGTGGGCAACGATGCGTGTTCAAGGACTACTCTGTCTCTGGCGCCGTCGTCCTCTTTGACTTCAACCCATGGACTTTTCAGAAAATGCTTCTACAAAAGGCGGAAGTGGTAGACGAACCCACACTGACAAAGAAGTTTCCCCAGGTGGTAGCAGCATCAATAAACCAATTTCTCGAGATGGATGTTTTCGACGAGGAGGTGGATTCGCATTTGGGATATGTTGTAGCGTGTTCCTCGCGGGAGGATTGGTACGAGGGAATTCTGATGGACGAAGAGTGCCTTGTGGGCATTCGTGTACGTTCACTATCATTTTACGCCGCAAAGATACTGATCCCGGTCCAGGACAAGACGGGTTTAGATGACAAGCTTTCGCTCGATGTATGGCATTTTGGATGATGCCTTGCTCTTTTATATATTTGCAACTTATCCTCTGCTTCGTTGTCGACTTTATCACCTTCTGGAAGAGTTCAACGATTCATCGATCATTTTGGGTGGATGTTACCTTCATCAGCTATAGTATGAAACAAGGAAGTGAGTTCTTTTGGGGGGCCTCTCGTTCCACTCAGACAGGGCACATTTATGATTTCGCCTGTACCTGAGTATTTCGAATACTAAGTGAGACCGAAATCAATGTTGGCAGCGTACCGAAGCCAGGGCGATTCATGCTCGCGGCGGTCTGGTGTCAAATTCTGATATACCTATTCAGTTTTTCCTCCTCAAATCCCTCCAGCTCGCACCGTTCCAAAACGGCGGGTACCCGGGGTAAACATGCGTGATTGGCACGTGATCGTGTTTGGACGCGTGATCGTGTTTGGACTCTGGAGTGACTGAGTTTGTGACCGTTCTCTCTTCGCCCCATCATGTCGATTCCTCGTCAAGTACCCTCCACGCCTGTATCCACCCAAATAGCCTCATATTCTCGCAAGCCAACCAACTCTTCGCCACTCGCCCCCTCTAACAGCAGCCCTGGATCGTCGCCCATTGCCGCAGTCCAGGCGCGTCGACGCATGCAATACAAGGCCCGTATTCCCAGTCTTTCGTTGCCAACATGCTCGCGCTCCACGACGCGTACGCGTCCCGACGGCTTTACAGCGGGTCCAGATGTTGGCGATGACGCACAAACCGCGTTTTTGCGGACGCGCCTCAAGTTACGATGCCTTGAGCGGGCGTCGAAGGCGCGCGAGCGTGCGGTGAAGAAGAAGCGATTTATCAGCAGTAGCGAGCCGGGAAGTGATGACGTGGATGCTGAGATGGACTCGGAGGAGGAGGAGGATCCGACGTTCGATGAGGTGGGTTGCCACCGGGCTTTTCTGTATGTCTAGTACTGACCTGCGCGCAAGCTGTTCACTCGAATTGTGCACAACACCACCCGCAAGCTGCACCACGCGTACATGTACTCATATGACCGCGAGGTCGGGTCGGACCCTATTATGGAGGAGAGCTGGGAGAGCGAATTAGGTGGGTTTTTTCTGTGCCACTTTGTTGCGAATTTTGAACGCGCGTAGCCGCGCAAGCCGAGCCGGACGAAGCGACCGCCGCTGTCCAAGACCTCGAGGACGACGTCACATTACAGGCGTACCTCGAAGAGCAAGCTGCCTTTGCAGATTTCGCTGACATTCCGGAGGACGAGCTCTTTAGTTGGAGCGATATGGATGAGCTGGAGAACAACACACAGTGGGATCGGCGAGGTGATGTGGATATGAGCTAGATCTAATGAATGACTTCAATCTAGGCTACGCCCCTACCAATATGTAACCACGTTAAAAGGACACTGTATATTTTCTGCATTACCTTCAGCATCAATACTCAAGAATTACAAGCCACTGCTTATTGTGAACTAAACACTGAGTAAAGACTGTACCGACTGCTCTAAATCACCAAATCGTGTCCGTAAACAATGTTCGAATTAGTGCCGGAAAGTAAACGCGTTTGAATTGATAAAGTCGATTTGCTGTGCGCGGTAGTCGTCCTGGAAAAGTTTCGTGAGGGTCAAAGTCTATGTAGAGGAAAATGCAGACGCACTGGACTCCTCGAGACATTCCCGCCTTGCAGCTGGAGGAGCGTCTGGCGGATGTTAGCTATGTGCTACGAGAATAATGGCAGGCGCTGTACATACCTGGTTGTCGCAGGTGTATTCACCCCACACCGGGCCTTGTTCGAGGTTTAAGTCAGCTTCCATGGAAAGAGTACGCGGTGGAATATGACAACGTACGGTCAGAACCAAGCCGATCGTTGGGATTGAGGCTCGTCGCAAACCCAGTAGTCGATCATCTGGGTGCTTGGCGCACCGCTTCTTTTGACGGGATTTGAGTCCGGAGTTGGTCCGGAGATGAATTCTTTGTATGCCATCCTGCATATCTGCCAAGCCCGCATAAGTTCTTTCATCACATTTAAAACTTTTGCAAAATCATCACGCACCGCGAGGGGCCACCGAACTTCATGAGGCTTATTCGTCCAGACTCCTTTCTTTACGGAAGGCGGAAAAGAAATATCGGATATGGCAGCCAGCGTGCGGGCGGACTCTGCATCCCGACTGTTTCCACATTACAGTGTATATAAATTGGACTGGTCATTTCATTAGGGTGTTTCATAATTAGATTTTTGTGCCGTCGGAGCACAAGTTGGGGCTGAAAATCTAAATCTGAAACACTCTATTGGATGTGACTGCCGGTGAGTGAGTCGTGGTATCGTTCGGCTGCTTATATAGACGTATCCGGGTTCTCTCGGTGCAGGACATGTACCGTGCCCCGTTTCGATCTCGATACTCTTGATGCGATACTCCAATCTGTCCTCTCTTTCAATCCATACTCTCTGCCTCAAACGTTATCCCGCAAGTTCGGCTCTGCTCCTCACTCGAAATTTCTGCTCCTTCCGGTTTGCAAACCCGGCTGATTGACCCATTTATGGATGTGTACTCATCAGCTCAATGTTCAACCTGTCCCTCCACAAAGCCGCCCAGGCACTGTTTGTCCAGCCCACTGTTCAGTGTAGTATTATCAAGGTCAGACTACTAAACGTCACTGGCGACCAGTTGAAGATTATTCGAGCCTAAGCAAATGCGACAGTCCAAGAGTAATGAGACTCATATGCATATGCAGTGATATCTATATCGTTGTTTGAAATTCAACCATGCCACATATGTATATAAGATTAAACACAGAGGTGCTTGGCATGGTTAAGCCACTAGAAGTTTGGAAAGCTTCGCATTCTCGATAGATCCCGCTGCGGCACTCTCGGTAGCAGCCAAGGTTTCGTTCCATAGCCTCTTCTGCATCTTGCGTCCGTTCTCTGTCTTCAACAACGGAATTCTGCTTAATGTTGTCAGCCGAAAACTTACGGACATTGCATCAAGTACTCACTCCCACACGTCATAGTCAACCAGCAGCTCACCGTGAGTCTCCGGGCCTGCGGAGGCAGCGTAGATCAGTGTCCTTGCCCCTGCCTCCGCAGACCGCCCTGTGACCGCACGGACGACGCCCATGATCTGACGGAACCACCAGGCCTGCTTGGCGTCGAAGTTCGTATTCACCATCCCAGGGCAAACATTGTTTACAACCACCGTCGACGCGTCGACATGCTTTGCAAGCTCGCGTACCCACATCGACACGAGGACCTTGCTGTCAGCGTACCGCTGAATTCGATACTGCGCACGGTCGTTGAGGAACTCGAACAAGGAGGTCGTGTCGGGGATCGGGTGTTTGGAGTATGTGTGCATGGTCTGCATACGGGATCCGACGATGGAAAGAAATGACGCTGAGCCGATGACTTCAGCGGAATTGCGAAGGAGCGGAAGGAGGCGAACGGAGAGGATGGCGTTCGAGAGGTAGTTGATCTGGAACATATGCTCTGTATGGGTTTCGGGAGTCGTTTGCCATGCCATGGTGCTTATTCCGGCATTGAGAAGGAGGATATTTAGCATCGGAATTTCGGTCAGGATTTTTGTCGCGAAGGTCGCGACAGAACTTGGGCGGGCAAGATCTAATTCGTAAATGAGGATGGTGGGTGGAGTAGGAAGCATCTGGACAACGGAATCTCCTAGGAGAGCCGCCTTGGTGGCCTCCCCGGCCTTGCGAGTGCGCACTGCGAGTATGAGAGTCGATATACGACGCTGGGCAAAATGAAGTGAGGCAGCTAGCCCAAGGCCAGCATTGGCGCCTGTAACAAGCGCGGATTTACCAGCGAAGGAGAGCGCCTCGGGGAGCGGAGGAATGACTGCTTGGAAAAGGCCCATGCTGAATTATTTCAGGCATGTTTTGTCGCGACATATATACTGGCTTAGTTGCACTTTAGTCAGACCGGAAATTCCGACGGAATGATGGGAAACCCGACGGGATGATGTACAGGAAGGAAGGAAGGAAGGTTTAACCGCAGTGGTCCTAATCAGGAACGTAGGCTGCTGTACCTATATACACCAGCCGAAATATATGCTACAGCCATCAAGACTCTCGAACGATACGACAGAAATACATACAAATCCTCTCACGAAACGAGTTAATTTGTGCTTCAGTAAGTTGACTCCCTTGAAGGTTACATTGCATGCCTTCTTAGTAATGCTGTCTGTTCAAACTACTCCAACGCGCTTCAACCTTCAAAAGATTACACCGATCATTTATAGACTTGGTTCAGTTGCGCCAAAATCATACTAAGGTTTAAAACCGACCTTCACAAGTCGAACATGGTAAGTTATTATCAGGCATCGTTATAAGTAAAATCAGGGCTATAAATGTGGAGATAATAGTACAATGTTGCGCAAGGCCTCTACCGATATGTAATTTAGATGCACTCCCCGGTGAAAACGATACACACAAATTTAATTGCTCCCTTCGAGTTTTACAAATTTTCCACGTCTTTCAGGCTGTTTTGGATCGACAAAGAAGGGCATTGTTTGGGCTTGAGATTTGTGGAGTTTCCAGCATCGCCAACTATTCCACGCGCAGCCGCCTGCAAACAGTCCCAGGATGACGGTCAATAGTAGAAACCAGTCGTGCTTGTCACTACCATAGAAATGAGCGCCATTCTCGGGAAGAAGCAACTAAACTTCGATGGACGCACGTCGGATGGATGATAATCGAGGCGATGAGCCCAGACATGGATCTGGGAACAACTCAACAGGTGAATTGATAAACTAACAGCGAGGACGTACGTGAGATTGACGAGAAGAGCACCGGCTGACAGGATACAAGATTTGAATAACCGCGGTCATGAAAAGGCAGCAGAATGCTCTTACCCCAGCTGAGGAGAATTGGGGTCAGCGGGCAAGCACCATGATGATATGTGGACAGAAAGACGTACATGATGACCAGAAAAAGAGGTGAAATCGCCGGCATTAAGCTAATGTGAGCTCGACTGAAGGTAGGAATAATTCTGAAGACGTTGGCAGCACTAGGGCAATCGCTTTTAAGGCATGGTCGCCAAGCCATCACGATTTACATGCCGGTGATGTCCAAATTCCGCGTTCTGGAAAATTTGATGAATCAATGGACTTCGGTCGTTGCATGCGGCGCGCGGCGCCGAAACTACCCGACTCCCGACGGATGCTCGCGTATGATCTGCCATGCTGCATTTACAAGAGTTCGAAATCTAAAGCCCAGCATGGCTCTCAGAATGATTATTCTAAACTTGTGCTGTCAGTTTTTACACAGTGACGACGTATGTGTGTGTGTAAAATTCATAAAAGCACTGTAAGCTTGGCAGTACTGCTGGAGCCTGGAAGGCTGGAACGGCGAGATCTATGTATGTCGGAACACGGCACTTGGCAATGGCCGGAAGCGGGCTTCTCCAACAGCCTATTTCCGCGGATGATGCCAAGTAATTTTTTCCCGTTATCTGGATAATCTCAAATCTGCCCGCCATCTTTCAAAAAAAAAATCAAAGGCCGTTCACTCTTCAGCCAGAGCCTCGAATTTCGGATTACAAAGACGCGACGACCCATCAATGCATCAAGCGTCGTCGTTCTGAACAAGTATCGGTTCTCCGACACGTTCATATAGGATGTCCGAGCGTACGGTACACTTCACGCCACCAGTGACCTAGTGCACCGTGCATGCATAGTAAGTCTCCTAACGTCTTTGGTAGGAAAACATTTCTGACCTCTTCTCCCGTGTGCAACAGTTCGGTATGTTGAAATACAAGGACTCGGCCCGGGATGGCTTCCACGTCTGCGTAACCAGGTTTGGAGATTCTACCGATAAAACGGGTGGTGCCGCCCTGAGCAGGCAGAAAACTGTGTTTTGATCCAGAGGCATCCGAGGGAAGGTAGAACTGCAGTGTGTAAAACGTTCTTTGTTTCGTTTTCCTATTCATTGATCAGCATGATTGAGACGCAACGGTGATAATGCGACGCACTCGCAACGGTACTGTCCGTCAACGTGGGCGCGGAAAAATCCTCCCTTGGGGTAGCGCAGGAACCGAAGCCTTTCGTTCAGGCGAACCATCCTCCACTTCTGCACAGCTTTTTCGGAGCCATTTATATATGTGGGTTGTTCGATTTCCTCAATGTCCTTCAGATGGGGCCGGACCTTCTCAAAGATCTTCTCGGAGAGTCCAAAGGAGTCGTATATGATACGTTCGCCATTGCGGTATGATGTGTCGGTATATGCGTGGGCGCCAGCGTTTACTTGCGCGACTTCCCACGGAGATGAGGCTTCCGCTTCGGCCAGAAAGGAAGAAAGCTCCTCCTCAGAGAACAGCGAATCCAGCACTACGGCATAACATCCGTTGTATTCGTTCAAACCCGCCGCATCGAAGTCCACTCGTCCAGGGGGGACGGGTTGCGCTCGTTTTGCGGAAGCCTGCGGTCACCGCAGGTGGATTAGGTCCAGCGAACAGTGCGGAAAGTGTTGTACACACCGTACGCCCGAAGATCTTTGAAAACATTGGTGCGGTCGTCGTGCAGGAAGAAGAACCTTACAAGGTGAATAACGACTCAAATGAGCCGTTTATTTGACTAGGACGGGGCTGTGTCTAGCTGTGCACCTCCCCTAAAGTTGCTCTCGGGACACGTTAGGACCAAGTTAGGACACGTCTACAACACGCTCCTGTTGTTTCTCCCTGGAGCTGATTTTGTTGTTTCCAGTTCGGAGAATCGCCGGCCCGTTGGAGGTGTTCGTTGCACAAAGAATGAAAGTTGGACACGTGCACAGCATACTGCATATTACGGCATGCTGCCGATAAGTACTGTAAAAGTACTTCCGAACTTTGAGATTTCGCAAATTCCAGGCGATATCGTACATAATCGGGTGGCCGGCAAAAGGTGAGTTGGCTATGGGACCGCCTCAAATGCATAAGTATATGGTTGGGGACAGGTTCGGGATCTGTCACGTGCGACTCCCCACTTTTACCCGATCTCATCCGATTCTCCCAGTTGACTCAAGAGTCACTGGCAGACGCTGTGACGCGTTTTTCTGGATTCTCTGCTGGCCATCTATTACTGTATGATCTAAAACGTACATGGTTATCGCTGGTAGTCTCATTGGCGACCATGGCGGCCTGTATTTGGCCCTAGTATCTGGCCCAGGCTGCTCAGCATGGGGAGACCCACTCAACATCACCTTGGCTTTAACATTATGTCCATGGGAACTTCATCCTCTCTTGATAGACTGACCACCTTTTCTTCCCTGCCACTGAACTTGGAACCCGACGAAGAATTAATGCCCTTCCTCGTGATCCATCAAGCGCGTATGCGACAAAATATTCCCTAGGAGAATATTAGCCCTGCAATATATGTATTTGGTGGTCGTAGGACACACGCGCAGCAAGTCATCAGGCGACCATACACGGATCTGCAATGTCTACTGGTTCAGAACTTCAGATCTCCGGTTTTCATCTCCGCAGGACGACGCTGCGAAATTTGTGGGACGGTACCGTCAGTATAATACTTCCTTCCTTCCTTGCGACAAACTCCATTTTTTGCCTCCGTACACAGCCCCGTCGGCGGGCCAAATCCGACGGACTCGGAGGCAAATCTAAATTGCCATGGCTGTGGCGTTATTTTTCCACCTTTTTTCGCCATGCCCTCTGCAGCACTTGTCCGGCTAAGGCTCTCCCAAACGCCGCAGCGATAGTCGGTCCGCAAGGCGGAGCAATGATAAATCATTGCTGGTTCGTTTTTTCGGTCCGAACTGTGGGTTGCATCCACTGACCGTACAATTTCCTTAGGGCCGCAAAAGGCACGCTCGTAATCGAGATGATGCCCACAACGAGGCCAGCGATGCTGATATTCGAGGAGGCGTCGGTGCTTTCGCAAGCATATGCGGCTATCCTCGTCGAGCCTACAGATCAATGGAACGGATATGGAGATCGACGTGCTAACATTATTGGGGCAGCACTTGGGCGTGGAAGGCGAGGATCCGTTGCAGAAAAGCTACCATTGGCGGGCCAAGGAGCTCGGAGTTTGAACGAACTACTATAAACCACCACTAACACAGACACAAATGTAGCAGTATAATACCTTGTACGCCACAAAATAAACCAGAGCAAGTTGAGACATCCGGTGGCAGACAATTGCGAACTCTTCCCAGCAAGCTTCCCAGTCGGGATGACCTTTGAGGTTCGTTATAAACATCCAAACCTATTAGCAGGCCCAATTACTAGGCAACTATTAGCACTCGTCTTTACTCGCTCTCGTCGGGCGGCATAACATTATGGGGATGAAATAATACATATTGGGCGTAAACGAAAACGAAACTTCACGCCCCCGCAAGCATTCTTGTGCTACACAGCTCCCGTCCCAACATTCCTGCCATGTACATCATTACTGTCCCGACGTTCCGCGGCGGGGTTGCCTTCGCAAAACGCGAGTTTCCTTGTCATTACGTTCTGCGAATGCCGTCGACTCGCGAGATGGAGTTCCTCTGACCGTCGCGTCGGAGGATGAGGCGGGCGCCCGACTTGCAGCAGTATAGGTCGACGTCGGCCCGCTGCTAAGCCCCTCCCACTCCCTGCCAAACATGGACGGCCCCCGATGCTTGTGGTGGCGGGGCGGAACTGGCCTGTTGGGGCCTTCTGCGATGGGTAGCATGCACATGCGCATGGTGGTGCCATCGTCGATGAACATCCACCGCTCGTCCGGCTTGCGCTGCAGCTTCCGGATGCCCGGATGCAGCGCGGAGAAGGGGCCGTCGTCGCCGTATTCGGTCAATGTGGAGGAGGAATATGAGTGTGAGCGCGAACGTTGCGAGGAATCAGTGTCGGCGAAGGAGGTGAGCGGCGATGGAGAGTCAAAACGGCCGGGAAACGAGAGGACGGAGGGGGAGGCAATGGGGAGGGATGATCTGGGCACGGCTGCTGGCCCCTGCTTTGCCTGTGCCGGCGCCTTATATATTTTCGGTACATTCATCGAAAATGTGTCCGGGAGGTTCGGAAGACCCGCGGTTTTCCTCATGTTGCGAGTAAAAACAGGCATGGGAAAGCAGCCGTGCGAGGGAGGGAAAATCAGGTAGGTTTTTTTGAAAAATCGCGTTTGCCATTCCTCAAATACCTTTACCTCATTGACACGTTGCACTGGTGTTTGTGCGAATGAGATCTTTGTAGCGGGCGTTCCCATGATCCCATTGTCAAAAGAGGCGGCTAATCGATGAGATGCGATGGATCCCTTTGTGCGCCGCCGCGCGAAGTTTGTGGCGGCTGATGGGCAGTGACACTGGGACTTCTGACAATGAGCAACGAGGCTGACCATGGGACCACTGTTGCCAGTTTAACAGCTGGAAAGATGATAAAGGGCAAATAAAGGGCAAGTTGGTCCGACTCGGTGGCCAAAAATATGCAGTAAATGGCCTCTCCAGCCCCATAATACATCGTGGTTTGCTCAAGACTATCAACCCAAGGAATGAAGCCAATAATGTTTATTCACAGATTGACAATACTGGCCTTGGTCGAAGATTTTGAAGGCGATTTTTTTTTTTTGATAACCACCCATATGCGATTTCATCCCACTGTGTCGCACAGCAATTGTGGGTAGTTGCATTTCGAGACAGAAACACCCGTAAAACCAGCTGTAGCACTAGACGGCCAGACACTTGCAATCTGCCAATAAGTAATTTCTTGGGTCCAAAACAAGAACGCAGGTCGGCTCCAATATAAACGGAAAGCATGGGGATAAAGCCGACGCATAGCCTCAGAGTACTGCGGTAAGCTGCGAACTGCGAGCGCCGCGCTGCGCCGAGATGGTGGTACAAAAGACTGTGCTGGACGGAAGCACAGCCACGAATTTCCTTTCTTGTCCCGAGCGGTTTCCTAGCAAAGGCTCCAACGCCAATGTGAGCCACACCGTCAACGAGGACGAGCGGACCGAATTCACCAACCACATCAACAGTGTAAATGTTTTGCGTTTCTCTTCTTACACACATGAACGGCCACCAGTCAAATGTCAGCTCGCGCTTCCCAATTCCGACGACAACCGTGCAAATCTTCAAGGAAAGGACGGCCTGATCCTGTGCAAGCTGATTCACGACACCATCGACACCCGTGTGCTCAACAAACCCAGCGCCCGAAAACCGCTCAATGCCTTCCAAATCACGGAAAACAACAATATTGTCATTATCTCCGCTAAGGGTATTGGCTGCTCCGTCGTCAATATCGGCTCGTCCGATCTCGCTGAGGGCCGCCAGCACCTCATCCTCGGCCTCATCTGGCAAGTCATCCGCCGCGGGCTCCTTGCCCAGGTCGACATCAAGCTGCATCCCGAGCTGTACCGCCTATGCCAAGACGGCGAGACGATCGAGGATCTACTAAGACTGACCGCGGACCAGATCCTCCTGCGGTGGTTTAACTACCATCTCAAAGCAGCCGGGTGGAAACGGCGTGTGTCGTGATTTCAATTGCTATTCATAATTATTCCACCAACAGCGTCAAAAACTTCAGCCGCGATGTCATGGACGGCGAGAACTACACCGTGCTCCTGAACCAGCTCAAGTCCGAGCAATGTTCCCTCGCGCCACTCAAGACGCCCGACCTCCGCGCGCGCGGAGCAGGTGACCTGCAGAACGCCGCGGCCATTAATTGCCGCCGTCCTCGCTCATCGCGGGCAAGCCGCAGTTGAACCTCGCCTTCGTCGCGAACCTCTTCAACACACACCCGGGCCTGGAGCCCTTCGACGAGCAGGAGGCGAAAGACTATGGCGCTGTGGAGGACTTCGACGCCGAGGGTGTGTTCACTTTCTGGCTCAACTCGCTCGGCGTGGAGCCTGGTGTCTTCAACCTGTACAAGAACCTCAAGGACGGGCTGATCCTGCTGCAAGCGTTCGACAAGATCCTGCCCGGGAGCGTCATCCGGCGGCGAGTCTCCAAGCCCAAGGGCGGCGCGGCGGCCGAGCCGGTGTCGTATGCCAGCGGCGGTGCGGCAGGGGAGGCGGACGAAGGCGCGGACATCGGCGTCACGCCGAACCAGAGCCAACTGTCGCGCTTCAAAGCGGTGGAGAACACCAACTACGCGGTCGACCTGGCGAAGCAGAATGGGATGCACATGGTGGGCATCCAGGACGCGGGTATCACGGACGGGAGCAAGACGCTTGTGCTCGGCCTTGTCTGGCTGATGCTGTGAGTCCATCGCGTCTTGTCTTGACTTCCTGTGTCCTGAAAAGTGGCGGCCAGGATGAATATCACGAAAACACTCACGCAGCTCTCCAAGTCGAGCGGGGGACGGCCGATCAGCGATACTGAGATGCTCAAGTAGGCGAATGCGACGGCCGACCTATCCGATCCTTCAAGGATCTTTCCATCACGACCGGCCTTTTCTTCCTCGACCTCCTCGACGCGATCCGACCCGGAATCGTCGACCCCACGCTCGTCCTCGACGTCAGCGACAGTGGGGACTACGAGGACAGGCGGCAAAATGGTCTGTTTCCCATATGGGGATAAGCGCATTTTGCTATTTTTGCTAACTGTATTCCAGCTAAACTGGCCATCTCAATCGCCCGTAAGGTGAATGCCCTGATCTTCCTGGTACCAGAGGATATTGTGGATGTGTGGCCGCGGCTGGTATGTCCTTATCCTTACCTTATCCTGCGCCTGTCGAATATCGTACTCGTTGCTCATTCCTTGTCTAGATCCTGACCTTCGTCGGCAGCTAGCATCGCGCAGGGGCAGCGATGCGTATGTGCGTGCTCTTCAGGATGTGGTGTATGTCTGGCGGACTCGGACTAGCTCTCTTTTCCTCTTCCCTCCAAACAAGATGATAAATGTACAAGTTAGTGGCTGTATGTACATCGCTAATAAGTAAGGATCCATGTACTACGTTTCCCGGCACGATGACACGAAACCAATAATTACAACAAATAAATTACACCCGAGACCGGCTCCGTCGCTGTGGCCGCTCGTCGATGTCATGATACAGTCCTGGGTGGGAGATAAGCCTGGGATGCACCACCGATTTGTATCCGAGATGCTCACGCAAACGTGGGGAGCGCGGTATTGGGCGCGGCGGGTGAAAACATGCCGCTGGGCCATTCGATGGACGTATTGTGGCTCGTCGCCTCCGCGGCCACTTTGCGGACGGACAGCGACAGGCGGTTGATCATGATTGACGTGATGCTGAGCGCAATGAGCACCGGAGGTCATCGTGGATATGGCAACTTACTACATGCTGGGCTGGGCGTTCATGAGCTTCAGTCCAGGCTGCAGAACTAAGACGTCAGTGAGGAGGGAGGACTAGCTGGGGTCACGCACCCGAGCGTTGATTGCGAGAGCCATCCAGACGACGTTTCCGGACAGGATAACACAGAAATAGAGCGTCCCGTCCCATCGGATTGTCTGCAAGATGGAGGAGGACCGAGGCCGACGGACGCTCGTACTGTTGTTGATCGTGCATGCAATTGTGATGGCAAACACGATGCAGTCGAACAGTATTGACGTGGACAGGTACGCGGTGTCCCTGGTGGTCGCATTAGCATAAAGCCTGGAAATACAAATAGACTCACATTGCAGGATCCGAGTACAGAATGCAAACTAGTGGCCATGAGGTCACCTAGGTAGCGCACAAACGAAGACGCTCACCGTGAAATGAATCAATAGGGACGTGGGGCAAAGGCAATGCTGTAGGATCGGTCAGAGGAAGACCAGCGAAAAATGAGGCGCCACATACCGTCGTTCGTTCCGGGCAGTGACATGGCGTAAAATACGATAATGCACTCCGTGAGCATGATCGAAACGAGGAACCCGAAGAGATATTTGTTTTTGTTGGTGAGCGCAAAGACTCTGCGAGAGTCAGCCATCGCTGCGGTGATGCGACTCGGACGCACCGGAGTAAAAGGACTATTTCGGCCGGGATCACGATGAGGAGTGTCTGGAGCCATTCTACGATGGCGAAACGGTTGCAGCTGGTTACGACGCGTGAGGTTAAGGAAATAGGCCGTCAAGGAACGTACATCTCGAGTCATGTTAGCCAGCGTCGGAAAATGCGACACAGGACTCACCTCCAAGTTCCACAGAAGAGAAAAATATGCAAACAAGGTGATGATACAAAATGCCATGGGGCAGTACCGATTCTAGAGGCGCACAGGTGAATACTGAGCAGGGAGCATGTGAAAAATTACGCACCATCAAGAAGATATAGAACACTGCTGCAGGTGAGCAAGCTGGGAAAGCATTTATTCGCCACTCACTCGGTGTTTTCTTTCCTTTCCAAATACACTCGACCTCATCTCCCAAGGTCAAGAAAAAATCGAAAAACAACAGTGTAAAGCAGCCGACAAAGTACATCTGGACGAATAGCTCAATTTATATGTATGTTTTTGGTAATGCGAGCTGACGCACCTTGAAAGCCAGACTGGACACAGTCAAGCTTGAGAAATGGCATTGGCAAGAAAAGACAGACTGATACATACAGATCTTCGGCCAAAGCAATCACATCGGGAGTGATTAGGTCTATGGACGCCCCCATTGGCCTCCGGGTCGAAAGGGAAGACAAGCGGATACTCCGACGCATCGACGGGCCACATTTATATATACTGCCATTGCTGATCGGTGATGGACTCCATGCTTGCGGGTTCCATCTGATCCCGATAACGGTTTTCAACAATAATTACGGCGAGGCTGCGGCGAGTCGTTTGAAACTTGAGAAAAAGCTCTGCCAAAACGTGGTAGGAAAAGTGAAAACTGTCGCGAATGTTGCTCAACACGTCAACTGTAGATTCAAAAGGTACTCGCGATTGTCAGGACATGTGTGCCGCCAAGATTGTGGAGATGATGGGATGAGATTAGGTGAAAACAGGTGAAAACGGCGGTTTTGGAGAAGCATGGAAGTAACGGGAATTGCCGGCAGTGATGGTGGCTGTGAATTGTTGGTGATTCGCGAAGGTCGCGAAGGCGCGATTGCCAAGAGTTGCAAAGAGTTGCAAAGAAGCTTCTGCTAGCTTCCCTTGAAGATCTTTGTAAGAATACGCTGAGTATTAGTCCCGCATTGACTTGACGCAGCCCTACGCAGCCCCGGATTATTTGAGAGCCAGATACTGCAGGCTCGGCGACGAAAGAAGAATTTGCAAACTATCAACCGCAAACTATCAACCGCAAACTATCAACCTCAACCTCAACTTGAAGTTGAGTCGGACTTGACCGGAAGAGCAGCCAAAGAGGAGCACTCCAAATCAAAGTAGTCTTCCGGTAGACGATGGATGAGTGGCTGTTTCATGATTTAAATTCCGGTTAATATTTGTCAAGCTAAACACAAGATATAGTACAGTGCTTAGAGAGACAAGCTGCTCCTAAGACCCAGGACTAGTCACAGGAAATCACTGATAAGCCGCAATAGCAGTGTCAAAAGCAGCGCTGATAGTGTTCGAGATCGTTGTCGCTTCGGATTTCAGGTCGGCCTGTGAATTAATAATTAGCCATCATTTTATTTTCATGAGCAGAAGATCATTACCGGCGCGGAAGCAATCAGTGCGGTTGAAAAAGCAACGGTATCAGTCTTGAGTGTCTGTAGATCTTGAAGAACCAATGCCGGGATTCCACCGATGGGCAAGGCCGCCTACGATCCACAATCCTTCTGTCAAAGGTACTGTTGCAAAGAATAATGATGCGACTCAACGAAAGCAGGCTGTTTGGCAGCAATCGCCGTCAAAGCATCGAGAATTGTGGGCTCGAAGCCCTCAACCTGGGTCAAGATGGTTCTGCCATCCGCCTCGCTGAAAGCTCCGGTAGCCTGCAGAGACATTAGCGGTGAATGAGCGCAAAAGCGCAAACTCTTACCTTGACATCAGTTGTGCCCTGGTTTACACTCGTTTCCAATGTCGTTGCGGCGGAGTGGATGGCCTGTGGAACAAAAAGTGAGTTTAAACGGAATGTAACAGCCAAGCCTCCTACCAAAGCAGAAGCGAGGGTTCCGCCCGTGTTCGGGAAAGCGTTGATCGCATTGTCGAGGGACGTTACCTGCGCCGAAATAGTGGTAATGTCAGCCTCGACTTGGGCAACCGTCCTCTTCACAGGTGTGGCGAGGCAGGCGGTGACCAGGGTGAGCGAGAAAAGCAAGCTGGAGAACTGGACCATGGTTACAATGGATGGGTTCGCTCCATCCAAGCCCCGTGCATTTTATACGGGGGCAAATAACATGTGTAAGGACCCACCATTCCCGGTGACCCTCGTGGAAGTCGGCGGGAAACAGAAACATAATGATCAGGGGACCGACCACTTTGGAGGCGCGAAACAGCTTAGGTTACATGGACAGTCATCCGTGGAACCATAATTCCGTATAAAAATCTGAAACGGATCCAGAGAGCAGCACGTCCATTGAGTTTTCACCTGGAATAGAAACTTGACATGCGGACAGTGTGGCACGAGAACGTCTAAGTCTTGATGGCCACTTCGTCCGCATCCGTTATAGAGCCACGGGGTCTAAAAACAATGGCTTCAGAACTCTTCCGAAGGCGCCAGAATATCGCCATGATTCCAATGGTTGTCGAAGAATGCAGCCTGAGAAGAATGGAAGTCATTTGCAGGAGCTCTGACCTCATCTTTACCGTATACTTCAGGTGATATGTATATTTCAGGAGGCTGACTATAAATGTTAGCGTCGGGAGAGCCACTCTGGATGGAGAGAGTCTAGAGAGAAAAATTGGAGGGAAGAACGAGGTTACGAGTATTACGAGTGGTGGTCAGGCAGTCAAGCTTCAAGAGTCGTCGCGTGAGAATTATGGCGGCCCACTTTGAATGCCGGAAAGTCAGGTGATGATATTGGGTGATGATGATGATGCAATCCATTAACGTGCTGAAGTCGACTATGGTACACGATTGTCCTGATTCTCTGTAGCGAGTGCGGCGTAGGGTAACCGATGTCGATCGGGGACCGGACAACACATGGGAATGAGTGGGGCGGGGTGGGCAACTGCGGGAGGACAACGGGCGGGACGAGTGCGGAGCTGGGGCTCGCGACGCATCGGGAAGCGGAGGATTGGCTCACGACGCTCGAGGGTGGGCACTGCAGTATAAGCAGAAATATTAGTGTGGGAGGTCGGGCTGAAGTACAACCAACGTTGACCGTGCTTTGCAAGCTCGCGTACCCACATCGACACGAGGACCTTGCTGTCCGCGTACCGCTGAATTTGATAGTGCGCACGGTCGTTGAGGAGCTCGAACAACCAGGTCTCCTCGGGGATGGGGTGCTTGGAGTATGTGTGCATGGTCTGTAAACGGGAGCCGACGATGGAAATAAATGACGCTGAGCCGACGATTTCAGTGGCATTGCGAAGGAGCGGGAGGAGGCGAACGGAGAGGAGAGCCTGAAGAGGATGGCGTTCGAGAGGTAGTTGATCTGGAACATATACTCTGTATGTGTTTCGGGAGTCGTTTGCCATGCCATCGTGCCTATTCCGGCATACATTCAGCTGTTAAGAGGGTGACTAACTCAAGACTAACTGATGCTCAGCGAATGTTAAATGTTCAGAAAATAAGTATCGTAATCCCAGCGGTGAGCATGCTGGGAGCTGATTCGTTGAATTGCGATGCAGTAGGTTGTAGGAGCCTGTGAGGCCATATGGACAGATTATACGACGAGTTTGAGGATCGCACCTCGCAGGCCTTGTCCCAAGCAATTCCACGATGATTCCATCACCATATCGTCATATCGGTACCGGTCCGAGGTGCCGAGCGGGTGCCGACATCCAGCCTTCTCTCCCTGAGTTGTTCCCTGGAATCATCCGTGCTGTAGCCCATCTTCATGGACGGAGAGGCGCTTGATCTTCCGACTTTAACCTTCCATTCAGACCCCTACGCCCATCCGGAGCTCGCTGGGAGCCCTCCGACTGAACCGTAGGATCGATTTTTTGAGCGCCGGATGTAGTTTTCATAACGGCCAGTCCTCAACTGGCCCGACTCATAGATCTCATGGACCAGCAACTTTACGTTCTCCGAATAGATCAGAGGCAGGCAGCCGCCGGTATGATTAATCCGGTTGACCGCCTTTTAGATGCTCAATTATTCGCCTCAGATTTCTCTCAGCAGCCTATTCCGGAAGTGCCGGCCAGCAACAGTTCCGCGTGGAACGCGCTTTTAGGTTCAACACTGAAGGATATCATAGAGCCCAGGGTGGAAAGATGGCGCAGCGGTTTGGATGCCCTCCTAGTATTTGTGTGTACATTCACCTCTCCGTAAAAAGCCGCAACTAACATAAAATCAAGCTTTATTTTCCGCCATAGTAACAGCGTTCTTGGTCGACTCGATCTCTGGGCTATCAGGGATAAGACCGCCAGAACAAACGAACTACTGGTGAATTTGACCGACGTCATGATATCTCTCAGCGGCAAACCTTCTTCGGGGTTGAATCTTACTTATCCTGTGCCATTTCGTCCGGATCCCAGTATTGTCCGAGTCAATGCCTTTTGGTCATTGGCACTGACATTCTCTGTGAGTTGCACCTCTGATCGTAAACTGACTTGTTCGCTGACGCCGGACAGCTGGCCATTGCCGCGCTGGCCGTAGGAAGCCGCGGTTTTCTCAATATGATCGCTTGGTCTCAACACCAAAAGGCATCGGAAAGATTGGCCGACATTTGGACACGCTGGAATGCTGCAAACAGTGTTCTTCGCCCATCTATCGAAGCGTTGCCACAACTTCTGTCCTTTTATTATAGGCGTCTTAAATCTGCTTTTCTCGAGCGTTAACGAGTTGCGCACCCCGCCTCCCTTTATTCTCTTCGCATTTGGGCTCAGTGTACTGTGCATCACTGTGGTCGCAGCACTGCTCTGTTTCACAGTCATAGACGCCAGTATTCACTCTGCGAGCTCGCCTTTTCAATCAAAGCTTGCGTACAGCATTCATTCGTCTCTCGTCCCGACACTGAAGAGCTACGCCTCCTGGGTTCGCTGCGTTTGCCTACCCCACCGGGCTCTCCCTTCAAGTAAACTAGATCCGAATACGATGGGACCAATATCATCGAACCATGTTGATGCGGGATGTCTTCCCGCTAGCACCAACGATTTGTATCACCGGATGGTGCAGCTGACACATGAAGATGCAAGTCTTGACCAGGCAGCGGGTGCGCTCTTCAATGTCATACACGAGCGCGCTGGCTCTCCGTCGCATGGCCACGTCCGTATCACGAGTCAAGAATGCACAACTCTACGGCACCTTCTGTCGCCCGAAGCCAGCATCCGGAGCAATCGAATCGCTGCATGGGTAATTGTTCCCATGCAGACAGTGGATGCTCGCAGTGAGTACATTACACCAGACCACATATTTAGAACACTTTCAGCTAAAGCACATCACTTTTAGGATCGATAATATATTCACCTGCATCATTTGGGCCTGTTCTCGCATCCCTGGCTGGCGCTGCAAAGCGTTCCGGTGGGGGTTACCCCCTCGCAACGTTATGGGACTCCCCCTTCATTCGAGCAATGGCAGTAATGCTCTTGGACGAAGATAGAGATTCGATTGAACACCCGCTAGTCGTGCATTGCCTGAGCTCGAGCTACTCAGCATGGGATGAATTACGATTCGGAACTCTTCAGTACCCCCAACTGGTTTTCTCGTTCCTCCTCGATATTCTGTATGCGAAATTGCACGAGGAACTGCCTGTTCTCGTGGATAAATCGGAAGCCCGTATTGTTGACGTGCTTCTATCTCCGAGATTCTCTCTGGCAGCAGTACCAGTCTCCATCGACAGCCAAAACTTCATGCGATCACTAATGTATCGCTCTCCCACAGACCACCGACGCGAATTGACTCATCTCGTTCGATGGGTTATCAAAGTCAGCAGCGCACCTCATGTCATCCGGTTCTATCTACGAACCCTGGAGGACATGTCGACACTGCAGGCCAAGGCTCTTACTTGGGCTCAATGCGGCAGCCTTTTTGCTATTGTGGACACTGTGGCGAGATTGTGCCTCGAACCGGACGATGTGTCTGGTAGTGCACCTCCTTCCCTTCCTCCTTTCGAGAGTTGGGACCTTCTCTCGGATCTGTGCGCGACGTGCCTCGTCAAGTTCATAACATCTCGCCATCGGCTGGGAATCGCTGCGTTCTCCTTCGACCTCACTCTTACTTTCTTGAATGTTCTGCGGAATTTTCGACCCAGTCCAACCTCGATGACTTTCCGGTATCTGCCGATTATATTTCGCTATGTTCACGATACACCACATTTGAGATACGGGGAAGTTTTGGCCGAGTTTCAGACCTTCCTCGACGTGGGTAAGTCATGTGGCAGAACCGAGGATTTTTAACTGATATATTTCTAGTTGGGTTTAAAAATCCTGCGGATTTACGGGAAGCAGATGAAAGAAGCCTTGCTTGGACAATCGGCGACAATGTTTCATTTGATGGGTAAGTGATTCTTGATGCGTGAGTCTGCGTATGTCTCAATATGAGTGCAGGAACTCTGATTTAACATCTGAAACATAGTAACCAACGATGACACTGATGACGAACTTCTGCGGTTCCTTTCAGGACTTAGGATGGTGTAACTAGATGGTGTAGTTGAGTTTGAATTTGTCGATGCTCATTTCGGATCATGTCTCCAAAAAGAAACTTCTGGTTGACTTTTGCGGATCACTTCGAATTAGGAATTGCCACAACCTTGTAAAAACCCGTGTGGAATTCGACTGTGAAATTTCTCTTCTTCACCTAGCCTACAATTGAGTTTCCTACGAATTTACAGCTTTCCTTCACCATCTGTCTGAATATGCCGATACCTCTCACCAAGGCCTTTCCAACGATGGCGTTCATTTGCACTAGGTTTTGACTTGTCGGCAGCAATCCCAGGAACTGTGACGACAAGAAACAAAGCCATAATTAGATATAAACTAAACCGCAAGCAAAACAAATTGTACTCACGTTCACAAAACTGTAGGTCAACAGCATCTCGTTGGAGGGCCCATACGACACTGTGTTTGTGACACGGAAGCCGGTGCTCATCTCGAATTACACCTTTTTCACCGAGAAGTGTAAGTGCCTCTCAGCTTTTGCAAAATGGGCCGCGCACAATGGTCGCGGCATTGAATTCCACATTTTCTTTGCTGACTTCGGTCGAGTTCAGCGGTGTCAATTGGCGCACAAGCTGTGGGACGGTTAAAAATGTCCCGGAGATCAAATCAACCAAACTTTTGACGTACTTTCTTTCCTTCATCAGATATGGTCTTGCTTCTAGATATCAAAGGGACAAAATCCTGAGGAAAGCGCACATGAATATTAATATGTACACGCGATCATGGCAGGAGTGCTCACGGCAGGATTATGCGCTTTATATTCCAGACCCTTCCACAACTGTTCCTCTGTGATGACTGGTTCAACACCAGGGCGCGGATGGCAGCGAATGAATAGGACATCTTCGAGATAATAATGTTATTTGTACAGAAATGAGAGCCTGTTCGGCGTCCGTATCCATGGATATGGATATGATCATATTCCCTTTTATGGGGGTCGTGGGAATATCCACGCCAGACATCACCAGCATGGATATTCCCACGACTACTATAAAAGGGAATATGATCATATCCATGGATATGGATATGGCGGCCGAACAGGCTCTGAAGCGACACCTTTTATATAAACATAAATCCTGAGCGCTGATCGATCCGCACCCATCCTTCGGCAGGTTTTTTAGTAGTTTTCGATTTGAGAGTATCAAATAAAACTACTAAGAGAATATCGGCAGAAGACAAACGCGGCCAAAGATCATTCAGTGCTTACCGTGCAATGTCCAACGTTTGAACCTCAGCTTTACCTGTCAATATCAAAAGAATGGACAGCAATAAATTCAACAACTACCCCTATCGTGAATGTTTTTGTTGAACTGCATGAGTGACAATTATATTTTCGGAGGAGGAAGAAGTTTATCGGGAAGATTTTGGATCCCTCTGCTTCACCATGTCCGATGGATAGAATACTGAAAGTGAACTAGTGCTCCTTTATAGACATTACGAGTGCTCAAGCCGTAATATCCGGCTGGCCTGCCGACCTTGTTCAGAAGAATTACGTACGGCGCTCCCAAGCGCAGCAAACTTACTTACTTCCACGACACATGGATTGTTGAACAAATGATAATCGGGGGGTTGGGTGGGGGGAACACGCATGTCACGTGTTGCAGTCCACGATCGCGAGTGGCACAAACACAAACCAACAACGCGTCCTAACTTGAAGTAGTTCGATTCCGTTCTGGTTCAACACCGGGCAAAGGAACTGCTGATGGGGGGGAATTTCCGGGAAATGCCGCATCTGTTGCGTTCGCTTCCGCCTGAATTAAGGGCAACTCGGAGCAAATCGGAACCTTCTTTGTTACACGTCATCACGTACTACTAGCTGCGTCTCGAGTCTGCCTTCGCCATCAAGCTATTTCGCAGATTTGCTATTTCTGAGGCTTTTGTTCTAGGGGAGAAACCAACCAACACGAATCGTCAATTGCCAAGGAAAATCCTTCTTCTAACAAGACACACTGAAATTTTGCGGCGTAAATGATAAGGTCCGTGCCTGAAGCTGGCAATTTTGCGGAGCTGTGCGGACGTTCTTTGACAGGGTCCGCGGTTTTTACCACATCCACAGCAGTAGCTGGTCATCTGATTGCATACGAAGGCGCACCGAATGCTTTAGATCACCGAGTCACAGACGCTGTTCTCACAGCCATTGAACTAGCGCCCACAATACCTTTTCTTCTCCACCCACAATGACCTTTGGGAATCCTTTCGACTACAGCACCGTTAGCCCAGGAGAGGAGCGCATGCGCCTGTGGCATATGGAGAAGAAACCTGACATCGCGCTGAAGCTTAACGACATAAAGCGCGACAAGAATGCTGAGCTGGGGCGGCAGGTTAGAGAGATCTGTCGCCAGCGACCGAACGACTACCAGGCAGTTGTGAACCTCTGTAGGGAAGCAGAAGAGGCGGAGGCTACACTGGAGAAGCTGCTACAAGAGGGTATAGATGCCGAAGCTGAACGCGTAAAGACTGCTTTCGTAAACATTGTTTTAAACCACCCAGGCGAATCGGTCAGTATATCGCAAATGCAACGGCTAGCAACGATGTTCACCAACCTTTGTTTCGGGCAGGATCCAACGGAAGAGCTTCGGCACCGCATCAGAGGTAGTCCCGACTCTGCCGCCTCGTCGTTGTCGTATTGCAGCCCAGTCCTGATGGAGACATTGTTTTGGGAGGGAATGGACCAGTTACCAAACGCTCACCGCAAGCGCATGGAGCTGGATTTCCCCCACCGTGTCGAGGCGCTGCTCGACTTTCACTGCATTGCGTTCCACGCGGACATCGAGGTTTTGAAGGAACTGTACAATGAGGACATCGTCGAAAATAAAGACAAGAGGAAAGAGGTGCTCAAGAGGCATGGGGAGAAGATGGAGCACTTGATGGCGACATCCGCGGAGAAGATGCGGAAGGATTGGGCTGACGCGAAGGAGCGCCTGCGCTCCATGTCGCCTCAAATCAGCCTTGCTTCTTCGAACGGGCTGACAGGGGTGAATGACTCTGTCTCGCCGCGTCCAACAAATGATGGGAAGGGGGGAATGCGTAGACATGCGCACATGACAGATCCTCCGACCATTCTCAAAGCAACAGAACGGAAGCCGAAAACGGCTCACTCTCCCCCTCTCCGCGGTATTCTCAAAACGGCCCCTGCTGCATCGGGTTTGGGAAATATTCCTGCTGGGTCTTTTGCTGGGGTCGAATCCGCTTTTCTCGACGATACTTCTGATGAGGGCGAATCATTTTTCCTAAAGGAAATGATCATGGAGGCCGGGACGATAGAGCCAGAGGTCGGCGCAACATTCCTAGGACCCGAGATCGTCGAAGCTACCCCGAATCATCGACGATACAGCTCGACTTCTCAAACCCTATGCTGGGAACAACACCCCGGGCTATTAGCAATGCCGCGCCACGTATAAACCAGAAATTCGAAGAACGTGCGGCAAAAGGAAAGGGGAAACTTGAAGCGAGATTCGGGAACTGAAGAACAAGCAGTGACGCTGTCTTTTGTATTGTGGAACCGTGTAAGATTATGTATGTAGCAAATGTATCAGGGCTCGGATTTTTATGCTAATTTGCACGCCGTATCAACGTGTTTTTCACGCAAATCACCGAGATAGAAGCCTTGACGCGTTCCAAAACGCGTTCTAATTTGGAACACGTGCTATCGGCATGTTTCAAATCCGGTCCGCTACTCCGCTTTGCTCCGAACCTTATCAACTCAGCCATTGCACCAACATTTTTCCCAAGCTTTTCCACTTCCAAGATGATGGTTCGGTTCCGAATGTCTGGCCTCAGCTTTCTTCGGATGCAGAACGAGCCGTTTCAGTTTCAACGTAGCGCTTTGAAAGCTTTCCAACGGGCGCGGCGCGCGAATCGTTCACGTCGCGTTCACGACTGACAATGTGTGGAACTTTATGGGCGCCTGACGGACCTTGTTTGCGTTACTGCGCCTAGACAGCGCTAGCGCCTGAACAATCTCATCTAGCGCCGGATGGTCATACCACCGCTATCATTGTCAGATAACACGAGGCATGATTCTCCGACACCAATCTGGAACTTTGCCTTGGATTCTTAGTGGGTGCATGTACACAGAGCTGCAACCCCCATCCACGAGCCTCGAGCGCCTCTCATGCAAGCGGTCTACTCCACAGGCACGGACGTGAAGATCCACCAGGCCATCCGACGCGAATGGACATCCTTCCAAGCCTGGCTGTTCCAGCAGCATCGGAGGCTTCAGCACCGCGAGCACGAGATCCTGGCCGCAGCCCACCGTAAATGGGGGAAAATGAAGAACCCCGACAAGCAGCAGATCCACGGGCTGCAGGAGGAATTTCTCGCAGTTGCCCGCGGCGAGTGGCTCGCCCGAGTCCGACATAGTCAGCTGCACTTAGAGCATTGGGTCATGACGCCGGACGAGAAGCAAGCGCTGCTGCAGACGCTGGGGTGGACTCAGAAGGAGATGGTGGACGCATACGCGAGGCAACAGGCGGAAATGGGATCTATGTATCAGCGGGTCGATCCAAGTACTTTGGGGACGAAGGAGCCCCCGCCGGATCCGACCAGCAGGTTCATGCACCCGGTTCGTAGACTCCGCTTCTGTATCTCTTGAAAGCCTTCTATTTATCTATTTTCGTAGCGTGTACACGAAGACCAACCCGCATACGCGAAATGGGGTGCTGAACTTGCGAAAACATCCGTTGCCTCTCCGCACCGAGCACCACGGTCCATTAAGTCCGTTAAATCAGCGGAGGTCCCTAGCATGCCGCTTTATTTTGTTGGCGCTCTACTACAGGGCACGGACCTGGACGCAGTTGCCGCATCCCATTTGGAGGCGTTCGCAGTGCATGTGAGCGAAGAGAAAATTCGCGAATATTATGCCGAAGCCTGCGAGGCCTCCTTGCATTTCCAGAGACTTCTACCCACCCTGGATCCGTCCCAACGGGAGGCGGCGCAGGCGGGTTTCGAGCTCCACATGCGCGAACTTGCGAGCGCGAAGGAACGCGACTGGAAAGCGATAACAGTGAAGGAGCTTCGTAAACACCAGGCGGCTGAGATGGAGAAGAGAGTTGCCCAACAGCGTGCAATGCGGCCATCTCCGCGGAAGGAGCTGCGCCGCCATTTCCGGGACTGGGATTACCTCGACGACCACCCGAGTCCACAACGGGACTACCTTCACGATTACCACAGCCCTCGCAGAGAGCACCTCGAGGCCTATCATAGCCCTCGACAAGACTCTTTCGAGGAATACCGGAGTCCTCAGCAGCGAGATTACTTCGACGAATACCAGGGTCCTCAGCGAGACTATCTCGATGAATACCAGAATTCTCAACCGGATTCCTACATGGAGTCATATCATAGCCCTCAGCCTCCTCGACGTGCTAAGCGGCGGCCTATGCCGGAGGAGAAATATGCAGTGACTGTGAGCCCACCAGTCGATGAATATTCCCGACTGAGACGAAGAAACGCTGTCTACAGAGGGGAAGGATCCAACATTCCACCGCCCGAAACTCCCTTCAACACCCTGGATCAAAACCAACCATGGCCAGATCCCCCGGAAACTGGGCCTCGATCCGCGTTGACGAGGTGGATCTCAAAAAGCCTAGGGTAAGATTTCGTCGCCCAACCAGTGTCTCTGATTCTTCATTGCAGAATATTAATACCACACAGACACGCACAGCACGAAATACAAACGACTTCGAGCTTCGACTGGATGGAGCCGCAAGCACACGCCGACCCAGCACTGGAAACAAGCTCAAAAAGCGGGCGATGGAAACTGTGGACCCGAAACAAGCAAAGGCAGCTACCACAAAGTCTATATCCAGACCGGTGGCCGGACCAACATTCCGAAGAAGAGTTCCCAACGCGGAAGGGAACGTCCCGATGGAAATTTTGGGAGCGAAGGAAACGGGCAAAGCGGAAGCACAGTCCGACCAGCTCCGACATAGGCTGGGCAGACCGGGATTCCGAGTCAGATTATTAAGACACCCTTGGAGTCGGAATGAACGTCGAGTTGAACGCCGCCAACCTACCAATATGCTCAAACGAGTACGATTTACGCCTAGTGTGCTTTCCTCGGGAAGTCTCGCTAACATCAAGCATGCCGCGGCGTTTCTCAAACCGAAAGTGAACGAAACCCAGTCCAAGTTTTACGAAAGTTTTGGATCGAGGGCTAATTCTGCAGCTTCATGAGCCTAGATTCATTCGGAAATTATCTTCGATTAATTATGCTGGACGGTTTAAGGAACAAGCTCGATGATATGTATAGAGAGGCATGTGCGTAGTGGAGGTAACTAGGCCATTTATTTGGTCTTGACGTGGGTGTGTTCGTGCTTTGAGATGATATACCTGCGTGAGAGGTGAGGCGCAGTCGCGGATTGTAAACGGATCCATACCAGGCATGAAGGACTCCGGGTATCCATCCCAGCAGCGTGAGGCAGATATTGATCCAAAAATCTAGAATTCAGGAGATTAGTTGCGATATGCATCGAAAGTTAGATTGCAAACCTGCTAGAATGCCTCGTTCTAGAAGCTGTCAGTATACTTTAGCTCGTCTCCATCCAATGGAACTCACTCATGAATACAGAAACTGGAGGCAAGACGCTATCAAACAACTTAGGTGTGAGTTACATCTAAATCGTGGGCAGAGGTGCTCGTACATTGCCAGGAGATAAAGGAGTACATTCCAGGTTGATGATACGTTCTTCTGGGTCATGATTGTGTCTTGGTGGGGCGTAAAGGTGGGTGGCTTGGCTCCCCGCAGCTGCGGCTTTATAGAGCGCGGAAAGTGACTACGTCATTGCACGTGTCCGACACTGGAAATAATTCTGTCAATCGGGTGGCTGTCCAGTTCGCATCACGCCAAGGAAACTTAAACAAAACGTTTCGACAGATTGTCAGGTATGCAGTAAGCTCAGGAAGCCCTGAATTGACATTCGAGCTTGACCAGCTATCGTTCTGATTTGAATTTGGAATTGTCAGAAGGCACATGCATCTACAGTATGTATGCAACTCAAGAGACAAACGATTCCACTGCATCTATTCCACCTATAGCCAGACTCTACAAGAGATTCAGTCGATAACATTGTATGAAACTCCACTGCACTTTTTCGTGATACCGTTCAGTATGATTGATCAAAGACAATTTCCGAAGGTCTGATCTTATCGAAGGTGCAATTAGTTCTCATGTACAAATACTACCCCAGCCTCCAAACCCGGAGCACAGCGACATGCAGCAGCCCAAAAAAGAGGGAAGTCCAGAGCGTGTCAAACCAGGTATCCATCACGGCTAAGAGAAGTAGGATGGAAAGTATGGGCGTTGAAACCGGGTGGAGACGTTCGGCAGGGGTCCCGGGAAATATGTTGATAATCTAGGTTGATGTTAGCATGCGGTTCCTATGAGCTGAGGGAGCTCTTGACCTTGGCAACGACGATAGAAGCTTTCACGGTTCGTACAAAACGTACCTTGGCCCCGGGAAAGCGCGGAATTTGTGCGGTCATCATGGCTAATGGCGGAATTTGCTCCATCGGCGCAGGAAGACTGAGCAAAAGAGATTTCGTCTCTTCCTCCCATTCGATATCATCATTCGGGACTTCCACGTCACCAACATGGCCGTCAGAACGGTCTTCCACGTTAGTCTCGGCTGGCGCTGCTATAAGCGTCGTATCTTCGTTCGAGGGCCGCCGGTGAACCGGAATGAGCGAATTGTCACTGAGCTTCCTCCCAGAGCCAAGTGGGATGGGATCGAGCTGAGGAACAGAACATGGTCATGGAACGGATGAATAGATGATGTGTGGACACACCCGCCCCTCCCGAATCGCGGTAGACACTCTCTCACACGAAGGCCGTCCAGAAGGCGAGACATGCAAGAGCCCTTCCAAGAGCACAAGAAAGGCTCTCGGAAGGCGCCGGGCCTCAAACTGTACGGCCAGAGTCTGGCTGGACTTGAAACTACAACAGAAGGCGGTGTCAATAACGCGAAGCGCCGGGAACGGCCAGACCGACCCAGGATACTCCAAAACTTCGCTTTCCAGCCGATCCATTTTATCTCCTTCGCCTACCTTGCTTCCCACGGCATCGCCGTCCGAAGCGTACCGGTACGGGAGTTTAAAAAACAGGAGTTTATGAAGTATCATTCCGAGGGACCACATGTCCGCCTTGGAATCTACAGGCTGTAAGAGACCTGTGCGGGGAGAGGGTAAGGATTCAGGGGCGGTGTATTCGAGCCTAGCCGTCAAGAATAAGCACTTTTTTTACGAGCGGAAGTCGGGGAAAAACGTACGTTCCGGTATTCCCCGAACGAGACCGGGAAGGATGTAGCATGTCGCGCGAAGTCCCGAAATCTGACAGCATTGCTCGTGGACTGATATAGTTAGATCAGGTAAAATGAGTAAGACATCGAATACGACGAACATCAATTTTCCTTCATCCCACGTCAACAAAACGTTGCCGGGCTTCAGATCAAGGTGCAGAATCGACTTCGCATGCTAGAATGCCGCGAATGGTGTCATCGAGCGGCAAAGATAAAGTTCGTTCGTACCAAAAATGCGAGGCCGTCGACGACATCCCGGAATAGACTCTGGACCTCTTCAGCGCTCAATAGGTGTACTGCGGTCCACGTAGCAGGTGCGGAGCCGCCACTTCGCGTCCGAGCCATCTCTTCCCGAACTCGCTCGCGCTGCTCCGGCGGTGCGCGCTGAAACTCGCGGAATGCTCGAATACGAGCGGAGCGGGACAGTTGATCGGGCCCAGGAGAGTTGTCTACGTTTGCTTGCCTGTCGTCGGCAGCCGGGGTCTGCGGTAGTGTGTCACTGAGGCGAGCGGCGGGATGAAAATGAATATGCTGTGATTGCCGGCCAAGGCGAACATCAATGAAGTCGTCGAGACTGTTGAAATATCAAAGGACGTTCAAAAAAAGACGAGGAATATATGCCTTCCGCCTTCAGCCCATTGCATTAAGACACTGTGAACGTAGATTAGGTCTGAGCAATTGTCTCAAAAGGGAAGACTCGACTGCAGAGTTGGAACCTTGGGTCCAAACGAGGAAAACTGGCAAGACTCGAGCCAAGCATGGCTATCAAATGTCAGAAAAGGACCGTTCAAATGATATGGCACAACGTACTGATATGTCACAATGTTGGGATGATGCAGTTGTTCAAGTAGTCGAACCTGCGGCAGGATTAATTTGACCGACTCAGGAGAACAAAAGGACTGATCTTGCCTCTTTCAAAATGTTCAATAGATATGAATGAGATTCTCCGACTGCGATTTTCTTCACGGCAAAATGGCCTTCACAAAAGTCAAATAATACATCGAAAACAAACCAGATAGGATTTACCCAAAGGATTGCCGTCCAGAACGTGCTGGAAGTTCTTAGCTCCGCGGTTTGAAGAAACGTGTGAAATGAATGCAAACCTGGCACAAGTAAACACTCCCATTAGCACCCATTCCAAGTCGAAATTCTTCCTGGAAAAAAGCCTTGAAATACCCCTCAGCCATTGCTTCAGCGGGAAACGTGTTTCTTCTCGATTGCGATTCGCTGGGAGTCGGTGGCGTGGACGGACGTGAGGTAATCTCGTTGGCAATGGCCAAGAGATGGAAGTAGTTGGAGGCTCTGTAGCTAGCATCCGCATCCAAGGCGTCGTCTCCCAGGTCTGAATCGTCAGGTCGGAAATCGGTGGGTAGAGCTTGTTTGCAGTACGGACACGGCCGCCGTGCTCTGGGAGGAAAATTGGATGAGTGCTTTATTGAGAGGGCATGAGAGGTGGGGTTGTAGAGCACAACTTGGTTCGAGACGTGAAAGATGGGTTGCCAGTCATGCTCCGAAGGTGCCAGGGCGATTAGTGCGCCACGAGGCGATGAAGGCTGGCTTTCACCCAGCATTATGCCAGATGAAGGAGACGCTTCGCTCATGAGTAGCGAAGACAGCAGGAGATTCTGTAGAACTCCTTGCTGACTGTGGCGCGTGGTCGTTTTGGAAGGGTTTCGGTAGGTCGATATTTGGTGTGGTTTGCTTCTCACGTCACCCCGTGACCGGGTTTTCGATCCGATGAACCGACTCTTCCTCCTTGCTTCCTCCCTTTTTATCGAGTCTTTATTCCAAGGTGGCCACTGGGTCTCAAATATTGCCCAAATTCGAGACTCAGACGCTCGCCCTACATATCGGCTTCTATGTCTTGCATTCAGGCCCTTTTAAAATTCTCAAATCCCTCCCAAGATTCTGAAGACATTATCGAATCGGAAGCCATCGCGGCTCTCGTTTTGTCCGCTATCCACGACGAGAAACCTAACGTCTCGCTTGATCAAATACATTCTGCACTCTCTCAATCACCGTCCGAGGCTCAGTTGGTGCGGTTCTTCATTCGCCTAAGACTCCGCTGCTGAAACTCACCGCAGGATCCTTTAAGCATTTTGCCATATCTACTCCCTTGTCCACAGGCGCCTGCCAAGAATCTAACTTCCCTCGTCGGAGAACATGGAACGGCAAAGGAAGTCGTTATTGCAGTTCAAGAAGTTTTAGAGCGCATCTCTATCAGTCTCGAGATGGAGGAGGAAGATGATGAGACAACCAACGCATCTTTGTCTGACCAACTGATCTCGATCATTCTCCTCTATAATTCTGGTATGCTTGTTTTCATCGCCCAGAGTTAATCTAATAATCACAGCCATTCCTCGTCTCAAATTGCGCAAAAAGTCCCCATCGGAAACTATTCAGTCTCTACTTCCGCAATTAGACTCGGCAATTCATCTTGCTGGCCCACGTCTAAGTCGTGACCAGGGTCGGCAAGTCATCAGCAACGTCTCACAGCTGGCGTTGAACGTTCTATCATGGGCAAAAGACTTGAATAGCGAGGACGTTGACAACTGTCGGGTCCGCCCTTTCTTGTATACACGGCCATGAGTTGAACAGTATTCCAGGAAATTTTGTCAAGGCTTCTGGACAGTGCTCTTTCGGCGTGCGCGCATTGCATACAGGCCTCCATTGCTCAAAGATCCTTCGAAGCGCTATTTCCCCGTCTAACAATTCACTCGACTGTGTCACCCGGCTGGGAGGGCGGAGAAAAGGCGATCAACGATGCTCTGGTGCGGTCCGTGTCTTCTTCTGCTATATTTCTCTGACAGTCCTCAGAAACTATACTTTGCATTTGGACTAACCTTTGACCTTGATTCGTTGCCTCCCTCGCCTTCAACGACCTACCTAATTCTGTTGGCTCATTCGAAGGTTCTGCCCTCTGATATTGGCCGACTTCTCTCGTTTATGCTCCCCATTCTGGTGGCTTCTATTCAAACCAACTCTGCACTCGACGAGGCGTTGTCCATTTTACTGCAATCCCTTCATCCGTCCCACTTCCCAACCGGCCAGCAACTCTCTGCCGATCTTTCCGGGCCGCTTTGTGCCTTGCTTCCTTCCCTCGCCAGTGCCCATCCGGACAGCGATCTGCGCCACCAGGCTTTCCGCATCCTCTCCCGGGTCCTTTCTCTCACACCGCCAGAGCTCCGGCTGCATATCCTCAGAGACCTCACAAGCGACGGGGACTTGCCTCAGATGCGCGTTGCCGCGGTTGGCCTCGTCAAAGAGGCCGCTTTGGAATTCCTGCCGCGCGAAGAGACGACCAGCATCTTTGCCTCGCCGCTCTTCGTGCAGGTATTAGGCCCGATCCTGCTCCGCCCCGATCCCGTTGACCTATTCCATCCCACTCTTTCCTTGAGCGAGATCGAGGACTCGTCGGAGCCGGCCCGGCTGGTTGAATGTCTCTCCCTGTACTACATCCTCCTTGTGCGGGATAGGTTAAACCGAGTCAGTCGTCTTACTGCGTGCGTCGCCGATTCTCACCGTCCCTGCTCTCCAGACAGGTATACGGGATCAGGATCAGATAGCCAATGTTGACCGGACGCTCTTGGCTCCGTTGCGCTCCACCGTCTCGCGGTGGATGGACGATCCTGTTCTATCTAGTGGTACGCCATTTGAATGATTGTTTATTTCTCGCTCTGACGACAGTACAGCGCACATCCCTGCTATTCTGCCCCTGGTCTCCCTGAAGACCGGCTTGGAGCGCGTGGACGCCGCCATCGCAGACTTGCGATTGCAATCAATGTAGGACCGGCGATAAGCTAGGTCGCCCGAGGAAGCATATAGTTGGTATTTATATGCTTCTATGTTGGGCAACAGCCTGCAACAGCCTGCAACAGTTTCCCGTGAACTTTGAAGCCCTTCTCGGCGCGCCATCGGCACGTGAAGCCGAATACCATTAGAACTTTGATTTTTTCTATGCCGCGGGTCTAGCTGCGATGGACAACAGTATATTCCGACGATCCCTCAATACTCAGTCGGTGAGCCCATCAAGTCCGAGACGTTACTAAGCCACCCGGGAAGGGAAGTCGTCAAGAAAGAGAAAGACGGCCCGCGGCGTCTAGCTTTTCATTACACTTCTATCTCTTTTCCCGCGTTTTCTTGATACAAGGGATCAAAGAAGGAGATGGAGACTGTGATTAAATGAGTTCCGGCCTCTCCAAGTATCTGCTAGCCCCCCTTTAACCCACACCCGACTGATTCACAGCTCATTCCCGACCCTTTCGCTCCCTGTGTGCTATGGCTCACGACCTTGTCATTCGTATGTCGCTGTCCTCCCACAGCGACCAACCCATTCCTCACATCCGCTCTGCAGGTGACACCGTAACCGGAGAACGAGAGACGGCGATGCGCTATGTCTTCTACGGACTGCAACTGGCTGGTTTGCTCGGCGCAGTTGTCCTGCTTCTGACTGCAATCATTTGGCGCAAGGCTGCCAGACGGCATGCTAGCTGGTTTAATTTCATGATCACTTGGATAATATCCTGTTCCTCGTATATGTGCGTAAAATGCTCGTCTCTCCGTTTCAACGCTTCATACGTTATTATCCCAGATTACTTATTGGAGTGCCAAGGGGCGGGCAGCCCAACGGGGTACTCTGCCTTCTACAGGCATCGCTCGTTTACTCGGTAATGACATCCGGTTTCCTCACTTATTGTTGCTGACTCGTAAACGCAGGTCCCATCCTTGTGAGCCTTTCCCCTCTGCTGAATTTCAGGCGTTTACGGTCAATCTTAGAGTTGCTGGTAGTACGATCGCGCTGGTCATACACGTATGCAACAAAATTTTAATCGTTCTGTGTTTCCGACTAAACGTATCTCGTCTAGGTGTATATGACACTGCGTAATTTGCTATATTCAATCAGCCACCGGGCGGCGTGGACCATTGTGGTGAGTAGTCCTTGGTCGAGAATACGATTCCCATAACCAATCTCTTTTTAGCTCGTTATTGGACCTTACATTCCCGCCTGGGCAATGTTTTTTCATACGCTGAATGTCGGTTTGAAGGATATGTCGTTAGTTCAAAGCCCGTCTGATGGGACGTACTGCGGCTTCAACACAACAGTACCGTAAGCCCACTATGATGTTGTCTGGATTCCCCTGACTAATTTGCACAATAGGCAAAAAGTGTCCGCGATTGTGGTCGCCGTTATAATGATTCTTTGTCTCGGTGTCGAAGTGATTATCTTGCAAAATCTGAGGCGCGCCTGGAATACTTTGAAGAGAGATAATCGGGCGTCGATCAGCATGATAGTCCGAGTGCTGGCATTCACCCTGGTTGGCATGTTGTCGATAATGTGAGTCATGCTCACACTTTATTCGTAACGGTACTAACAAATTTACAGTCTGAGTTTCATTTTCTTGGCTCTCCCTGACGAATACAATCATGGAAGCGCGTTCAACATTGTCATTGCAACGAGTCAGTCGTGGCATTTCTTCACTTCGCTTCGTTCACTGATTTAGATCCAGTTCCTGTCTCTTCTGTTCTTGTATTTGGCACGCAGAAAGTAAAAATCCTTCGTAGCTCGAATACACCCTCACTAACCCTGATCAATTGCAGGATATATTAACTGCATGGTTTTCTGTATGTCGAAGAAGATCTCATGGTGTTGATACATGGGAAACATTTACGCCGATTGGAAGCAGGCCAATCGTCCATCCGCAGGCTTCGGAAACGTGAAAGGCCGCATATTGTATTTTATTGTTGTATCATTATTTAGACACGCATGCATGTACTTGTAATCGTTGCAGTACCACAAATTGAACGACCTACCATGGAGGAACACGCAAGTTAGTTATCGGGGCAGATGTGGAGGATCCACCAGGCGATGGCTTCGCGTCCGAATGCGGAGGAACCAAGGAGGAACTTTGAAGGCCAAGGCCCAAGGGCGATCGATCGATCATTGATCAAACCTCGCCGAAAATCATCCGACCTCGGCATCGTGCGTTACATAAAGTACAAGACACTCAAAGTCGTGACTACTGCGTATTTACAATGATACTAGGAACACATCTAAATACCAACTTCCGACTCTTCACTCTATACCGAATCAAACTCTAATTCGTTCAAAGATTGGATCTGAACTCGTGCATGAGATCCTCAGCGATGAGTTTCGCGCGTTTCCTCATGAACCTTTCGGGATCGTGATTCTGAGGAATCATTTTCAACAATCCCGTTGCATAGTTCAATGACCTCGACGCAGCATTGGAAAAATAAAAATCCCTACCCATCAAAGCCCAAAATTTCGCATACCGACCCTGCTCGATCTGTTTATTATAAAGGCTTTTTTCATTGAATATTATGTACGTGGTCGATCGTGAACCTAGAACGTACTTGGTTGCGTTCCGTGGTCTGTGGTTTTGGTTAGCCGAGATTAGCCGAGAGAGGCAATCAGCCGCTGATGTGATCCAAAGTCCCACGGTTCGAAATCCTCGCAAAGCAAGACACAGAGTCAAATTTGAATAATATCTGGCATTCTGACATGTGCCTGCTACGAATTAATAGTGCAGGAGATCATTTTATTACCTCTGCTCTGCTTGAAGCTACCTTGGGATGCAAAAGTCCCCCAAATTTCAAGTCAAGCTGACTTCGTGGTTTCATGTGCGAGAAACTATTTAAGCGGCGAGGGTAGTCGTATGATACCATTACATAACGTGGAGTAGCACTGTTTCAGAGTGAAATTTGAACCAACACGACTTCTTAAATAAATTTTCAGTTTTTCGGAGGCTCCGCCGAATGTGGATATCAGCATCAAATGATTGACATTTCGGCATCTCCTGCATAGTTGAAATACTGTACCATTTCGACCAAGTGTTCATGGGGTGTGACCTGTGACCTCAAGTGTTCAAAATCCAAGTGTTCAAAATCCCTTTTCGGGTCATATTCCGGCATAGCCGGAGCGAAAAATTCCCATTTTGAGACGGAAAAGCTCAAAAACCTCGATCCAGAATCACCAAAACCTGTGACATTTTTAAAAAGTGTTCAATTTGGGCCCCGTTGTGACCAGTGACTGAACACTTGGTCGAAATGGTACAGTACTTCACCCAAAAGGCCTGAACATGGCTGGCCAGAGTACAATCACAAAGTACATTCATGGCTTGAATACCACGGAAGTGTCCAGATCCCCAATCTAAAACCACAAAAATAGGCAAAATCAGGTTTCAATACCACAAAATGCAGCAAAACCACGGACCACACACCACGAGCTGCGGTATTGATGTTCGCATTCAGCGACCACATAATATTCAGTGATAAAAAAGGTCATAGTTTATCGCACACATACTGGAATGGGACGGCAGGCAAAGGCCGAAGAATGTGTACGCGAATGTCGTGATGGTACTGTGCGAGGCGCCGAGGGGTATAGCTGTGAGAGCTCGCGTGTACGATCCCGGTGCTGCCGTGCATTGCGTGAAGCAGAATGAGGTTAGCCACCAAATCAACAGGGATTTCATCCAAGATATTGGAACCTGATAGATTGTGCGGAGAAACGTGAACGACGCCCGTGTCCGGAGCCTCCATATACGCCCGAATATATGTGGATACCGGGCAAGAGCCTAGAGGACCGTAATACGGGTATGGTTGAGAGATCGCAGGGCCGATGTTTGTCGGACGGACAATGAGAATCGGTAGATGAGGATTCCTGGATAATAAAAGGCGTTCTGCGAGATACTTGGCAAACGAGTACGGCCACGGAAAGTCAGGAAGGTTTTCTTGCGAGATGAAACCTGTATCCAAAATCTCGGCGAGCTGACTCTCTGGATCCCCCACCTCATAAATTTTCTCCTCCACAACACCATCGGGTAGGAACGCGTTGACACAAGCGGCGGAGATGTGCACAAAGGCGGACAGATTTTGGAATGTCACCAGCAATTCGGCCAGCGCAAGCACCGGCATACAGTTGTCGTGTACACTCTTCTCCAGCGGATCGGTTAAGTTGGTGCTCCCAGCGCTGTGAATGACGAGCGTGACCTGAGCCACCATCTCCGACAGGATGAGAGGATCGATTCCGCAATCCCTCCTCGTGATGTCCCCGACGACAAAATGAATCTTTTTCGTTGCCAAGATGCGGCCAAGATGCATGGGCATTGTTTCTGCCCAGCAAGCCTTTGCTTTTGCAGCCGATCCACGAACAAGGACGAATATCTTGTGCGTATCAACCTCCAACGCGAGTTTGTAAAGAAGGCATCCACCCAAACCGCCAGTTCCACCGGTGATGAATACCGTCTGTTTCTGAAAGAACGTAGGAGATGTGTTTCGCATGGAAGCTATACCAAGTAAGATGGTGAACAATCGGTTTCGATCGGGCGCGAGACTTACTGAAAGTTGACAGGCGTTATGGAGGAGGAGGAGGGCGTGGCGAGCCAGAGTTTGCGACTGTTACAACACGGTGCTCGCGCTGGACGTCTGTGGACGGGGGCGAGAACGGAGGGGATCAAGTTCGAAACGCAGCGGTGGCGAGGATCGGTAGAAAGGGTGTTTTGAGGGCTACATTCCAGAGAGATTCAGAGACCGATCCAGGGACAGATAACCCATTGGAGGTATGGCGGGTGGCGCCGCTAAGCACTATTATCACGTTGATTTAATAAACGCTTTCGAATATTGAATAGTGATGATCTTCAAATAACCGTCTGGGAGGGAGTCGGAGCTACTTCTTCTGAGCCGAAAAGGTATAGAGCAGCTGGGGAACATGGTGAGCTGAGCTAGAATCAGTGGACAATGCCGTTTGTCAAATGACAGACTATTTAAATTCGGGCCGAGAGCGAGCGGTGCAAATAAGAGCGGTTAAAAATAAAAGAACAAAACAGACATTTACTGCCAGGAAGAGCTTGGGCTTGAAATTCGTGTACCAAGCATATAGAACGTCTGATATCCAGTAAGTCTGGAACGTCAGAGCCGCTGAGAAGTACAAAGCAGGCCTGGGGTGCATATGGTCGGTATCATTGGTGGGTCCATAATGATCGTTTAAACGGCAGTTTACGCGGCAGACATGCGGAGAGCGGGGGAACCAGAAGATCTGAGTACCCAATCGGCGGCTCTATATGTCGCTCCGGCCATGTAGTGCTCACGACCCATCGGAGTCAGTGCTAGTCATGTCACTAGAATCTCGATTCTCGGCCGCTGTGATGAAACAGGATGAAACTGACTCGACCAAAAGTGTATGCCAGAACCCGCAGATTGAGATGTAACCGCTCAGAAAACCAGATATCAAGCATCGATCCAGATCGGAGATCCAGACAACTAACCAGAATGAGTTTGGAAAGGTTTGGAATGAGCAGTGCCTTGCTGCATGAAGCCCAAGAGTCCAGAGTGAATGCGAGACAAGCCGTGGGTCCAATTATTGGCTTCGGGTTAAGCGTATCATTCACGCTTGCCCGACGCTGGAGATGGGTTCGCCGGGAGACAATAGATGTGCTACGGCCCCATCACTGAAGTAAGAAAGCGGAGTTGAAGCGGAGCCTGAGAGGAGATCTGTTTCCGAGATGATCCGACGCAGATCCAACCCCGTTATCTAGGCTTATCTTATCCATGACCAAATCTGGTTTAATCCGAATTTGACGATAGTCAAAATCGAAATCAAAAGCGATCCAAAAAGGTTCCAGGGCTCTTATTTCCTTACATCTCACATGGAAGGACCAAAGGTCGAAGAGAAAGACAAAATCACGAACCGGTGCGGAGGCCGAGAGCTGAAGGATTCCAGCCTTGATCATCTGGGTCCAAGTCCAAGTGGGTATTGTGCCAATATCTGCACTCCAGTTGTTTGTATGGCTGAAGACGATCCGCGAAGATATCTTCAAACGGCTTTCGATGAGGGATCGACTTTTGACGCCTGCTGTTCTGCTCGCAATGATCGTCGGGGTCCTCATCGGCGAATACGTGCCATCTGTCCAAGACGCATTCAACACAGCGCGTTTCGACAACGTCTCCGTTCGTGCGTATTTTCTTTCTTCCCATCTCTTCATCTATTGACCCGAATCTCAGCCATTGTGATCGGCCTCATCATCATGGCCAGTTGCAATCTCGCCTGTGTCAATATAAACCTAACCTTCGCGCAGATGTGGCCAGTGCTCACCAAAGTCCAATATGAGACCATTCCGCAGATCTTCAGCTCATCAGGGATCTGGAAGCACATCGGAATCTCGCTGCTCTTCAACTGGATCGTGGGTCCCCTCGTCATGGTCGGCCTCGCATGGGCGACGCTGCCGGATCTGCCCACGTACCGCACCGGAGTGATCATGGTGGGCATGGCGCGCTGCATTGCCATGGTCTTGATCTGGTGCCAACTCGCCCAAGGGGACGGAAACTACTGTGCAATCCTGGTCGTCATCAACTCCGTGCTGCAGATGGTTTTGTACTCACCCTATACGCTGCTCTTCGTGAACGTCGTCGGCGGGCGGGATGAGGCTCAAACACACCTTGATTATGGGGACGTCGCGGTATCTGTCCTGATTGTGAGTTTTCTGTTTGGGGCACCGGATTTTATAACCCACCCTTCCTTGCTTCCAAAAGTATTTGGGAATCCCTCTCGCAGCCGGCATCGTAACCCGATATGCGGTATGGTATCTCACATCCAAGACCTTCCTCGAAGACCGTTTCCTTCCTGTGTTTGGACCATTAGCCCCGCTGGGGCTCTTATACACGATCCTTGTCATGTTCGCATACCAAGGCCACCACATCGTGCAAAACATCGGGCACGTATTCCGCGTCTTCGTGCCCATGATCCTGTACTTCATAATCATGTGGAGCAGCGCCTTCGCACTGATATACTGGCTCGGAAAGCGGCACACCAAGAGCAAGGACTTTGGGTACGAGATGGCGGTGGTACAGGCATTTACTGCCGGGAGCAACAACTTTGTGAGCAGGCGAAATAAATTATTAGTGTCTGACCCAGTCGCTGATTGATATTTTAGGAGCTGGCGATAGCGGTGGCGATTGCGAGCTATGGTGTGGGATCGGACGAAGCTCTGGCTGCCACGATTGGCCCGCTGGTGGAGGTCCCAGTGCTTGTGGCGCTGACATGGGTGGCACTGTACCTACAGCACAAACTCAGTTGGGGGCATAGCGAACACCGTGATAGCATGATTGATGTATAACAAAGAAGGTTGCTGACGAGTGTCGTAAAATATCAGTTGGGCTCGCAAAATGGTTTGTCAGGGTTTAACCAACATACGTCCCGGTTTATACGGTCCACAAGATAAAGCACGAGTGTTTCCGGTAAGCCTTATTGATATACTTCTGGGGGTCGACCGGGTGATGAACAAGCAGTGATTGGGTTGCAAAATAATCTACACTGGAACCTGCACCAGACAACTGTGTACTTGGTGTCAGTTCGAAATATAAAAGCTGGATCATAAAAAAGCAATCTACGATGAGGCCGAAGAAAAATTCATGCACCGAGTTCCAGAATCCCTCTGCAGAGCAAATAAATTCGCAAAACGATTACAGTAACTCGACTCCATATTCCACAGTAAGAATCACTCCAGTCAAGACGATTTGAACCACACACCTGTTACTTTTCGCACCCAAACGCCTCCCCATTCCAAACGCTCCTCATCGGGTATCTGCAATGCACGCGGGTGGCGCCGTCCGCCGCAGTCCCAGTGATAGTATCCGGTGCAACCCCTCCCTCTACCCAGTCAACCAGCGAGAGCAGGATATTGTGCGAGCTGGTATTACGGGCGTCCGTGCCCCCGCGCTGCCCAAAGCTAGCTGCCCCCGGCCCCTGTTCGCAGTGCCCCATACCAGGAACGAGAAAGAGGCGATAGAACGAATCCAGCGACGGCATCCCGAGCGCTTGCGATACAAGGTCGTAGAAGCGTTTCGAGTTTCCCGACGCGATAAGCTATAAACACGTCGATTAGAACAAGGTCAATGAATTGAGGGTTGTACATGCGGGATCGATGCGGCCGTGGTAGGTGAGGAATTTCCCACCGCGGTCGCGGAATGCGGAGAGGTTGCCGTTGAATGTTGCAATTCCGCCTGGGTTGATTTCGTCCATCATCGCGCCGTGTTGGGGCCCGTAGTCTGAAAAGTCGAATTCTGTGACGTTGAGAATGGTGTATTTGACCCAATCCTGTGAGCACATCAGTGGCGGTATGGAACGTAAAACCGAACTTCGGCACCGGTATAGTGCGGGGGGTCTCCGCTGAGTATCGAGCCGCCGATGTAGATGCCTTCTGCACCAGGATCGTACCGAGGATATATCAGTTCCCCGTTTGCGTAGAGCGGGGAATATATCTTGTGCAGAGCCTCGACCTGCGGTGGGGTGAGACAGTCTGGGTTTTTGCTACCGCATGCGAGCGCTTCTGGCCTGAACGCGCACGCATCTGGCTCGGTGATAATCCCATCCAGAACACCGTCAATGCCGTCGCACTGGTGTAGAATTTCCTGAGCTACAACTTCCCACAGTTGGGGCGGTATGAAAGCAGGAGAAGAGCGATTGGGGGCGCCGATGGAGCGCGCCAGCATGCCCGTCCAATGCAGCAGATGGTTGAAGTCTGTCGCCGGCGCACCCGCAAGAATACCGTCAAAGTCTTCGGGATATTTCAATGCGGTCTGGGTACCCTGCCGCCCACCCGTCGAGCACCCGAGATAATATGATTTCTCGTGGGGTCGACCGTAATACGCCTCGATGATCTGCTTTCCGACCACAGCCTCTACGTGGATCGAGCGGAATGCAAAGTCGTTGATTACTTCAGGATTCCCCATAAATGGGGCCCCTATATCGCCATCGTGTCCATTGTTGGATCCAACGGTCGCAAAATGGAGCGCGGATCCGTACTCGAGGTCCTGGTAGGATATACCTACAGTAATTAGATATCTATGCATGGGATAGAGAGGGATACTCACATCCTCCAAGACCGCCATTACCGACGCCCAAAAACCGACCATACCATTCGTCGGGAAGCCAAGCCTCTGCACGTATCGACGATGTGGCCGACGTCTGCGTGGAAAATTGTACACGGCAGAGCGACGTGGTGACATGCGCTTTTGGGATACATGGTCCATGCGGCTTCACTGTCGAGCCAGCTGTAACGTAGGTAGCAGCTATAATTGTTGTATTTTCGATGCTGAGAGTGGTATTCAAGGAGACGCATCTGGTGAAAGGCTCCGAGTCCCCATGATTCCAGCCGGCCGAAAACAAGGGGATGCCATAGTCAGCAGCTTTGAGAGAAATTTAACGTTGAACCTGAGAAACTCCATGGCTAAGAGGCGAATCAGGAGATGATTGTGCAATTGTGCAGCTTGTTGGTGGTCTCCAAGCAAACCGGAAACGCGTCAAGGTAGCAGCTTATTAATAGTTCCCGGAAAAGGCGCGAACAGACCAGCCCTGAACTTCACACGTGACACCACCTTGCACGTTCTTTGCCTTCTACCACCACGACAGATATGTATGCCCAATGGCCAACCCCACCTGGCAAGCAAGCTTTTCGCAATGACCCACATATGCTGTTTACACCGCCTCGGGCTATGAAACCCATGCCTACAAGCAAATTTCCCACTTTTGCCACCGGCAGCACTGGCAGTGCAACACCTCCACGCGCCGCTGGATACTTTGCCTTTCCTCCTGGACCTTATCCATCCGCAGAGCCACCTCGTATATCTCCTGCTGATCTCGCCGCGCAGCGAGAAGAAGAAGCGGAGCGTCAGCGACAGGCGGCATTGGATGAAGCATACAATGCCCGCCTTGTACGCGAAGCCGCGATGCGTAAAGCAAGACTAGAGATGGAGGCGGTCGAAATGCGAAAGGGCGAGTTTGACTGGGTGAGGAGCGGTGGCATTCTCCGGGACGCGCAGGGAAACCGCGATTACGTCAAGACAGAGGCTATACGAGAGGAAATTCGGGTGAGTGAGCTGGAGCGCGTGGTCGTCGAGCGGTGGACGAGATACGAATCTCAGTGGTCGGATCTTGCTGGGAAGGCAGGGAGGGACCGCAACAAGGCAAGGGATGTGCGCTTTGGGGACGTTCCGTGGCCCATATGCCCTGCAAAGGACCAGCCCGTCACGCTGGCGGACCTTACGGTGGATCGTATAGAGGACTTCCTTCTGGCAGGTCTCAAGGTCCGCGGGACAACTGTGACGAAGAAGGAACGCATTCGAGCCTCCCTACTGAGGTGGCATCCGGACAAGATGACCGGAGTGCTTGCCCGAGTCGCGGATGCCGATTTAGAGGCGGTGCGGGAAGGAATCCACGCCGTTGTACTGTGCTTGCACAAGTTAAACTCGACTGCTGAGTCTGCTTGATATGTGCGTATGTTCTCACAACTTTGACAATTCTCATTCTACTTTTAGTTTGGATTTTTATATGTTCTCTGTTTGATAGAAAATGGGGTTTTTTTTTTTGCGCCAGCCATCGTTCACTTAGCCTTCTTGCAGTGAGCCCTCCAAGACTAGGGAGCGTCTCACATTTGTCACATGCTTGGATGAATTGAATCCTCACTTCCCGGCGATTCGAGATCACTGATATACCGAACGGCGATCCTCTGCATATATTCACTGAGTGGGCTGAAATCCCCCACATATAATTCGATTGAGCGAAGCAATTTCTGAGCTTTCCGGAATGCACGGGCCGAAAAAGCTAACTTATAAAAGGAAGGAAATTTCTCGTTCCCTTGTACTCAATTTTTCTCTTTGTTGAAATTACAGCTCTTTCAACTCGAAAATCAAGGGGTATTTCCTCGAGGTTGGACGACAACGTCTCCTTGATTCTGACCACCATGCCAGTGCCACTTGCTACACCTCAAAGCCCAGAAAAGTCACCAATAACACGCTCTTATATCTGGTACCCGCGATGGAGGTGTAGTCCCCCAGGCCGAGGACACGCAATTTTGCATCCACTGGATCATTTTGGCAACGAGCTCGTTCGTCTTCCCCGACATGTTCGAAATTCCTCAGCCACTCGACCAACCCACCGTGGAGGGCTGCCCCATCGTCGAGCTGCACGCGTGCCACGAGAATCCGCCCAGGATGTCGCCCACGTCTTGACAGTCCTCTATTCTCCGTGCGTCTCTGTTTCGCTGAACCGTCCATTCCTATATCAGTGGCATGAACTTAATATGTGGTTTTCTACAATATTAATGTGCGACTAAAGAAAGTGCTCATCCTGCCCGTCGCTGCACTGATCCGGCTGGGACGCAAGTACAAGTTTCACAACCTATGGGAGGGAGGGGTGGAGGACCTGACGTTCGAAAACCCCTCGACGCTGGAAGAATACAACGCTAGGCTGACACCAAACAGATCATATGTCGTGACGTGCATTGAAAGCTAACCGGCATACTGTTCAACATTCTCACCCTCGCACGAGAAAATGACATCCTCTCCGCTCTTCTGTGCGCGTATTTCCGCCTGGGACTGTGAGTATCCCTCCCATCTAGGTTGTCCAGACCGACACACCTTGGCTAGTACATACTTACATATATAATCCGACAGCGCCTGCTATTCGAATCAATTCCCCGAGGACATTGGGCGCACACATCGCTTTCCCTCACCGACCAGCGCATCTGCGTCATTGGCTACGAGCACCTAACTTGGGCACAAGTGAATGCAACGTACACAATGCACTGGATTCGTGGGCCCCTTTGGCCGGGGTGCACCACCCCTGCAGCATGCTTGGTCCAGCGGCATCAGCGTCTTTTTCGACAAACTGACGGTACTTGTAATCGCACTCAACGACCCTGCGGTTCCGGTGGGTAGGACCTTTTGCAATGCATGTGAGCAGCAGATCATACACTTTATGGAGATGGGGCGGAGAAAAATGTGGATGATGCTTCCGCGAACCTTTGGTCTTTCGTGGTGGCTCAAGTTAAAGAACAAACTATAGCTTAAACTCGATATGATATTTCCTCTACCTGCCAAGCTTCCAACCCCATATTCCATATTGTACTTAACAGGTTTTGATTTCAATGTATTTTCCAATGTGCAGCTGTAAATTGATATCCAAACTATGTTTCGAGTCCCAACGAGGGCGACAAAATCTTTGCATAATCGGTTCTTAGCCTCTGTATGGCTTGAATCTGTGGCTAAAACACCCCTATCTTTACGCGTTGTGGGTAGTTGTTTGCACTTGACGCGATCGCCTACCACGCACGTGATGTTTAATTCTTTCTTTGTGACTTCAAGTTCCGTCTTGACATTTGCTCAAGACTCCCGAAATACGTGGCTTCTACTTGTGCATTGCTTCAATGACACTCATAGCCATGCCGTTCGAATTTCCACGAACACAATCACGGAGCTGGTACTTCTCTACCGCGAGCTTATCCTGTCTACATACCATCCAGCTATGTAGACTCCTCTTCGGACTCATCGTAGGCTCTCCGTTAATGCGTAGCTGCAGAAATCGCCACTGTAATAGGAAGATGCAGCGATCCCTCGACAAAATCAAAAGCACCAGCTCGAAAGGCGCGTTGGAATACTCATCCAGGCCTCGCCTCACAAGATGAGCTTCGAGCATTGCGGACTAGGGTTGCTCGTCATAGAGCTACTCTTAGCATTCTGATGGGCTCCTCTAATCTGTGCGTCTGCGGCTGTTACACAGTCGGAATAATTTCACTTCTGCCGAATCTTCTCTGCCACAACGAGAGACGAGAGCGTGCCGGGACTCCATCCAGAAGTCCAAATTCCGGCGTTGGTTCGGTCGCTCGCTGTCACGTCGAGATGCGGAGGCTCCTAGAGAAGACCCCGGAAAACAGCTCAAAATGCGTAGTGGGAATTCCGAACAAGGTCCGGTGGACCGCCTCGGAGGAGAAGGAACTCAAATCGCTGAGAGCCCTGGTGGCGCGCCAAAGAGCGGCTCAGGCTCGTCTAATTTGTGAGTCCTTTACATGTACCTACGTTTCAGAGACTCCGAAGCATTTCTTTCATTCAGAATCATTTCTACTGCGACAAGAAATGAAGTACACGCGCGCCGGGAAGCCATCCAACAACTATCGACGACGTTGAAGCCTGTGCTGTTCGTTGTGGTGCTGCACTCCACGGACAGCCTCACTCTGTTCCCGCTACACTCACAACCTATACTTGAAGCTGGAATGACACTCAAAATGAGCAGTGTTACGTGAACGGGCCAATTTTCTCAACCAGCGGAGCACTTGTCCTCGCTGTAAGAAGGACAGCTAATCCGAGTTCATCACTGGGACTTCATAGAGGAAATGGTACGCACTAAGTCATCGAGAACCTTCGCTCATGAGTTTGGAAAGCCTGCGATGCTCCAAATTTTTCCAGGTTGTTTTGGATGACCGACAAAGGCAACAAAAAATAGCGAACTCTTTGAGTTCCGCGCAAGTTAATTCTGTTGATAACGAATGATGTTCACTCAATACACCTGCACTGTAGGGTAAAGAGGGGCCAAGAGGAAATGCTGACGATGACGTGATTGCCCATTTTCGCCGAATTGAGTTGGTTTGTGTTGAAGATTGCCAGGTGAGGTGTCTCATGACGTCGCTTGGCATTTATGTATGAACCTTTTTTTCTAGAGCATACACGTACATCCTGTTTTCGGAACGTGGGGTTGGAATATGCTACCGAGGTGGTATGTGAACGGCACCATTTATTTTCATGGATTGCATTGGTATCACAAATACCCACAGAAAGTCGGTAGCATTATACCTCTACCGTCCATGATGCTAATATATAGCCCATAACTCTAGAAAGTGCACGTTTACTTTGATAACAATGAAACTAGTGAGTGTTGATTCGTGGCCAATTCCATATAGCAAACAAGCGTGGAAAGCTAAGAACAGTAGACATCTATCTTGCACGGTTGAAAGTTCTTCAATCAAAGATGGTTCACACCAGGAGGGGGAGGCCCATACTACTGGAATCGGCGAAATCGCATTTCGGTCAACGCACTTTCACCAACAAAATTAGTAATTGGAATCAGTGGAAGGTAGACATTGCAATTGGAGAAAGCGGGATAACGGCTCTTGGGATCTGACCTGGTTGTGATTGCTGTAAGTTAAGTCCAACCCTGTCAAACAACAATAGACTGATGCAGTAAAATACATTAAGCACCACCATCGGCGCGGACTTTCCAACCTTCTCATAAAGAATATATGACCGCACAGCGCATTCCGCCCACCTTTGGTAGCGCTCCAAGTAACGAACGGCCTCCCAGTGCTTGAGTCCTTCGACTGAATCTTTCAAATTGCGTGAACACAGCCTTGAAAAAAAGCAGGAAAATGGATATGGAAATACAAGGAACCGACCGCTTTAGGCATGATCATTGATAGTGAACTCGACTGTCCGCATCGGAACCAATGACACATGAGTCTAGGTTCAATTTCTGCCGACGTTCACGGCGTTCGCAAATTATTTCCACAAATCCACGGGATGAGTTTAGAACGGAATCTTAAAATGTGTCGAGGTCCGGAGAGATAGAGGATGAAGTGTTCTGCTGGCAATTGCATGCACTTCGTGGCCATCGAGAGCTGGAACTCGGCGTCGGCCTGACACGTTGAGCTATCAGAAGTCCCCACGACACCCATTATCGCGCTTTCTCCGGATGCTGAGCAGGGTAAGTTCATTATCGCTCGTCCGGACCATGAGTCTAGAGGCACTTCTCGTGACTCGGACCTCCTATTCATCCCATTTTGGAAGTCATGCAGCCTCATGGGAGGGTTTGAGTTACGGGCTTGTTGAACTCTCCCGGGAGAAGGCGCTGCGTTCATTTTTGGAGCGCGCGCTACTTCTTGGAGCAAATTGGGAGCAGAGGCATTTTGTGGAGGCAGAGGCATTTGATGGAGGCCGCTCTCGGCCGTGCCAAGCGGTCAATAGGGGTAAACACCGCTTTCTCTATTTAAAGGGCAGGGGCCACAACTGTGTTACTCCAGCGCCACCACCCACATAAACCAAGGCTCCCCAATAATCCACCAACCACTTTCCACTCACCAATCCCATCCACAATGATCTCTGTGCGTCGATCCTGTTCTCCCTGGCCCTGGTTCGAGCTCACTGACGTCAGCTTGAACAGAACACCCACACCCCTGTCTCCCAGGCTAACTGTGGCAACACCAGCTGCGGCTGTGGCGCTAAGTACGTTCTCCCCACTCACCCCACGTCCTTCCCAAGCAACTGACCTTTTTTTATAGCTGCGCCTGCAAGCCCGGCGAGTGCAAGTGCTAAATGCCTTCACTTGAAGATCCACACCCTCAAACCGACCACTACCTGATCGATACACAACGAACGCTACATCTCGTTACATATTATTCTTGCTGTTACTTTGATAAAGATGTAAAAGGATACTGTAGGATAGCTGACTCTCTGTTGGCGCTGAATCGCATTTTTTGATTATATTTCCCCACCTTACTCTTTTGAAAACTGCCATCCCAGCTTAGGGAACTCACCTCCGCGATAGGAATCAGTTTCGTATCAGCACGCGGGCTCACTAAATTGCGGGGATCTGATAATGAACTGTTGAGTTCGCCACGGCGAAGTACTGATGTGTGTAAAAGTTCAACTGGTCCGCGGGCAATGCGCATGAATTCGAAGTAGGTACTCAATCCATCAATATTGTGAAGATAATCGAGAGGAAAAGACGGCCCCGAACAGCGAACATCATGCATATCATACCCATACTTACGTGGAATCGGAATTTGCCAGCAGCGTGAAAGTCGACGAAGTCAAGGCTCCGCGGCTAGTCCTGCTAATTCCGGCTTAGTTCAAGGGTTGTTCCAAAATTGTGAGTGTCAGAGGGATACCGTTGATCCCTCTTCAATTTGTACTCTCCTTTAGTGGTGAGCTCGTTTGCTGTTATTCATGAGCTTATGGAATCTGGTTCATTTTTTGAACATTGGGGTCACCTGGTAACAAAATTTACAACTTGGTGGTTTCTGGCTCAAGTCCTTGCACTCGAAGCTGGAATAATATCGCTTGGCAAACCTATACCTTTTCTGTAGGAGGTCTCGCTTAAGAGAATTGCACTCGGCTCTAGCCTCTCTGTCCATGCGTGGGTCTGGAGCTATTTGTCTCTAGTAACGTGTTCCAGAAGCTGGTTGACACTAGTCTTTGCATACCTGAACTCCTTACCTCCGGATATCTACCCTCGGTCCATGGCAGTATTACTTACACTGACACCACGGCTCGCTGTTGGGCGCAATCTTACAGCCGGTATCATTCATAATTCGACTTGGCATCGGTTGCAGACGTGACCCTACCTAGTACCTGGTCTAAACCTGCCAGCTTGGTCGAGTCCCCCATAAAGCCCACCTTCCACCTCAAATTCAGACTCCTGATGGATTTCGAGTTGAGTCATACGTACCGTCGGGAATATCAGCGACGGGCTAACCACACGTCTCTACGCGTAGGTGCTAGAAACGCTAGCGCTGACAGTCGTGGAACCTGGGTTTCAAAATAATTCTCCTGGTCCCCGTCACCTGGACTGATACCTGCTCGTCCTTTAGACCAGGGTTCCGCCAAGTCCCAACCGCCCGACCTTTTTTCCCGATGTGGATGCTCCGGCTGTAAGTAAGACAGTGAACAATATACTTATTATGTTCATCGGTGCCTGCTGCACCTTCTCCGTCTATTTTTGCTCCTTTCAAAGGTTAGCATTCCAGTTGAAACTTTCAGTTTTGAGACACAAACGAAAAGTGAAACCTCCCTCCGTCAGCCTAGTTCAAAGAGGCGAGATACCGTCAAGGCCTATCCTGGCCCCGTCCTGGCCCCGTCCAGTCCTAGTCTCTCTTAGACCGACGCTTCAACAATATGAGCTCGTGCCTCGCTTGTTGAACCACACTGATCCGTGGGTTGGTTTTTTTTTCTGCCTACGCTCGATCGTCAATATCCGATCGTCTCGAAGATCGTCGTTGTGGTTTACTTGACCTTCGACCAAATCCCGGGATTTTTATACAGTTCTTGCAAGGGGACAAGCACAATAAAGCGACGCCCATCTGTTCAGGAGGCTTGTTGCTTTGAACTCACGTCCTAGTTGTCTGCACAATGCACTAACCGACCAAACTGTGCAGATTTCATGTCTACCTGTGCGCAAAAGTTAAAACAGCCTCGGCTAGATTTTCGCCGTTCAGCCAGGCAAACGTACCTACGCGTAGCCTCAAACAAACACTCCTGTCCCTCCACGTCGCGACTCGCGTCAAAAACTCATGGCCGAGAGTAACCCGAACACAGCTACCCACACTTCCGAGCCCTCTTCAGTGTTTCAGTCTAGCCCCGCTTAACTCACCAGACAGACAGACCCACAATGAACTCCGTCTGCGACGTTCTTACTGCCGCACGCGTAGACTTACTTTTTCACTGGCACACGCGTGGACGAAGCTCAGCTTCGTCGGACGAAGGCAAGAAACGGACGGAGCCGCCAAAAGCGGTAACAAAACCGCCAAAAGCGGTAACAAAACCGCCAAAAGCGGTAACAAACCGCCATAAGCGGTAACACCACCGGCGGCGACATGGGCGGGGATCCGAGCATATTCGAGGATGCATGGCAATGTGCGTATGTGTGCCGGAGTGTGATATAAACCGGAATTATCTGTCTATCTCAGAATTCCGAGGAATTATGTTTGAATCCTACTACCTACCTACTGCCTTCTTACCAACCCCACAATTTACTCCATGAAGATTGTGCGGCAAAGTTCGAAGTTGTTCGAATCGCCGGCGCTGATGCTCAAGTACTTCCGATGTTCGAGTGGAAGTGGTTCAATTGCGCGGCGCGGAGTCCATCTTCTTGAACCACATACCATAAATGGGGGTTGATCATTGCAATAAATTGGTAGGATAGTGCTTACTGTACATGTATGTATGCGCATTTGTACATTGCATGGCGGGGGCGGTATGTTATATGCGCACCTATTAATTGCTCATTCTACACGGCGTCCAGGAAACCGGAACGAAAGACGCGGTAGAATTAGACCTCGTAGCGTGGTTCGCAATGTTCGGCGACGCGTTTTGCTGCAATGCACACGCGTCTATAGTCGTCATCGACGTGTATATCTTCGTCGGCGACACGTCTCCTCGCTTCTCCGCGAAAAATCAACGTTTCCTGCTCACACTCAAGGTTCAACTTAAAAAAGTCTGATCTCCGGCGGCGGATCCCCCGCCACCTCTCTCTCACTGTCTGTCGATCGTACCCTTATACATAGAATTAGTGGCCAGTCTAACTCAAATAAGACAGAGCAAGTCTAAGCGATTGGCGACGACAACGGTGGCGCAGGTGGCGCGTCAATTAGCGCGAGCGTGACGATTGGTATCACTGCAATGACGCGTTAAAGTTTTAATCAGGCGACGCGTGAATGTTTATGTATTTTCGTTGCAATGTTGAGTTGAGATGGGTAGATGGGCGGATCGCTGCAGCGATGGCGCGTTGTTAACATTAGCTGAAGACGAATCGCATCACAAGAATTATCACAAGAACAGCAAAAGAACAGACCCTTATTTATGTAGCTATAATCTCCCGCCGGCCAACGGCGGATCTGATATCCGACGGATGTGCAATGGGCCTGGGCGATGAGCGGATCTGATCCCTCACCGGGAATCGCGATGGCGCTCCGCTAAGCGCTTGCTTCTTTTCTGCGAGATGTGATGGTGATCGGGGAGCTCGAGGAATGATGGAGGATGAGGAAAATTGACGAGGAATGGAAACTGAGCAGTGAGGAAGGATTCACGGGTGATCCACACCGGATGGAGAGATTTTTGGCCATGTTTAGGGGAAGGAGGGAAGGATGGATGGAAGGATGGACCGATAGAGGGTGATGATTCGAACCACTTGATGAAAGTTGTTTTCATGTTCAACCACCCCATTCAGCCCAATCTGCGATTTTAACCGCTTGCAAAAGTCAGACTATTTCGGCCGAGCACTTGGTTACAATAATGTTTCGACCTGATGCGATGAGAGAGAGGATGACTCGAGAAATCCTGAGAGTGATTCATGATTCATGTATGATGATGGGTCGGATTTATTTGCGCAGGATGATTAATTTCACGTTCAAGCTTACTCGTGAATCGTGATTTTGCCAGGTAATTCTTCTCCAATTCTTCAACCAGTCCGTTCGAAGATGTCCTATGTAGGACGGAACCAACTTGGCTCGCCGACGACATCGACAATCTATAGCTAAGTATCCTGTTTGATAAAATTATAATCATTCGCAATGCGTGCTGCACAGCACGACGGATATAAGTACGTAGGAGTCGGACCGCGGTAGATTGAATGCGCCGTCCGTCAAGCGGTGAAGCTTACACCAATTGAACCAAGTTTAACGCTACCCAAAGCTTTATTGCGGTGGTTTATGTTGCATAGCCTGAGAATATCTGCTCACGGGAGGGCCCGTTGATGAGCGGGACGTTAGTTACCGTTAGCAGAGTTTGGCTGCCGTTAACGGAGCCTTGGGGTTACGAGGGTGCTTAGGTATCCCGCCTTACGAGAAGACTTTGCTGGCGCGTTTATTCATTACCTTCCACTGCCGTTGATATAGAACATTGAATGTTGAGATTTTGCTCCCGAACAGTGAAATTTTGCTGCCGAACAGTGATAATTACGAGACGGGACACACGTTGAACTTGAGCGCTGCCGGTAGTAGTATTTAACGGCCGCTGGGGAGGTGGGGTAGATGGGTTATCAGACGTGGTTTTGTGCTCTATATGCGGGAACAATGCTGTTTTTATCACCGTTGTTGCTCGTATAGCGCGGAGAAACGGAAATCTGGTCTGAGTCAGCTTGTGATTGAAAAATTGGACGTGGCCCCTGTTGTGTGAACACAATGCACATATCATCGAATGAGCAGCGTGTTCTCGAATGTCAACTCCAACCGTCTTGAAAATAATCGACCATTTACATACATAACTGTCTCAAAAAATAATCGAACCATAACAGACCTGAAGCTTGGTTGAACTTAGGTGCGTTGAACACAATTTCTTTATTGCAATATGTTGAACTTGTGTTGAAGAATGGCCCACCGCACAACAGACGGATTCAGACGGACGCACGGACGGACAAACCCAGCCCAGTTTCTCCGTTACACGTTGATTCTGCGAGAGGATGATTGATTAGTGTGATTTGACTGTGATTGATCTGGTAGTGAAGGATTCATACGGAAGGAAGAGGAAGGAAGTATAGTAAGTCGCCGGGATCGCAAGCGGGCTGGTGATGCGCGAAGATGCGCGCTGATCAGTATTCAGAGCGGGGAGGAGATGGGAGGCATGTGAATTTCTGGTTCCGTTTTACCTGCTGTGATATGTACTTAGCGCCAGCCTCTGGCCGTAGAGTAGGTGTGGTACGGCTGGTCGGAGTCCAAGGCGCTCGTGGCTGACCCGGATCCGCAGGCTCGTGCGTCGACGAGGAAGGACGAGGATAGCTTGAGCCTTGAGATGATGATGGGAGGATGGGAGGATGGGATGGGAGGATAAAGACGCATTGGGATAAAAGCTGTAAGCTATTAGAGATCGCTTGGACATCGCGTGCGTGATGGGAGCCGAGTCCGAGTCTGGTCCGAGTTGGGACTCGGTAAGGCGGATGCGGATTGGGGAGATTGGCTGACTGGGGATTCGGGAAGATTGGGGCGCGTGAATTTGGATGATGAAATGAGCGTGAGCTAGTGTGAATGTTCAATGACAATCGTGCTGAAGTTCGATGATGCCATGGGGGCGCGCGTGAAAATGGAGAGGAGAGAGTCAGAGAGAGGTGCATGCAGACTCGGAGGGACGGAAGAAGAAGAAGTAGTAGAAGAAGAGATGCGCTGTGCGGGGGATCAGTGATTGAATTTTTGGGGCTGATTGTCAGTGATTGACCGAAGTCACCGAAGGTGATCACTGATCATGTTCTGTGATTATTGAATCCAATTAATTGTGGGGATTCAGAAGCGCGCCTGTCGCGTATCCCATCATTACATTAAATCAGATTAAATCCTCCAGTCGCATATCCATTAATTGAGTCCGTGCACGCGACGTCGGACGAACTGCACGCGAAATAAAGGAAGAGACAGACAGACGGATTGGGATAATCGCTGTATCTGGAAGGACTTCTGTCGGGTAAGTCGAGTGTTGAGTCTGGTGGAAGGTTCTGTTCTGTTCCGCGATGAGCCGCGATGCGAGAGAGATCCGTAATAGATCCGGGCCCCGGGATCAGTGGTGTTGGGAGGAGATGGGCAGAGGAGAGTGTTCAACTTTTCTGTACCCTGCTTTCCTCTTCAAATACCTTTGGCTTCTTTAATTTCAAACACAGGAATAATTCATCTGAATTGAACCCGGACTGTGTGTTATGATATTATTTCTCACCCACGACCCAACCAGGACCTTACATGTACCTACTATCTCCGACGTTCAATTTGAACTTCATACACACATGGGACAGTTCAACTTACTTTCCCCGCATTCTATCTTCAGCAACGCACCATCGTCTCAATCTCCCCGAAACTAGAACTAGTACGCAACACTCCGCCATTGCGCCATACTGATACAACCAACCAACTTCCCGCCCATTGCTCTCTCGTACTTCTCGGTGGCCCGCACATCACAACACCTCGCTTGACTTGCCTCCCTCCCTCCCCGCACATCACAACGCCGCACATCACGATACTATGCGCATCCACATCCACATCCACATCCATCACCGTCGCCCAACTCTACTTACTTAGTCCCAGTTGTCTTTATCCTCCCCCGCTGGTCGGAACACGCTCGGAACGCGCTATCTGTCACTGATGATAGATAGTCTTAGATATGAGACTGTCGTCCCCAAAACGCGCGTGTGAATCGAAGGAAGATAGGACCCCGGAAAATACTATTAAATGTTAGGTTCCGTGTTGGACAAAAAATGGACTTTTTGGGTCGGAAGCTTAGGTCCTGGTTGGACAAAAATGGGACCTTTGGCCTGAGATTTGTCAAAATTTTATCACCCAAATCACATCTGGTGGGGCTTTTTATGGCTCAAAAGCAGGAGATACATAGAAACCAGCTGAAAACGGCACCAAAAACGGATGAAACGCTGGTGCGATCAAAAAGTGAGCAATTTCGGAGGCGTGGGAGCTAGAAATTACCCTTTCAGGGTGATGCCATCACGTCCGGCTAAGTCCGGACCAATCAGCGGTGTTGGACAAAAAATGGCAATTTGGGCAAAGTCGGGACCTAACATTTTGGGGTATTTTCCGGGGTCCTAGGAAGATGAGCTTGAGTTGATGGACGCGATCTGCTCACTCAGCGCGGGGAGGTGACTCAGCAGTTTCGACTCATCTTATCTTATCTTCCCCACGCCCGGATTGAACTGATGTTCAATTTGAACTTCCCGTAATATTAATTCGTGAACAGTGGCCATTCACGAATATTCACATTCACGTTCACGGTTCTCGATTTCTGCTCCCCTACGCGCTCCTCTCCTCATTATTATGTATTAATGGGATACGCGATGTAATGTTATTATTATTATTAATGGGATACATGTACGCGGCAGGCGGAAGATTCCCCACGATTGAACAGCATCCAATAATTAAAGAGCATCCAAAGCTAAGATATAAGTGGAAGGGCGTACATACCCACCTTTCCTCCCGAATTACCTGCTTTGGAAGTATGTAGAAGTTCTGCTTTCTCAACATACGCCTTTCTGAGAAAGAGAGACACATACATAGAGATCGGTGATTAGCTGCGATCATGAATCGTGAGTGCTGGTTCGGGCGGTGATGAGTGAATTGGGTGGGATAGACGCTGTTTGGGGCCAATGGATGGTGTGGATGGGATCAGGAATCAGGATCTGAGGAAGGTTGTTAACTTATTGCCTGGTTCGGTGCGCTGGATTTGGGCAAGGATCAACACGGAGTGCGACGCGTTGAAGTGGGCAAAAGGAAGAGCGCACACGCATAAAAAACCGGAGCCGGCGCGTCGCGGGATAGGTGGGTGAGGTAAGATGAGATGAGGGTTGGGCGCGTGAGGTAAGGCTCGGGCGGTGGATTATTGACAATGAAAGGTAGCGTATGTAAGATGCGCGGTGGCGATAATAGAGTCCAGGAGATCACTCAGCGAATCGTAAGTGGGAGAAGGAGATCACTCACCTTTTATACTCCCGCGATAATTGAGGAGATCAAGGAGGCCAAGGAGAAAGAGGATATGCACTTACTAAGTGAGATCAGTGATAGACTTGCAATTGAGTGTCGGTGATAGACTTCAGAGAGAGAGTTGGTGGGGGGACCGGGGTAGGTGTTAGACTAGGCGATTGGATCGAGGAGGAGGCCGGGCGGGGTGTGGTAAGATGAGGGTCGGGTGAGTAAGATGCATAGAGCAGAGGAGGCAAAAGTTCGATCTGCACGGACCGAGAGTAGACTCGGAATCGCATGGCGGTGAAACAAAGTAGCATCGGGACGGAGAGGCACACCGTCGTGGTGAAAGCAGGGGACTCGGAGTGCTTCAGAGTAAAGCGCCGAACGCGGTTCACGGACCGTGCTCTCAGAAAGCACCGAACGGACCGGAAGGACGCCGAGGTTGTTTTGATTTGCCGAAGCGGGAGCGAGTTGGCGAGAATTTGCAAAGATTGAGCGGGATGCACAATCGCGAGGAAGCAAGGGCAACGGAATTGAATTTGGGTCGTTGTGGGCGAGTGATGGTGGGGTGCGACTCGCGGAAATGAGGTGAACGAGCGGGGGTGCAGTGGATGCGGAGGGGAGCGTGGGTGAAACACATTCTAGCGGGGAAAGATGGGGAGTGACAGGCGCGTAGCGTGACGTGACTGACGTGCAGGATTTGGGCATGATGGGATTGATCGCGTCTCAGCCCAGATTCCAATCACACACATACATCACAAACTCTGCTCAAGTCTGCTCACCGCCCGCTGAGAACGAAGACAGCGTTGAGCGATGCAAGTGTCTGCGTTCCCGGCCGTCCCAAACGACGCAAACCGGGACAGGCAAAAGACGAACAAGGCAGCCACGCCGACCACGCACCCGGCCCTGCCTTATCCGGGCCCGCCCCCGCCCCTCCCGCCCAACAACCAGCACGCACACGTCTACCCCACCACATCCAATAATGGCTGGACCGTCATCCACCACGGCACACTCGGCCCAGCACACACGCTGGAGCCGTACACCCCGCCATCAGCCCGCCGCGCGCACTCGCACTCCAACGCAGCACGCCACCCGCTTCCCATCCGCGCCAACACACCGTCCCAGCCGCAGTGGGGTGCAAGCGCAAGTTCGGGTGCGAAGGACCCGCGCCCGCTGCCCGTCCCGCCGCCGCTGGATACCGTCAGCGTCGGGAGCACGACGTTCACGAGACGGCCTGCTGCGTCTGCGTCTACTTCGACCTCCGCACCTCCAACGGCCGCACTACCCGACCTCCCCCCACCCAAGCGGCGCGCGAGTGTGTCCGTGGCCGTCGCGCTCGACCCGGTGCATGTAGACCCCGCACCCTCGCCCGCAAGCGCCGTCTCCCCAGCCTCTATGCTGTCCCCCTCCGCCTCGCGTCCGCTGCCCCCGCTCCCGCCGCCCACGGCTGGTTTGTCGGGGGGTAGCGCGCCGTACGGAAGCTCCTCCGCATATGCCAGCGGCTCAGCCTCGGGATCAGGCTCGTATGCGTCTGGCTCAGGATCCTCGTCAGCCTATGCATCAGGCTCAGGTTCAAACTCAAGACAAAAGCAACCCCCAAAATCACAGTCGCGCTCCCGCCCGCGCACGCCCGACGGGCCGTTGAGAGTTGGGTTGGGTGTTGGGTGCGTTTCATCACTTGATCCATTCCATTCTGTTTCTCTCTTCAATTTTTTCGTTTTATTTTGTGTCTACGCCTCGCATTCGCACCGTGCACAGGCCCAATTTCTGGTGTCTGTGCCTCTCATGCCCGCCCTCCACTCCCTGCACGCCAGCGGGGACTCCTGCCTCGCGTGCGAGGGGATCTAGTCCAACGAAAAAAAAATAGGTGCTCGCGTAGGGAGTCGGCTGCGGGGATCTATCCCTTCGCTCGCCTGCCTCGCGTGCCCCGCCAATCCCGGTATCCGGCATTCGGGACATTCGGCATTCGTTTCGGGGGGCTATTTTTTGTTCTCTATTTTTTTTTTCGTATTCTGTTCCTATTCTATTCCTTCGTTTTGTTTTCTTTCCTGTTGTGAAGGCGCGCGGACGGGGTTACCGTTGTGAGCGGGCGTGCGCTACCGCCCAACCTACGTTCGAGGTGTTTAGCCTCTGAGCCTCTGAGTGCGTCGGCACAGTCGCTTACGCGTAGCCTCTACGGAGCGGGGATCTGTATCTGTCGCATCGGGATTCGGGTGTCTCACGAAACGATGGCGTTGGCGCGCCACGTGGTTCGCACTGAGTAACTTTCCCACTTCGCGGGTGTTTGGTGCCTATCACGTATTATGTACTGTGGGTGTTGTGGGTGCTGTGGGCGCATGGACGCGGGTCCGTCTTTACGTCGGGGCCGCGGGTGGGGGTTGTGTGGGCGGAAGAGGGGGAGGGAGTGGGGAGGGAGTGGGGTGCAAGTGGGAGTGCGCACGACGGCGCATCAATGACGCGAACAGGTGTCGGAAGCGCGATGAGGGCCGTGTGGCGGCTTACTTTCTCTTTTGTGACGGTGTTGGTATTGGTATTGGGTACTCTCGTCGCATGGCTGGCGTATCCCGTCGAGCGGCTCACTTTCGTGGTTATGGGCTGGCTGGCTGGCTGGCTGGCTGGCTCTAGCTGGTATACCGCGGGACGGGTCCGCTCTTCCCCGCGATGATATGTGATACGTGCTCTTAAACTCATCTCTTGCTTTTCTTCCTCCAATCCAATCCCCACCCCTACTTTCGGCCTTTTTTCCTTCATTGTATTGTCCCCCGTTGCTTTCAGCGATTCTAACATCTCCTCCCTTCGCATAGCGGCTCCTCCTCCAGCTCGTCAAATGCATCGTCGTCGCAATCGACATCAAGCGTGCCCTCGACGTCGTACACCTACGCACCCTCGTCAAGTACAACAGCGACACGGACGCCGAGGACGGCGCCCTCGCCGACGCTGCCCTTTGACGGCGTGTCGGGCGTGTGGGCGTTGCGGCCTGCGGCGGATTCGCATGGGCATGGGGTTGGGCATGGGAGGGGTGGAGGTACGTTCAATCATCTTTCATTCCTTCCACACGCAATCCGTCCATTTCATCTTTTACTTTTTTCCATCTTTTACTTTTTTTCCATCTTTTATTTTTTTCCATACTCCCCATCCCATCCGTCCAACTTCTACACCGGATTCGACCATTCCATCTTTCGTTCTGTTATTTTATTTCCATATCTTTCTTTTATTTCCATATCTTTTCCTCCAGCGCGCGTACTGAATATCATTGCAACAGGTGCAGGTGCCTCGTCCGCGGCTACGGGGCAGACTTCCCGCGGGCCGTCCCGAGAACGCAACCGCGCCCCGTCCAGAGAACGGACGCGCGGGGCGTCGAAGGAGCGGGGGGTGGCGGTGCAGCGGAAGGCGAGTTTGCAGCGTAAGACGAGTGGTGGGTTGGCGTCTGCTTCTTCCATGTCGAGTATAGGCGGGAGTATGGGCAGCATGGGGAGCCCGCAGCTCGTGCGCAAAACCAGCGGTGGGCTCGCGTCTGCTTCGTCGATGTCGAGTATAGGAGGGAGTATGAGCAGTATTGGGGGGAGTATGTCGAGCATTGGGGGGAGCATGAGCAGTATGAGCAGCCCGACGCTGAGTCCCACTCTTGCAAGGAAGACGAGTGGGGGGTTGGGGGCGAGCGCGAGTATGGGGAGTGTACAGGGCGGGATGACGCTGCAGGGGACGTTGAGTAGGAAGACGAGTGGGGGGAATTTGGGTGCGTTTGTTTACCATTCTATTTTTCGCTCCATTCTCGCGCGTTTTTCTTTACTATTCCTCCCTTCGTCCGTCGGAGCTCGCTCGTTCTTCCAAACCTTCCAAACCTTCGAAAACGAAAAAAGAAAGCTAACTGGACTTTTTTTCTAATCTAGCAGTAGCAACGCCGGGAATGGGGATGAAGACGGTGCCGAGGAAGGGCAGCCTCGGGGCGTTCCCGCCGCCGAGTCCGAGTGCGGGGGCGGGGGTTGGGGCTGGTGTTGGTGGTGCGTTCTTCTTTATTTGTTTTTCTCTCCTCCTTAGCTTCGCTCCGGGCTCCTGCGTAACCCACCTTCGTTTTGGGAGGGAGCTGCTCCGCCGTTCCCTCCCCTGTTTACATACATAAAGCGCAGTTATCTTTGATTCGCTGCTTCCATTCCCTCTATTTTTCCCTTCTACTCCTGTTGCCTCCCTCGACCCTTCTACACCTTTTCCCTCTACCCATTTTTTTTTGAAGATTTCCATGCCCTCCGCTTCATCCATACGCGTGCTGACGGTGGCTTGTGCTTGTGCTTGTGTAGGTGCTGTGGCGGTCGGCGCGGCGGGGTATTTTGGAGGTGAGTGTTTTTGGGAATATGTGTGAGGAGGCGGGAGCTGATGATGTGTGTAGGAGCAGGAGCAGGAGCAGGAGCAGGCAAAGAGAGGGAGCAAGGAATGGGAATTGGAGCGAGGGAGCTAGGAAGAGAGAGGGAAAGGGAGAGGGAGAGGGAGGGCCCGGTGGTTATTGGTGCGAGCGCGAGGAGGAAGTCGAGTTTGGGTGCTGGTGCGTGTTTTTTTTCCTGATTTTTTCTTTCTTCCCAAAAAAATCACATCCTCATGCAATCCGAATCACTCGTCTTCTAATCCCACTGTTTCTCATCGTCCTCCTCAATTTTTTTCCCCCGCACGTACCACTCGATACCGATAACTGATTTTTCTTTCTCTCGTTCTCGCAGGCACGTCCGCATCCACCCCGACCTCGCCCGCGCCCTCAATAACGCACACGCGCACGCCCTCTGCGTCCTCTGCCCACTTCGCTTCCCTTCCTCCTGTCAGCCCGTACTCCACCTCCACGCCTTCCTTATCCACATACACCCACTCGCCCTACACTTCCTCCTCCTCTTCCACCACCTCTTCATCTTATTCTCCTCACACCGCACCGATCATCACCTCGAAAGGCGCCCGCACGCACGCAGCCGGCCATGGCCGCTCTGTGTCCGTGTCAGGCCCGATCGCACCCCCGCAGCCGCTGCAGCCGGTGCGCAAGGGGAGCGATTCGGCGGTGGTTTCTTCATCGTCTACGCCGACCCTTCTGAGTGGCACTTCCACCTTTGCCCCTGCTGCGAGTCAAGGAGCACAAGGAGCACCAGGCAACGCCACCCCGCGCCCGTTCGTCGCGCCCCCTCCCCCGCCCCCGCTCGTCACTGTGCGCACAAAGGGGGCGTCTGGGCCTATTGTGAGCCCTGCTGGACCTGGTACGTTTTCTGCGGGAAATGTGATTGGAGGACAAGGACAAGGAAGTGCAGTTGGAGGAGGAGCGAGCAACAAGTCGCCCACGAGCACCAAGTCGTCGTCGTCGCCGCCGTCCACGGCGAGGGTGTCGCCGACGAGCAGCCGGGCGTCGCCTACCGTCAATTTGAGCCCGGGAACTCACGGCGTCAGCCCAAGCACGGGCTTCCACCCGTCGCACATCCGGAACAAGTCCTCGACGAGCGGGACGCCTCCGCCGCCGCCCCCGCCGCCGCTGAGCATGGGCGCGGTGTTGCGTGCGAGGAGTGGTGGGATGGGTGGGAGTCAAAGTGCGAGCAGTGGGAGCCCGCATTCGAGTGTGAGTGCGGGGAGTGCGTATTCGGCGGGTGGGTATGCGTCGAGCCACCATCCTCAAGGTCCAAGCCCGCAACAAGCGCACGCCTCGGCGGCGACGCGGTCGCCTCCTGGTGGAGCGTGGCACCGCTATAGTGCCGAGTCGCAGGGGACGACGACGACGGAGTTTTCCGAGAGCCCGATGACGCGGTATGGGGGTGGGGATAGTCCGATGACGGCGATTACCACGCCGGGGTCGGGAGCGGGGACGAGGGAGGCGCCGTGGAAGGAGTATGGGAGGGATACGAGAGATAGTGGGAAAGAGTACACGGGAAGCCCACTCGGCAACGCCTACTCGCCGCAGATGCTCGGCCCGCCGACGCCCAACTCGCCCCACTCGCTCGCCTCACCAGGCGGGAACAAGCGCGACCGGAGGCGCCTGCGGCTGCACTCGCCCATCGACGTCGACGTCGCCTCGCAGCTCGCCCCAGAGGACAGCGCACCCCTCACACCACCGATCCACTCCCACCCGCTCGAGGACGAGAGCGAGGAGGGCGGTGCGGGGCCGGACAGTGCGGCGACGGACGAGCCGCAGGGGTGGCTCGCGGCGCTCGAGGGCGAGGTGCGCGGGGAGGAGATGGACGGCGTCGCGCTCTCGCCGCCCACCTTCGCTGCTGCGGATCCCGCGCATCTCGACCCCGACGACGACGCGCTCGATTTGTACGACGACTTCGGAGACTTTGACGACACGTTCGACGCGAACGACGGGAGTTTCAGCGCGTTTGAGGCCGCCCCCACGCGCGGAAGAAGGGAGCGCTCGCCGTCGCCGATTCGGTACGCAAGGAGGGCGTCGGTGGACCAAGATTTGATCATGTCGGACTCGAGCGAGGAGGACGATATGAGCGATCTGGACCGTGCGCCGACCGATGGGGCTTCGATCAACTCGCCTGCGCCGTCGTTCAATGACGCGAGGAGCACGTTCTCGCGTGCACGGTCGACACGGTCGCGGAGAAGGCGACGCAACACGCGCGCGGCGCCGCCGCCCGTGCCGCTTGGGTCCGCCGCGGGGTTGCATCGCCCTCGTGCGCGCTCGGCGGATAGCAGCATCATGGGCTTCGGGGAGGCGCTCGCGCCGAGCGAGATGTACCGGCTGGAGCTCGCGCAGAAGGCCGCGCAGGAACAGCAGGGAGGGGGAGGGCAGGTGACGGAGATGCGGTATGTGTACGCTGCGGCGGCGACACAACTGCCTGCGTCGATCCCGCCGCCGCCGCAGCTGCTTGGCGCGGGCGGTAGCTATGCGTCGCTGTCGGGGGCGTCGCAGAGCGCGAGCGCGTCTGGATCGGGGCACGGGCATGCGCCGGCGAGTGCATCGGGGCATGGGTCCTTCGAGAGCGGGCGGCAGCAGGGGTACTATTCGCCGAGCACCAGCAAGAGCTCGCTGCCGCTGCCGCCGCCGCCGAAGACGGGGCTGAAGCTGCTGAGGAGGGAGAAGAAGGAGAAGGAGAAGGCGAGGGACAAGGCGATGCGGAAGAGCAACTCGTTTAGCCTGTTGAAGGGTGGGCATGGGGGTGGGACGGCGAATTCGAGCGTGGAGGCGCTGATGTTACGAGGAAATGCGGTGCTGGAGGGGCGCGCGAGCTCGTCGAGCGGGGGGAGTGACGAGCTTGGGCGCCCGCAGCGGAGTAACAGCAATAAGCCGCTGTTCAGCTATCTGTATGATCCCGGGCGTGGGCGATGAGCCTGCCTTGCGACCGCCTTCCCAACCTTCCACCTCCCTTCATCCACCAACAACCCAACTGAATCCCTTTCCGTCCGTCCGTGTACGTCTATGTATTGTAGAGCTAGAGCTTCGTTTTTATTGGTCTCCTCTTTGTTTATACTTTTGGATTGCCTTCATCCATCTCTGTTCTTGCCTCTGCATGTTCTGACTTTCCGGTACATCTGCATGTTTTATTCTCATTATGCATTTTCATGGTACATCTGCATGTTCTCTTCGGTACATACTTGCATGTTCATCCTCACATTGCACTCACTCCTTTTTCGGTGTATGTACATATTCATGATCAACCTGACTGACTGTAACTGCATTCATTGCGCAAGGGGAAGGGCAGTACCATATAAGTAGGGTCTTTTGATGAACAATATCTGAATCTGCCTGCATGGCGCGAAGCAGTTGGACTGTTCAACGTCCTGGTTAGCGTCGATTCAAGTACTGTTCAATTTCCCGAACTAGCTGCTGCAAAAGCAGTCATTTCTTGATTCTAGGAAAGAGTTTGAGCTTTCAGCGAGCTTTGAGGTTGGTTCGACGTTTGACGTACAGCGTCAACTAGCCTGGTGTTGCAACACTTTTCCTTGCTTAGTGCAACGTTAATTCCAGCTGCCTGTCCGAAGTCGCGCACTGAATCCAAACTGAATCAGTACCAAGTACTTGCCAAACCTTCTAGCTAGAGCTCCGACACCTGAATTCCTCTCTCGCACCGGAGAACCCCTGGTAGGTAGGTAGGTAGGTAGAATTACACGGCCGGTCCCGCTTAGGAACGCCGGGCCCAGGGAGTAACTGAGTGTACATGGCACTACTGTACACTACGGTCCCTGGACTCCTCTATACACCCGTAGCCGAGCTCACGATCTCAGCCTTTCGACCCGCCGCGGTAGAACTAAAGGTAATATAAAGAAGCAAGTTAGCACGTAAACCGGTACCTCAAGACAAACCGCGAACGACGGGGCGGAACCATTGGGAAAGGACATTGTATGCATATGAGGCCACAAATACTGGACTGGTCTGTGTGGTTTGGCGCTCTGGGAGTTGGAGAATATCTGGACCAGAAGTAAGGGGTGCAGTCAAACCGTGGCCGTCGTGACTCAGTCGGTATATTGTAATGCATACGTTCTTCAACTGGCGTTCTTCTCTCTCCGTTCAAAGTCTACAAGCCCATTTTGACCGAGGTGCTGAGTACGGGAAGATATGCAAACATAACATAGGATTTTGATGGTCTGGGGCCGACTCAGAGCAGCATCGAGTGTATTACTTCGTGATGAGTCCGAATTTATATTGTTGATGCCTGACCGAGTTCAAAAAATCTATGTTGGTGGTTGTCCGTTTGTGGTTCAAGCTGCCTGAAGTCGTGCTTGTCCGAAGAGACGTTTCGAGGTGTCATTTTGACTGCATCCATAGTTGCATTGTTAGCCGATAAGACTTCGCCACAGAAGAGAGTTGGGTGAGCGGGTTCTGAGGCAACAGTAAATTTGCTGGGATGCATCGAGACGACTGGGAAAAGGTCTCTGTTTGAGGTATTATTCCAGTTTCCGTGAATCACGACACGGTCATGGGCTCTGGAGCGGGTGAGAAATTAGGATGTGGTCAAGAGCTTGTCTGAGTCGAAAAAAGTGCATGCTCCGCATTGGGACTATTTTGCACTGAGGACGTGGTGGCAGGCCACCACATCCTTGAACAACTGCATTGCTTCCAGTTTCATTTGACCAATCAATGCATGTATCACCATACATTTGCGATTCCCGTAGACTCGTATCGTCTGTGCCTCGATTTTATGATTGGATCTGTAATGATTATCGTGCTTCAAAGTTGAATCTGATATTCACTTTCTAACTTGCCGAAGGTGTTTCCGAGCATATGATGACGGTGAAGGGTGGGAGCAAGAGGACATCCTCAAGACCATTGTACATAGCCTGATGAAATTGAGACAAGGTCCTGAGCAGCAACCAGATGATAGTCTGTATTTTGCTTCGGGTACTGATTTCAAGCAGAGAGTGAAAACAGATTGAGGGAATTAAGGTTGCCGTCATTGAGTTGCCCAAGTTCAAGCTCAAACAAAGTCAAGCAGTGCACTTGGCGAAACTAGTTCTTTGCAAAGCAGAGCAGCATGGTAACGACGAGTCTCCAGACAGCCGCCAAATTCCAATGCGGCCGAAACCGGAAGTTACGGTTTGCGAGTTTGCAGCAAATGATCCAGTTCTAGAACGGCGGGAACACTGGGAGCCGACATTTATTGCAATCCACCTTACTAGATGGCGCGTTGCAGTTACTGTCTTCCCTCACAATCAGCGGTCGCACTGAGGCCAGGTGGCAGTGCATGCTGACTAAGCCCAGCTGCGATGAGGCTCAAGGACGGGCGGGGCGACGACGAGGACGGCCAAGACCGCGACCGCGGAATAAAAGATTGCGTATGTATACGGAGACTGACACAAACTGTGTATTCTGCGGTACAATGAAGCTTTCAATTCCAAATTGAGCTGGATGCTCGCGATTGTAAACGGATGTCGTTTTTTTTTATAGATTTTTTCATCCTTGTCATTTCTGGCAGTTAACAGTCACTCGAAGCGTCTCCCGTGTACCCTTTGACACTCTGCAGTGTTCAGCGGGGATGGGAGGCCGGTCGTAGCGATGTTTCGTGCATTCAGATTTTAGGTGATGGTGGTAAAGTGGGATGAAGCTGGAGTTGCTGAAACTGCGCGTCCGAGCGCGCGCGGCTTACCACTCGGGGCTGTCGACTCTCTGGGGTCGAAAAAGCACGACCATCACGGAGGCTGTCGATGAGTCAGATTCTTCATCTCATCTTGATTTTTTTGGGAGTTCCTGCCCGCGAGCGCATGGTGCGCAAGTGGTGCGAAAGATCCGAATCGGAGATGGAGATGGCTATCGTCTGCGCGTCCTCATGGTTGCTCGAGCGGTCATAGCCCATGGAGCGAAAGAGCAATCGGGTAGATGCGGCTTTTCGCTGATCAGGGTTGTTGATGGCGCTGATGTGGGGTTCTGCCGTGGGCGTTGTTCGGGACCGATGCGACGCCAAGCCACCGACGGGCCTTTAGGCGTTCAAAAATAGCCGGCGCATTAGGGCGCCCCGGGGCGCCTCCGCGGAGGGTTTGATGTGCTCTTGATCGGGATACGTTTAAGTAACAAGTTGAACTGAAGACAGGCTCACTTTCGCTTGCAGGATTTTGGTGGGCCGAACGACTCTGTCCAATTTTGGAGCGCAGCGTTAACCAAGGGCGAAAGGAATTTGAACATCAGTCTTGGTCGAAATTAAAAATGAATGAAATGATAAAATCGTCAGCTATGATCTGCTATGATGCACACAAGGAGCGCATGGCAAGAACAGTTTGATAAATAAGACGAATCCCTGACGCCCAGGTCAGGTCGCATCAGGTCGCATTGGCATCCCGGTCTCTACGACAATCCCAAGCGAGGAAGCAGTGATGAATAATCGAAATTGCATTGCTTCAGTTGCAGTCGGGTTGCCGGTCGGTTCTTGAGTTGATGCCCCGCGGACCATCCAGAATCAGTGTATGTGGCTCCGGCTCCCTTAACTAGGTATTGGTGGTTCTCTGAAAGTCACAGCGGCTCAAGGAGAAGGAAACTGATGAGTTATTGCACCTCCTAGTGGGATCGCACGCTGCACTGTGGCCATGCAATATAAATTATTGGACTCCGGTCCTGCGGGTATTCAGGTGATGAAAGCAATTTAGAACAACGCGAACAAATATGTGTGTCGACCAACTTACGGGAAGCTCTCCCAGCTTGTAGGCATCTTTAGAGGTAAAGTTAACTAACATCTGTGGACTCCTCCCGACTCCTTTCGACCGTTACCAGGTAGAGGTAGTTTGCTGCGGAAGAAATTCAACCAAACGGAGTAAGTCAGAAAGAAAGTTTGCGTACGAATGGCGCCGGCGACGGACCATTGAAGGATTCGTACCGACTAGTCAGTAGAAGAACATGTTGGACTCAGAGCGTTTCAATCCCAACAACGTTTTAACCGAGTTGAACCTACAAAATTGTTCGAGCGGGGACACGAAACTCATTTGTATACTTGGAAACACCACCACCTGAGAAGGGAGTAGCAGAAACCCTGGAGTATTGAAGACTCCGTGCCTTTCGAAACCACCACTGCACGCATCACCATTCGGGGTTTGAGGATTCGGGTCTTCTCGTGAGTCGAGAAAGTCGAAGAGACGGCTTATGGAGGGCTTGCAAGGGTCATCGTCACTACGGAGATGAAAGAATTGTCACCATTCTCAGACAGATGGCGAAAGAAGATTGAATGTCCGAGAGTAGCTGAATTGGAAGGGGGTTGTATCCAGAAAATGGACAAGTTCATGCCGACTGGTAGCGAATCCTCATTTGTTCGCATTGTCCTTCCTTAATCGTTGTCTGTATTCTTCCATCGCCAGGAGAACACCTACATCGAGGATATGCAGCACGCCAATTATTTACCACGTGAGAAGGGCACCGGATTTCCAGCCTTCTCATAGAGAATATCCGACCGGACAGCACACTTCACCCCGCCGGTGATCTACGTAGGAGTGTGCATGGTCAGTCAGCAGTTTCAAACGGTTGACGAATCTTACCTCCTCTCCAGTATGAATTAATGAAGCGTGCTGGAAGACTAGTATGCGGCCCGGGTTGGCTTGAACGTCGGCGTACGTCCCCTTTCCCCCGAAAAATCGGGTTGTTCCTCCTTCGGCCGAAAGAAAGCTTTCGTCTGATCCAGATGGATCAGATGGAAGGTAGAATTGAAGCGTATAGAATGTCCGCTGTCCGTTAGGTCTGCCCATATTTTAATCAGAGAAAAAAAGGCAAATTTGGAAGGGCGGCACATACGCCTCATAACATCCATCGATGTGCGGCTTGAAGAATCCACCGACAGAGTATCGGAGGAATCGGAGGCGCTCGTTCAGACGAGCCATCCGCCATTCTTGCAGGGCGAGGCCGTCCGATTCGTCGTCATAAACTGTCTCCTTGATTACCTCGATGTCCTTGAGGTGCGGACGGACACGCTCAAAGATTTTGGCAGAAAGTTCAAACGAGTCGTAAATGATCCGCTGGCTGTTGCGATACGATGTGTCCGTGAACTGATAGCTGCCTCCGTTTATTTGGGCGACCTCGTATGGAGAGGAAGCCTCAGCTTGCGCAAGTACGGCAGAGAGCTCTGTTTTCGAGAACAGCGAATCGAGGACAACAGCATAGCAGTCCTTGTATTGTGGTAGGCCAGCCGTAACAAAGTTGACGCGCCCAGCGGCAATGTAGCGAGGCTGCTTCCGAGAGCCTGAGATCAGCTTGGAAGATACGTGAGCCTCGACCAGTGGATGTGACGAAGGAGGGGACGTACCTCGGCGTCGTCAAAGACGTCATCACAGTCGTCTTGCATATTCGTAGTTGGTGAAATCAAGATAAGAGGACCTTTCGACGTGGGCTTATATATGGGAAGCAACTTGAAGGCTGTTCGAGTCAACCAATTTGTCGGCGCCGAATCATTGGGCTGTGTCGTTTTTAATAGAATAGGGGCACATCGAAAAGTGCCAAGACCCGTATCGAGATGGAAGTCGCTCTAATAGAGTTGCGGAAGTGCTTTCTCAGGATTCTGAAGACTGAAACTTGAAAGAGAGAAAGAAAGCCGTCACTCCTCCGAACTGATCCGAAGCTAAATTGATCCGGAGAGAGTTGAACTTCGAGAAAGAGCCTTGTCGGTCAAAAAGTTTTTTCACGAGTTGGGACATCTAACGGATCAAAACGAATGAAGTGAATGGCCCAGTTTCTATGCCGCGGGGAGGAATACATGTAAACAGCAAGACAAATAGCAGTTTATTCGAACAAGCCCAATCGGATGCTCGTCATGCTTCTGGTGCGCCAAATTCTCGTCAGTGAGAAACCAATACAAGAGACATATGAGCTGTTAAGTCTTTGAGCTATCTTAAAGCCAGGATCTCAAGGCACGGAACGAACATAAAAATCGAACCAACGCCACGTGACTCGTGTTCGATAATGCCCGTACTTTTGCCTCTAGGTCTTTAGGTCCGCCTGTAGTGCGGGAATGCAAGAAAAAGGTCTGCTTGGGTCTGCCAATCGGTCGATCTTCTGCTAGAAATGGTGGCACCCTCACTCTATTGCCGCAGGCATCCATACACGGAGTTCAGCATCGATAATAATAGGCATCGATTCGACACGTTGAACTATCAGACGACCCGTGAAAAACGTACGTGGTGGCTCATCTCTCTTCTTCGATGCGGGCCAATTCACGGAACCCGGGACTCCTGACCAAGATAACAATCCAGACTCAGTCACTGAGCGCTAAAGAGGATCCAGACCGTATCGGCAGAGATCGCCAGAGATTAGTGACTTCTTCGTTGTAGTTGCCCTTCCTTTTCCAGGAGCCAGGTGCTGCGCCAATTTTTCGAAGGCGCCAAGTCGGCGTCGGAAGCAGAGGCATTTGATGGAGAGTGAGGCATTTAATGAGCTGTTCTCGGCCCGCGCCAAGATAACAACAACCGCAAACACTGTCCCCCTATATAAGGGCACCACAATTTGCTGTGTAACTCCAACCCCTACCACTCACATTAACAACCTCCCAAACCATCGCTTTTTTTAACACCAAATCACCAATCCCAATCTCATTCACGATGTTCTCTGTCAGTTGACTCTCCTCGTACCGTTCTATGTTCGATGAGACTGACGTCATTTCGCACAGACCACCCAAGTCCCTGTCTCTCAGGCCAACTGTGGCAATGCCAGCTGCGGCTGCGGCGATACGTATGTTCCCAATATAGTAAAACGTTGTGCAAACTGACCCGTTTTTACAGCTGCGGTTGCAAGGCCGGCGAGTGCAAGTGTTAAATCTTGCCTACAGATCTACGCGCGTTCGAGATGTGGCTCCATTCCGTTGCTCATCGTTCTCGTAACTCTCATATGTACGTTGAAGAAGCCAATGTACGATAATGAATCAAATGTTTGTGACTATTTCTTTGTCTTGCGAGAGTTCATCAGCCATGTAATTTCCTGTCAATCTAAAGATTGTGCACAAGATGGAAGGTAGGCTCAATGAAAATGTACTCTTGCCCTTGTATTCCCTCAATACAGATGAATTCGTTACGATGGAGATGCTCAATGCCGTCCTCATCCGTATTATATGCTGCAAGACATGCGGGTTGGCGACTTATTATAATCACCCGGAATATTTTTTACCAACGCCTCAACCCCCAAAACCTCTAATTTCGAGTCTCGAATACTCATGGTCCGGACGAGCGATAATGAAGTTACCCCGCTCAGTACACGGGGAAAACGCGGTAGAGAAACCAGCCATTGAGCCTCTGTGGGCTGGCAGAGAGCCTCTTTGATCCACAACATAAACTCATCCAACCACTCGGAGATGTGATCATCTTGCACTTACCAGGTCCTACATGCTACTGGCCAAATTCAAACATCAGCGCCTCGGCTGCAGGCGCACTGCGATTTTGAGAACACAGGGAGCCAAAACCATTGTTCGAGTTCGAATTTTAGTCCAGAACGTTGCTTCCCTTTAAGGACTCCAGGATTCCATTGTGACGTCCAACTCTGTTGTAGGCGCATGTATATCACTCCCCACACCCAGAACTATCCCAGCTCGAGATTTGGTCTCGCTGAATTTCAGGCTCGGGCTTCTCCGGCATGTTGAATTTCCTTACATCCTCGATGTCCGTCGCTCATACAATTGCAGTTGTTGCTCTGGGTTGCCGCTCTCGATGCGTAAGTAAACGTCGGAGTCAGCGTCTGGGTATTTCTATTTAAATAGTATTAATATTGTTTCACTCATGTTCTTTCAGTGGTTGCTCTTGTCAGATTCAGATTAACTCAATGTATGTCTGCATTCCCAGTCAATCCACTATCTCCAACTTGAACCAGGAGTCGGAGCTGTAGCTCCGAATACATCTGAATGCGTGCATGTACAGCGGGAATTTTGATTACCTCCAGTTACCTCCCCACTCGATTTAACGATGCCCAAACCATTCCGGAACTAGGGCCAAGGTGTGTATTTGATCAACCCAACGATTTCCCTGCTGCATCGATACTCCTCCTCACCCTTCGTTCTGCAGATATCTTGCGAGCAGAAGCATAATCGACGTCCCAAATCTATTGTCCATGTACATGAATCAATGCTCTTCAGGTTTCAGCCTTACTCTATCTACTGCACCATTCTCGTAAACTCCATTCTCGTAAATTGCACTCACGTTCTGTCGCGTCAACCTCCCCTCGAAACTGCTCTATCCATTCTAACGCTTCGCCATGAATAGAATCGCACGACCGGTAAGAGCTTGTTGATGAGACTATTGGTTGCAGCGGAGCTCTTTTTCTTCTCGCGACCGCGCTTGAAGTGGTCAATCATTACCGTTCCAAGCTGATCAATGATACTCTTTTGGAGCCGGTGCAACCTGAGTGTGGTTGAAACTGGTTGAAACTTATCAATCGGATCATATCGGATCAATGAAAGACACGATTTTTGGTTGGTTTACTTGCCTTCACTTCCTTCCCCTGGACATGGTTTTCGGCGTCCCGAATTTCTCCCCTGAGGCGCTGTATTCTCGTTATGAGTTCGTCTGGCGACGCCAAGTACATCCATAAAAGGTCGATCATACATTACGTGATCTTGTGGGTCTAAACGAAGTGCTAAGCCTTTGTTCTTTTTGTGCTTTTGTTCTCGCAAGGACAGTGGTTTTCTTGTTCTGTTCCATCACGGTCTGGCGCACCTCCTCCCCACTCCCATCCTCAAACTATGACCGACTCGATGTCAAATCTGCGAGAGATTCTTCCAGCTACCGGTGCTTTCGTAGTGTTCACAATCGACCCCCTTGCCTCCGTGGATCCCGAAATTCTTGACGATGCGGAGGCAGTGCTTGCTTGCAAGGCCCTGGTGAATAAACAGTTCGTCGCGCTTGCAGCCGAGGTTAGTGTGCACTGTTTCACAGGCTCGGATACATTTCTGATCATTTCAGCGCGAGGGGTTTTATCTTGGGACTCAACCCTACAACTCGTGCACGGTCGAATTTGTTCTCCAAGGGGAGCCAAAATCCTCTGCGGAAAGGTGCATGGAGCCATCCATGTCTGTTCCCATTGTGCCTATGGCCAACGACGCCCATCCGTCGTCTCGCCTTCCACTGGAACCTTCAAATCCACTACCGTGGAATGACTGCTACATCTCCTGCTTCTTCGTTGAAACAGTACGAAGCCCGACGCTATATACCGAGGTACCAACAGACTATAAACTGGACCGCAAAGAACTGTCCAAACACGACCGCTTCTTGAGAAGAGACGTAGAGAGGGCAAAGCGCCTCCGTGAAACCAAAGCAGCAGCTGAAATCAAGGGTCCTTCTGGTATTTCGACTTCAGTAGGTACTGTACAGGCATTACCGCCTGCAGATGTACAGTGCACCAGTACATCCGAGTTGGTTACACCCAGCCAGCATTCTCCGCCCATCATCACAGTCAACTTCAGCCACGATCTCTCTACGGTCACTGAGATTAACGATCCCGCCGACTACTATAAGGAAGTGGAAGCGATCTCCAGGTTATAGGGAACCATCGCCGTCTTTTGGTGTCGTGACTGATATTCTGCAGGATTCAACAAGAGGCATGGCCACGAATTTCCGACGCCAAGGCTCGCGCCATCAAGGCTGCGGCGAAAATGAATGCTGAGTTCTATGACGATAAAACCCGTGAGTGTCACCTCAGCACATTTTTGTTTTCCACTCATCCTCTTGTAGTTGATTTGCTTGTAGCCCGTCCTACGAAAGGCCGTGTAGCTCGCACCGTGTCAAGGTTAAGGAAGAAGGGTAAAAGGGTCGCTCGCCAGCTCATTTGCTGGGCCCACCCCGCGCACCGAATCTGTTAGGAATTATTCAGTACTCTGTATCACATATGTATGTTGCATCTGTGTGCCATTTCTGATACAAATTGAACCTTCTCTGAGTTACAATTTGAAGAGAAAGAGCATATGTTCTATCAACTTCAACCTCAGTGGTATCAAGGTTTAAAAGAAACTCGCTGTGGCGCTTTCCTTGTAGGCTGATGACGGCACAATCAACATGCTTGTCGCCAATCTTCCCCGAGGTCAAGGATCCAAGACTGTGCCGGCTTCAGTATTCAACTGGGTTCGTCGAGGTGTACATACGTAGACGGATATCACATTGTTGAATTGTTGAATTTAAATTCCACAACATATCACTGTTTTCGACGAGAATTATTAATAGTATCCCAACCACAGAAATTACCGTACTTTCGCGATTAAAGTCTCCTTTGCGCGGCCGATGCCAACGGGAATCGGATTCCCCACCTTCTCGTACAAGATATCTGACCTCACGGCACATTTTACACCGCCAGTCACCTTTTGCGTATCACAAAAATATAAGCACGCGTTTGAAATCTAGACGCAAAACCGGAACATTACCTCCTCTCCAGTATGCGGCAACTCCGCGTGTTGAAAGACCAAAAATCGTCCGGGAATCGCCTTGACATCCGTATAGGTTCCCGCATCGCGGAATAGAAAACGGGTTGCTCCGCCCCGGGGTGGAAGGAAGCTCTCATGCACCCCAGACGAATCAGACGGGAGATATAACTGTACAGTATAGAATGTCTGCTGCCCATCATCTCTGCGAGTTGAGTTATTATGCAGCAATAATCTGCAGATTTTTCAGACTTACTCGTTGAAATAGGGTATATCCTCGTGTGCCCCGAAGAATCCGCCGGTTGGGTAACGCAGGAACCGGAGCCTTTCGTTCAATCGCACCAGATGCCATTTTTGTTTGCAAGGACCATGACCCCGTATGTGTATATACTCCTCAATCTCCTCGATGGCGCCGAGATGCGGCCGAAGCTGCGAAAATATCTTCTGGGAGAGCTCGACCGAGTCGTAGATGATACGCTGGCCGTTGCGGTATGAAGTGTCGACAAACGCCTCGGTGCCCGGGCCACTGTTGAGCCCGGCAATTGTCCACGGGGAGAAGTTTTCCACTTCCTGCAAGATGGAGGAGAGTTTGGGCTTCGAAAGTACCGAGTCGACGATGATGGCGTAGCAGTCCTCGTACTCGGGGAGACCGGCGGCAGGAAAATTGATGGGGCCGGGGGGGAGGTGGTGGGACTTCTGAGATTGTGAGCTTGAGCCGACACTCATTTCAACCCTGTGGTCGGTGAATTCGTTGGACATGAAGTTCGATGAAGGAGGTGTCCCGTAACCACCTAACACCGCGGGCGCTTTTGATGACTCGGAGGCGGAATCGCGAAAGCGCCGTTAACTCCTTTCAAGGGGTATTCATACATATGGATGATTTTGTAACAATTCGGGACGTTGGAAAGAGGATTAGAAGAAACGAGGAGACAGAGCGAGATAGCGAAGGTAGTGCCAAGGTGGTCGTAAACTGAGTCAAAAGTCGTAAGTATACGCGGACGTTGACGGAAGGTAACTTCTGGGTAACTTGAATGCTGAACACTGATCGGATCACTTAGGATCAATGATCCGAGGCAGCGAAAAGGCCCGGTTCCTGCTCCGCTCCTCCCTCCTCGGCGCTGTTCCGAAGGCTCGTTACATGCATGACCAGCGCTTTTGAGCGTCCCGGATTCATGCCCTAAACAAACGGTGCAGCTGCTGTAAGACTGCTGTATACAGCCTTCAACGACTCGGCGCCGCTGCCTTGCAACCGATCAACTATATACGAGTTTTGACTCAGTTTTAAAGCTATAAAGTACCTCTTCATTCCATATCTTGATTATAACTACCGGAACGCTATGCCACCCAAATCTGAAGCTGAAGTATGTGAGCTCCCTTAGTGATCAACCGTCGCCACTTGCAGTGCTGACCGCACACAGCCCCGATATGTTTCTCCAGGGCGCATTGATTTTGCTGCTGCTGGCTTGCCAGAATATAGGCACTGTTATGCCGCTGTCCTCGACTCCTTGTTCTCAAAACCAGAGCTTTCCGGTGTGCTCGCGCAAGCGGAGGAATTCTCTCCCTGGGAGGTCGCCCAGGTAAACGGGGGCGCCTATGCATTCACGAACACGTCGTATCGCAACGGACAACGGATCATATACGACTCTTTTGAGCTTTCTCAGCAGATCTTCAAGAAAGTCCGCCCCCACCTCAAGGACATTCAGAAGATCGAGGAGATCATTTACATTGATGGCCACAAGGCCGTTCAAGAATGGCGTATGGTTGGCCTCAACGAACGCCTCAGATTTCTACGATACCCTGTAGGAGGATTTTTCAGAAAGCATGTGGATGGGTGTTATGAGGCGTATGTACCGCCCACCTGCATCTACCTGACAGTTTCGCTGATTTACGAACCTGACAGACCGAACGGGCAACGAACGTTCTATACCCTTCAGTTATACCTCCCATCTAATTCATCTGGCGCGCACGAAAGCTTTCTTCCAGCGGAGGGCGGATCGACGCGATTCCTGGGGAGAAAGGGGGCTTATGCGGACGTCCAGGCCAACCCAGGCCGTGTCCTCGTCTTCCAGCATGCTTCATTACTACATACAGGAGAAGATGTAGGATGTGTCATTTTATCTTCTAGACAGTTTGCTGACCGTGTGTGTTATAGGTCACAGGCGGAGTGAAGTGCGCTGTCCGTTCGGATATTCTCTATGAAAAGGTTGGCAAGCCTCTGCCCTTCAAGAAATAAGGGATTATTTGGCGCAAGGCGCATGCTCAACGTTATATTCTCACACGTGTGCCACAACTACTTTTGGATCTGAGTCACACTGTACATCGACTGTAAGTAAAATTGACTCGGACTGAAAGGTTTCCCATTTATTACTGAGGAGGTGTATCAAACGTGTCAACGCCGATTCAACGCGGCTGAATTTTACATTGCTTCTCAGCTAGCAATTCTCCTGTTGATAAAAACACAAAAATTGGACACCTTCCGAAATGGGAAGAGAAGGGTTGTTTGGAACTCCTGTCCTTGGCAAACACTCGTATTCTTCTCCTTCGATGACCAGAGGACGCAAGAAAGACCACACAATTCCGCCGACGCGAGCACTCACCTTACAGCGAGACTACCGCGCGCGCAAATCCCAATACGTCGCGGATCTTGAGGCGCGGTGCAAAGCTGCGGAAGAGGAGAACGTTCGTTTGAGAAAGGAGCTTGAGACTGCACGGCAAAGGATCCCTCAGCCTGCACTGAGCCCCGAGGCGGTGAGCCCTATATCGAAAACTGGACGAGAATACATTTTCATCTGTTTTAGCTTCAAGCGTCCGCGCAGCTCAAGGAGACACTGGCTGCAGCCTCGGCGTCGTTAGCACAGTTCATACACGTCGCGCTCCCTTCAGAGGCAACACCTCCAGCATATGCCGCGCTACTCCAATCGCCTTCGTCGCCCCACTATAGCACGAACGAAATACCCAATGCTACTGTTGCTGCGGATTTTCATCACAGACCAGAGTCGCCGTGTTGTGGGGGGTACATCAACTGTGAGGGCCTGGTCGAAGAGGAAGACGAAGAATATGGTCATGAGGCAGGAGGTTCTACCAGCATGACAGCTATCTCTCAGCTTCGATCCACGTCGGGCGCGTCCAAAGCATTCGAATGAGACATATTTGCGCCATTGCGTTTTACTCAAGCATTTCCATCGACATCCCGGATTCTCCCTCTCCTCGCAGACCACTCTACTTCTCTTTTGTTTCGACCGGCGTCGGTTGTACGAACAGCCCAGATCCTTGCCACTTCATTTCCGGGCACCGCACATTTGCAAACGTTCTTCAGCGGTCTTATCTGGTGCTAGCAGTTTTTCCGCAACAGAAGAGCATTCAACAAGACGTCCAAAGTTTCTCCAAATCGCTGGATCTGGGAAAGGCGACTCTCCTCCACACTCCTTCGACGTCTTTGGTCAATATCAAACGGACCCTTCAAACGAAAACAGGCTACCACAAAGGCGCGTTTGCATTTATTTTGGGAGCTGCCCAATGGGATCTCATCTTATCACAGGGTCCCTCTTACCATTCCCAAGCCCTCACGTTCCGCCCTCTCCCGGATCGGATCGCAAATCTCCTTCGAGTACGGGGTCAGCACACCAGGGGTGCTGAATATGCCATCGAGAACCAGCTGCGCCGCGATACCGCACGGGATCCCCACCGTCCGCGCCATCGCGGACGGGCCGTTCGGCACACCGTAGGCCTCGAGCGTCGACGTGATCGTTTCCTGCAAGCCCAATCAGTCTGAAGTTCGATGAAATAAGCAATATTCGCGATGCAACCAACCTTACTGCCATCCGCCCATTCGACGACAAACTTCTGCTGCATAATCACCATGTCGCGTTCGCCCGGCTGGTATTTCATCAGGGACTCGAGCCTCCCGCAGAGCGTGTCGAGCAGCGTACCGCCGCGCACGGCAATCTTGTCTCCAGAGAACACACCAATCCACCGCAGGCCGGCGATGATGCGGTCACTCTCACTCTCCGATGGGAAAGCACAGACCTCCTTGACCCGCGCGATGAGTGTGCTATCTTGATCGTGAGAAGAGCAATACCAAATTTCTATTGGAAGCAACACATACACCTCATCGCTGGCACTTGCACCACAAGCACGCTGCATCACTGCGCGAAATTCCATCCCGTCCACTAGCCATCTCTTCACGTCCGTGTCGAGCCATCCGAGCTTTACTAACGCTGCTACAAACGCGGGAAAGCCCTTGTACCGTAGCGTCCCGCGCACGACGGTCTCCGCTTCCGGAATCCTGTAGAACTCGCGGAACGGGACGCTATCGCGGTTTGGGAACGCGTCGAATGGCGCTTCAAATGGCGCGATTACGTACGGACGCGCGCTGGGCATAAGGTCCGGCCCCGCGACTTGTGATACGGCGCCGTTGAGGAGGAATGAGGCAGGGTTAAGGAGCGCGAGGAGCCCGCCGCGCGGGGACCAGGAGAATTTGTATTGGAGGGGGTTGTCAGCACAGTCCGGGGCTGGGAGGGCGCCGGCGTGGAGCCAGAATTCCCTCACCTGAAAGGTGGAAGTGTGTGAGCGGCTGCTGGACACTGAGTCTACTACGCACCTTACCGCCCTTGACATGGACCTCATCAATAATCTGCACGGCGTAGAGATGGTCGATGCCTGGGTCGAGCCCGGCCTCGTTAAGGACAACAATGCCTGCCTGGCGCGCGGCGGCGTCCAAGGCGCGCTGTGCCGCAGACACGTACGAGGTCGTGACGACGTGCGTTTTTCCCTCAATCGCAGCCTGGACAACGATAGGGTGGTGCACGAATGGGACGAGCGAGATGACGAGGTCGTGTGCGGCGACTGCGGCAGAGAGAGCGGGGACATTAGCGACGTCGAGTGCGAGGGGGGTTGAGTGCAAGAGGCCGCTGCAAAATGTGGTGGCAGACGCGAGGGTGCGGCATGCTGGACGCGATGGAGGTGGCGGTCAGGGCGCGACGTAAGGAGGCAGGGGGACAGCACGCACCGACAGTGAGGACGTTTGAGGGGTCACGCTCAAGATACTCTGCACAAGGGCGTGCGACGAAGCCCGCGCCGAGCAGCAGGATCTTCTTCGTCTTCAGGGTCGTGTCAGTCGAGGACGCCATTGGGAGGATGTGGTGCTATTCAAGGATCCAACGTTTTTTTGGCAGCGCCACTATCGGAAAACAATACGATGAGGTTGGGGAAGAAAAACCAGATGCGACTCCAACCAGCCCACTCTTTCAGCGCTGATTTGCGAGGTCGAGTCATAATTTATTTTTGGGAGGCAATTGGGAAGAGGAAATCAATCACGTAAGTCATAGTTGTCCCTCCTTATCTTATCTTAACGCAAACGCTGGAACAGCCTACCGCTGTAGCTGACAGGCGCCAGCACCGCAAGAACAAGTTCCCGTGGCTCGCACAGCAGCTCACGTATACCGTCCGCATTGACGCTGATCACACGGTGCGTCGCCGTTCGCGTCTCCGACTCCTCCTGCTCAACGCTGACTCTTCTTCCTGCAGGGCCGGAAACTCAACCGCCAGCTGGTCATCGAGCCCTTCGCGCGTGATGTCCCCACTCGTTTCGAGCTCGCGCTCGACAAGCTCGTCGAGCGGTACGCGTACGGCCCCGGGAGCACGCTGATGCGGGATTTGCGGAGGGAGCGCTACCCGCCGAAGCCGCCATCCACTCCTGGGCTTTCGTCCGGACCCGGATCCATGCCACCGTCATCTAGTCCTTCATCTGGATCCAATCCTTCGCCCAAACCCGACCCCATCCGACACAGGTCGCGGTCTGTTGACCACGGCCCCGTCGGGCTGGGCACTCCTGGGCGGGAGACGGGCAAAATATGGGTTGGAGCACCGAAGCCGAGGCAGGGTATGTGAGGGTAGACCTTATTTAAATAACATATGCGTACACTGTACTATGCACTTTCCTCGCATACACGGTTTCGCTCAAATACCGCGCTCGAGGTCGCGACCGTCGACGCTAGAAATCTAAGAAAAGCAACATATTGATGGCTGACCCACCTCGCTTCCCTTCTCACAAACGCGTCGAGAACCAAAACGAAACAAAATGTCGCCCACAACCCGCCGACTCACCGTCGCCGTCCTAGCCCTCGTCGGTTTCCTCTACTTCTTCCCATGGCAGCCGAAATCGACGAAGCCCGTGGACGAGATGTTCGGACTCTTGCACCTCGTCACCAGCGGCAGCGACAGCCAGCACGTCCTGGGGCCCACGGAGAGCTTCGACCCATCGAAGGCCATCGAGCTGGACGTGTACGCTTCGGGCAAGGAGGTCTTGGATTGGAGCAAGCGCGTGAAGCAGCTCAATAAGAGGATGCCGCTTGTTGTGTTTAGCAAGGTGCGTTTGCCTGTACGTGCCTCTTTTCTATCAGCCCTAACTCGTCGCCAGTCATACTGCCCGTACGTCTGCGGTTCCGACTCAGTGCTGGTAAATGAATGAATAAACGCGAACAGATACTCCCAACGGGCGAAGTCGCTTCTCGCGACCTACGACCTGACGCCGGCGCCCAAAATCATCGAGGTCGACCTGCGGGGTGAGTGATGTTACCCTCATCTTGCGTGGCTGATTTACGCGCACACAGACGACGCAACGGAGGTAAAGCACGTCCTGACGCGCCTGACAAGCCACGCGACGTTCCCCAATGTCGTCATCCGCGGCGAGTCCGTGGGCGGGTCGGACGCGCTGCAGGCGCTGCACGAGGACGGGTCGCTGCGGCGCATGCTGGAGGGCGCGGGGATGACCGTCCGCGGGGATGTCCCGTAGTGTGTGCGAGAGTACGTGCTGTACTGTACTTTTATGGATAATTTTATGCCCAGCGCTCCGTCTCGCTCCGTCAGCTGTCGACTTCATGCGCTAGACGGTTCCTGTCAAGATTTTAGCGCTCCATTCCTGAATCTCGACAGCCCAGAATCGATTAATCGAATCACATATGTGTATGCTACGAATGTAGTCCGTCGTGGTGTGTGCGTCGTGAGTGAAAGTAAAGCTACCATACTTGTGCGCAGAGGATGCACCGTCTACGTATTAAGAACCAATAGAAAGAAAGATGGAAAGTCTGTCCGTCTGCTGTCCCGACCGAATCCCGTCCCCGGCCACCTCCCGACTGAGTCCCATCCCCACCTGCCGCAAGGACATCCAATCCACTGTCGAGGAGCAAAGGCGGCCTCGCCCCCGGATGTAGAGCAGACCAGAGTACAGCGGAGAAGCCTACGCCCTTGAGCGCAGGACGCGCCAGCCAGAGACGAGGACGAGAAGGAGGGTGAGCAGGAGGCCAGCGAAAGCGGGGCGGGTGGCGAGGGCGCCGCTGCAGCCTGTGCAGGACCAGCCTGGAAAAGGGATGAGTTAAGATATGCAGACTAATGCAGTGGAAGAAAAAAGTGGAAGAAAGGGGGGGTTTATCAATCTAGAACCTCCAGCGATAAACGCGGTGGGCGGTAGGAGTGTCTCTCCTCCCATGACGAATCCCCCGGTGTCCACCAGCCGGCCGCATACCGCCGTAGTTCGTGCCTTGGCAGGATACATGTGTAACCACAGATCAGCGTGTCCAACTTCCGAAGAAGGTCCACAGTCGACGATATAAAGCGCAGGCGCAAAGACCAGATGCATGGGCGAAAGGGAGCACTCACCGTCTGATATCGGTGTATAAGCTTGCGGAGTATACAGTGCAAACGCGAGGGCGGTATTGGGGCTCATATATCCTGCGCGGGCGGTCGCGGTGGGGCCACGGTCGTCCCACATGTGCAGCGTATAGCTGGCTTGCGCGAGCGGGGTATTTGGGTGGGCCTGCGAAAAAGTTAGTTACAAACTCAAAAATTCGAAGTAATTGGGTGAAGAGGCTGACCTGCTGATACGAGTAGATATCCCACACGACCTCCGTCGCCGTCCCTGGTACCTTCCCATCGGGATCTGGGCCCACAGCATAGGTGTTGCCGTTCGCGCACACGGCGCTGAGGGTGAGGCTCGTTGGCTGCACGAGCACGCTGGTGAGGTTCCAGCCGATGGTGACCATCTGGTTCTGTGCGATCTTGAAGAACGACGTCGACGTCTGCGGCGGCTTCGTGATGGTCGCGCCGCCGGCGGGGTTCGTCGCCGCAATGGAGGGGGCATTGGACTGGGACGGGGTTACGACGGCGGAGTCGGTCGGAGCCGCCGAGTTGCTATTGGACCCAGAGGCGGCATTGGAGTTTGAGTTTACAGCGGACATGGGCGACGACGGCGAGGGAGAGTGGAGACGAGCAGGTCGTGGGCTGTTGCAAGAGGCTACTAGCACTGCCACCGGGCCCAAATGACGTTACCGTTTCATGCTTTCAATATTATGCTGACCTTCAATTTGCCCTTCAGCTAACCTTCTGGTTCCTCTGTCTACCTCTTCATGACCGTACTTTTGGCTCAACCTGACTGGTTTTTGAAACGGCTGCTGAACTCTGCTGAATAGCGATTCCAATTACAAAGCCTCCATCTATTTTTAGAACAGAAATCTTCGTCACAACCCGAATCGCCGTTTTCTGGATTTGACCAGGCCGTTCCTACCGCACTGGCTTAGTCTCGATAGGGATACTCACTGAACTCCTGGAAGCGTGAGTCCTTTTCCCGCCATCCCCGCGCTTGCACAATCAATGACTTACAGATTTTTCGATTGTTTTAAGCGTACTCCGAGCACAACCTGCGATTCTGCAGTATCTGACCCATTTCCGCATCTCAGCAGCTCTCAGAATGCGTTCTCTGCGTGGTATCGCATGATATTGAGGGCTGGAACTCCATGCGGGAGTCTCCTTCAAATATATAACGGAGATGTAAAGACTCGACGACTCTTTTCCGCCGACTACCAATCTGGCTGCTACTCCTGTTCTATGCCCGAGTTTTGCCACAAAGGGTTCATGTGATACTTCCAACCTAGCACATACCTCAAGAACTGTCGCACCAGTGGTCCTTCTGTCTGTCCGCGGGTGTCCGGGACGCTCAAGGGCTTGTGCAAAAATCGTGCTGGCTTTCTCTCGTTCGTCATGCTGGATTGTATCGGACAGGAGGCAAGTCCAATTATCTAAACCGAGGAGCAGGCTTCTGCATGTACGGGCTCGAGGTGAGCAAAAGGGTGTCGCTCACAATCATGAAGGCGATAAGATTGATGCAATTTTTCGCTCTCTGGAGGTCTTCAACCATACCTTTCAAAAGGCCCGGGTGGAGAATAGAGCTTGCGAAGATGTGGAGCATGCTACTAGTAGATGCCAACTTTACCAAGCATGCCGAAAGCTGAGGTTACAAGGGTAGGAGGGTACAACATAGATACACGACAGAAAAAGAAATCTGGACGCGACCCTTGGACGTATGCTGCCTTTATCTGGCGGGAACTGCAGGTGGTGGAGCCGTGAAGTATGGAATAGCTGCTCGGGTTTGGGCCTTGTGCAAGCGCCACCAGCGCCAACTGTTGTGTCCGGCGCTGCATGCGAAGAAGGCGATGGCAATGAGCATCACTATGATATACCAGTCGCGGTGGCTAACAGACATATATATCGGTCGACGGGAAGCTAGATGGATGCACTCACTTTGGGCGGATTGCCAGCGAGGCGATAAGTACGCTGACTGTTCTAGGGGCGATGTTAATAACGACCAGAGAGCGAGACTATTGAACATACGTGAGATTTATAATCAAGGCGACGGCTGGCAGACATAGTGGTCAACATAAGCATAGATAGGCATTCTATACAGCACAGGACGCTCACTCCAGCTAGTAAGTTTCATGTCGCTGAGTGTTGAGTAGGAGAATTGCCATGGTGGACGCACATAATAGCTATAGTCCGAGGCGAAAAGGCCATTCCAGATATCTATGAGAGATTTACCGCGGCTGCGGCCTGGTTTGGACGTTTTGAGAACGGAGCACTTGATGGTGAGACTTCAAGCTATAGACGCCCGATCAATGGCAGTGCATGGCACTGCCAAGCGTCCGGTCCGGCGGGCCGGAGGTTGAACTATCATTTTTTTTGGTAGGTACGCTTGAGGTACGCGGTATTTTTTACCCAGTCTGTGCTCTCTGGTATCTTCATAGTGACGCAAGCCAAATGCATACACCACACTTGAAGCTTAAAGCCTGGCATTATTTCTTATGCTTCATTTGCGCAATCGGTACAACAAAAACATAAACATCCAATAAACATCCTCCAGATTCGTCCACCTAACGGCCAGCGCGACCGGGGGCCACGTACTATCAAAAACTTCTGCCTGTACAGTTCTTGCGGAACCTTGTTAGCCTCGTGGGAGAACTTCAGCCGCAGAACATTGTTTTGACGCGGTCAAAATTTTCCAGTTGAGTACGATGGGCGTTTGGCAACTACTCCGTGGATACAAATTCACTACATGCTCTCCCAAATTACTGTGACTGCAATACGCACGACGACGAGGCGGTTAAGTCTGAGTCGGGAGGTCTTTTGATGCGGTGTCGAGTTTCTGCGGTTGTGGCCAGTCCGGAACAACAGGGAGGAGTGGGTGACGAATACAAGGAGGCGTCTGGAGCGCTCTATCGTTCATCTGTTGACCCGTCGGACTGCGAGGCATGATATTGATTTGGCCCGTGGGAAGAATTGTCCGAGATGGCCGGAGTAGTTTTTCAACCATGCACGTGACGCAAGCGGGTTGAATTTAATTATTGAAACGCGATCCCGACAACTGTGAAATCGCATGGTTGGTATTCAACTGAAAGTGAAACTGGGTGTATATTCATGGCGGAACTGCTTTGAAACACATTCACCAGTAATTATGTATCAGGTTTTCACCGCTGCCCATCCACGAGTCTCGAGGTCCGCTGTCCATTGGGCGGGGGTCATAGTATAAATGCGTGGAGCTCCCTTCGTGGGCTGGGCGGGTCGCCACGGGGTGGAAGTGCTGGAACTTTGTGATACACATTTTTTATTTGCCGAATTCTGTGGTCCAGTCGGTCCCAGCAATGTATGGCCTGTCCGGGTTTCCGGAGCGCGATGCCAATCGCTCAGCCGGCCACACAACTTGTAAAATCGTTTAATTATTTCGTCGATTGTTGGTCGTAGCCTTGGGTCTGTCTGTGTCATGTCCGCCAAGAGGGGCTTCAAAAAGTAGAGCGGTCTGTGGTGGCCACGGCCGTCATTCCATAGTGGGGTATGTTAACTGACATAAACTCAGGATTTGGAAAAGAACACACATCAGTGGATGGATGGGAATGGATGAATTCGCGGTCAAGCAGGTTTCCAAGGTAGTAGATGTCGGTCGGGAATGGATTGCAACTATCCCCGTCACGATGCTCCGGTGCACTCTTATCGCCACCTCGAATCATCTCCTCGAGGGGTGGTCCTTTGTCGGGGTCGTAGCGTCGAGAAAGGCCAAAGTCGATGGAATAATACCGCGGCCAACATGCAGTGCGAGTGATAAAATACGTGAGGTCGTCGTTCGTAGTGTTCAGTGTGAACTATATGGATATAGCTGGGAGGGATCAACCACGATATTGAGCATGCTACAGTCGCTGGAATATGTCAGTGACAGCATGAAAGAGAAACCTCACACGATACCGATGAGCAACAAAGTTTCTGTGCATGAATTGTATACCCTGCTTCTGGTTTATATTGCACCCTTATTTACGGGAGAGACTCACTTCGAAGATCTGACGAAAACAATCAACCACTTCTCCGACAGTTTCGAAAATGGGCTCGAAAAATTCCTTTAACTGGGGCATCACAAGGATTTCCCTGTCGAAGTCATACGAATCCTGCAACACCGCCAAGATAGGAATGCAATGGTTCCTCGGGTCTAGGGACAGCGAGGGCTGGCCAAAGAATCCTGCTATTTCAACTTCAAGTGGATGTATCCGTTTTGATACCGATTTGAGGATGACCTTTTTTCCGTCCGAAATGCGCTCTGCGTCCATGATGTCTTTTGTCTAAATCAAACGGTGAGGGTTATGGCCTATAGCTATAAATTAACTCGCCATATGGTGTATGTTTATATCCGTCAAACCGAGTGAGCAGTTCTGTCGATGACACCGGCCCAATGCCCACCTGGCCTAAGTCGGTAGCCAGCCAGCTCCAGAAACAAGCGGTGATTGAACCAATATAAGTCATGCGCATGCAAAAGACTTTGGTTGGGCATCTCGCAGAACCGAGTTGGACAAGAGTTGGATGCTTGAAAAATGTCGATGTTGCTGCCTCGTGTTGCAGACGTGCTCATCATACTTATGTCCCGATTCGCTGATGCTGCAATCAATGGCATGTCAACGCCATCCTATTAGTAGTAGTAGTATTACACGCTGGGGAAAAGGCCGAGGCACCGTCCGGACTCCAGCAGCCCCCCGCTTGGCCCCCGCCCGATGCGTCGAATTTCACAGCGAGTCAACAATGAGTGTTTTTACACAAAGGAAATAAAGATGACAATTCCTTTACCGCAGAAATTCGGGACGCTCAACATCACCGGTCGTCCTGTGAGAGGCGTTCGGAACACTGCCACTGCCGAACAGGGCCGAGGAACGCCGTTCCGCTGCCAAATCGAATGATGATGCGAGATGATCCGATTGATGTTCGCCAACCTCGCTCTTCTCAAAAATTAGAATCATCGTTCCTCGTGATTCTTATGTGTTGAGGTCTAAATCAGTAGGAACAGTCAGCATTTCATCTGTTTATAATTTCCTTGATCCACTCAGGGGAGTTAACGGCGCTTTCGCGATCCCGCCTCATTAGAGCTCATTAGAAGGGCCCGCAGTGTCAATGTCAGGTGGTTACGGGACACCTCTAACATCGAACTTCATGTCTGACCAATCCACCGACTGCGGGGTTGGATTGACTGTTTCTTTTGCTGCATGGGGCTCCAGTTCGCAACCTGAGAAGCCTCACCATGTCCCATCTGACCCCATCGATTTTTCTGCCGCCGGTCTCCCCGAGTACGAGGACTGCTATGCCATCGTCCTCGACTCTGTTCTTTCGAAGCCCGAACTCTCCTCATCTTGCGGGAGGCGGAAAACTTCTCCCCGTGGACAATTGCCGGGCTCAACAGTGGCCCGGGCACCGAGGCGTTTGGCGTTTGTCGACACATCATACCGCAACGGCCAATTTAAGCTCTCCCAGAAGCTATTTTCGCAGCTTCGGCCGCATTTCGGCGCCATCGAGGAGATTGGGGAGGATATACACATACGGGATCATGGTCCTTGCAAACAAAGATGGCATCTGGTGCGATTGAACGAAAGGCTCCGGTTCCTGCGTTACCCAACCGGCGGATTCTTCGGGGCACACGAGGATATACCCTATTTTAACGAGTAAGTCTGAAAAATCTGCAGATTGCTGCGTAATAACTCAACTCGCAGAGATGATGGGCAGCAGACATTCTATACTGTACAGTTGTACCTCCCATCTGATTCGTCGGGGACGGATGAGAGCTTCCTTCCGCCCCAGGGTGGAACGACGCGTTTTCTATCCCGCGAAGCGGGAACCTATGCGGATGTCGAGGCGATTCCCGGACGGTTTTTGGTCTTTCAACATGCGGAGTTGCTGCATACTGGAGAGGAGGTAATGTTCCGGCTTTGCGTCTCAGATGCGTGCTGATAGTGTGATATGCATAAGGTAACTGGCGGTGTCAAATGCGCCGTGAGGTCAGATATCTTGTACGAGAAGGTGGGAAATCCGATTCCTGCTGGCATCGACCGCGCAAAGAAGGAAAGTACGGTAATTTCTGTGGTTGTCTAGATCAGGATAATTCTCGTCGAAAACAATGAGATGTTGGGTAATTTCAATTTAACAATTTACCAATGTGATATCCGTCTATGTACGTACACCTCGAGTGAATATTGAGGCGGGACAATCTTGAATCCTTGACCTCAGGGAAGATTGGCGAATTGTGCGAGCATCAGCCTTCAAATCGCCACAGCCAGTTTCTTTTAAACCTTAATAAAACATATGTTCTTTCTCTACAAATTGTAACTCGGAGAAAGTTCAAGTTGTATTGCACGCAGATGCAACATACATATGTGGTATCGTATGAACAGGGTAGTGAATAATGCCTATGAAGTTCGGTGCGCGGGGTGGACCCAGCAAAAGAGCTGGCGAGCGAGGCTTTTACCTTTCTTCTTTGATTTTAATACGATGCGAGCTACACGGCCTTTCGTAGGACGTGCTACCAGCAAATCAACTGCAAAAGGATGAGTGGAAAACGAAAACGTGCTGAGGTGACACTCACGAGTTTTTCCGTCGTATAACTCAGCATTCATTTCCGCCGCAGCCTTGATGGCGCGAGCCTTGGCGTCGGCAATTCGAGGCCACGCCTCTTGTTGAATTCTGCAGAATTTCAGTCACGACACAAAACACGACGATGGCTGCCTCTAACCTGGCGATCGCTTCCACTTCCTTGTAGTAGTCGGCGGGATCGTTAATCTCAGTGACGATAGAGAGATCGTGGCTGAAGTTGACTGTGACGATGGGCGGAGACTCGTGCTGGCTGCGAATAGCTGCGTTATCCTTCGAATGTAACCCGTCATTGTGGTCCTCCATCGTCCCCAAATTCGTCGGACTAATAGGTGCTTCGGATGTACTAGGGCGTTGTATTTTCGCAGAAGTTGGGGCTTGGCCGGTCGTTGAAGGCGAAGCCTCAATAGGCGCCTTGATTTCAGCAGCTGCTTTACCTCGGCGGAGAACCTTTGCCCTTTCTACGTCTGTTCCCAAAAAACGGTCGTGACGGTCCAGTTCGTCAAGGTCCAGTATACAATCTATTGGTGCCTCGGTATAGAGCGTCGGACTTCGGACTGTTTCAACAAAGAAGCAAGAGACGTAGCAATCTTTCCACGGGAAAGGGTTTGAAGGTCGGAGTGGAAGACGGGACGAAGGATGGGCATCGTTGGTCATGGGAACAATCGGTACCGACATAGACGGCTCCATGCACCTTTCCGCAGAGGATTTTGGCTCCCCTTGCAGAATGAATTCAATGGTGGTTGAATTGTAGGGCTCCCAAGGCTGGTAAAAATCTTCGCGCTGATCCCACAAAATGGGTCAGAATGTATCTCTCTAGCCACAAAGCCCACTAACCTCTGCTGCGAGCGCCACGTATTGCTTGCTCACCAGGTTCTTGCAAGCAAGAACCGCATCGGGATCCTCGAGAATTCTGGGATCTACGGAGGCCAGGGGGTCGATTGTGAAGACGACAAAAGCGCCGGTAGCTGGAAGTATCTCCCGCTGACTTCCCATGTTTGCTAGTGCGTCGGTCATAGTTTGAGAGTGATGGAGCAGGAAGAGGTGCCACAAGTACCCCTTCCCGATTTTCTTAGAGCACAGAACAAGAGATGGATGCACCCACGCGAGAACAAAAGAAAAATAACAAAGGCGGTTGCTATGTTGTTGCGCTTGGCATATTTGGTTTGGACCCACAAGATCACGTAACGAATGATCGACCTTGTACTTGGATGTCATTGGCGTCTTTCCTTTGTTACCGCCACAAGAACTCAGAAGGTCTCTTGTTCTACAATTGTTTAATCTGAGTTATAGGAAATAAATCCTCTTTTTCTTACTTTAGAGTTTCCATCGCAACATCGAAAGAAGGTCAAGTGGCGCGCCTTTGTCTGGCGCGCCCTTGTTTATTGTATATAAAATGAACGCGCAACCACCACCTGCCACTCACATCAGTCTTACTAGCTCACCTCATCCTCATATTCCGCGGCGCTTAAACTATGGAATGCGAATGCGAATTCCGCCAACTTACAGCCTCGTCGGCAATTCAGCCCGGAGATATATGTTCTGTGGCGGACACATCTGTGAGGCTTCCCTTTATGAAGGAGATTCTCCATGGAATGTGTCCCGGCCCCTCGCGGCGAAGGGCAGAAGTATGGTATAACCAACTGAAGGATCCTTACCTTCAAACTGGGAAAATAGAACCACGGCCATGTGTGGTCCTTCCGTCCCGCAAAGACGGTACGGACGGGGACATATGTCTCATGGCAACTTTCGAAAAAGTCGATTTCGAGCAGGAAGACACCCCCGGGGTTCCCAAAATCTACCGCGAATTCATCCTTCCGGTACTCCCAAACTCTGGAAATAGTAGATTCGGAGATCCCATCCGCACTTGTCCGGATTGGTGTTTCGAACCTCGGCAATGGATTATTGCTGTTCCTATGCAGCCCAAGACCGGAAATTCAGGAGATCTTGAGCGGTGGAGTCCAAACGGAGTGCATCTATGCCAAGATACGCTCCACGACTTAGTGTCCGCTTGCCGTAGAAAGCACCACGCATGGGAGAATAAACTTAGGGCAGGAACTATAAATGCCCATGATTATTACCGCAATCTGAAGGTACGCCTAATTTCGCTATTTTTCGCTTCAAAAATGCTCAAATATCAGTACAGAATTCAAAGCGGAGCCCAGAATCTGTTCAAACTAGTCCGACGACCCAAAGCGAGGCGGCAAGTGTAGGTGCTGCTAACAATTCACTTACTGCCACCACGTTTTAATTTTTGGCATTCCAGTCGATACCAAATCGTTACTTCAATGGATCTATGAGATCCAAGCAAAGCTACAACGGCAATTCGTCCCTAAGATCCGGATCAATGTCTCATTTCTCACCACCGGGTGAACTGACCTGTTCGACGGGTCTATTCGCCAAAAACAAATCCCACCAAACTCGCCCCATTTCAATACGTCTGGCTGAGCCATCAGCGCCGACCCCGTCAACTGGTCTTTTCGCCAAAAACTCTCCTAAAGAGGTCGGCCCCACTTCCGGACCGTCGCCTAAGACTACGGAACTCCAAGTTAATTTCAAGACTCTGAGCGTCACCGAGGTGGGGGTCATCGCGTCTAGTTTCATACTCCCACTGACTTGAAATATGTATTCCCAGCAGCTCCCCCGACCAAGAAAGTCTCGATCATTGCGGTCCTTCGTGACATGGGGATCTAAATTCTCTGTGGCTCCGTCGATTGCAGTAAGCCATTCACTCTTATCGCCTGTTCAAATAGTTAAAATGCTTCTGACGTAGGAAGAGCCTGTCATTGAGAATGACGGCTGGACTTCGCAAGTCGACAGAAAGAAGCGTCTACAATAGTTTCAAGTGTCCATTTCTTCTGTTCGCGTGATATTTTAAGTATCCTTATGATTATTCCCTCACCCTCCTAGTATTATATAGACCGCTTTGCCGCTCCCTAACAAATTCCGCTGCTCTTTGAACATATTCTGTCCTTGTCAGGCGTCCCACTCAATTTTAGCCGAAGGATGGTAGTCTGCGACGCATAGAGCCTGTGCGGCAGATTTGGACGGTATGTATGCATATACTATGGATATGCACATATATAACTCGACCATCACATCGAGCTGCTCATTAATATCATTGTACACGGTCTACATATCGAGATGACATTCTCTAATAAATAACTATGTAGTATTCTAATTCAACTTTATGCAACATGGATCAGTAATTTGTCCGAGGTCGAGATGAACTGCTGAGGAACTGTCGAGCTCGGCTCTCCGGGGGAGTCGAATCAACCGAACCCGCAGCGGAGCTTATGGCATCGGACCGCTCTACGTATTCTGTCGGGGCATCACAATGTCGACAGTTTTCCACCTGCGATTATATAGTCAAAGGATTCTTTGCTTTGAAGAGTCAGGTTCTGGACTTGTGAGGTCAGAAAAACGGTTAAATAGTAGAAGAGGTTCCCTGTTCAGCCTCTGAGCTCAGCGGTTAAAGAGAGCCGATATTGAGAACGATTCAAGCTCAGAAAGAGAGGCTGCCGAAACCCGCCAGAAACTTCTGTGGGTGGCCAGATTCAATAATAGTCAAGACACATACATAGATGAGGTTAAATGCTGTCGGGAAGATAGAGCCGGGTTGAAGTACATGAGTCCCTCATTCTTTCGCTCCGTTTTATACTCCCTGAACGAACAAAAGAACAGGACTCATCGTCATGTGAATCAGAAGTTCATGCCTCGGGCAAACTAAACCACTATTGTTTGAAAGACAACAAAGTCGAAGAACAGCTTCCTTTTTGGCTAACTATTAAAGAACAGCCCGGTCTTAATTGTGCATTCTGGTTCAAGTTGAACTTGGCATATTGAACTGTGAGAACATCGAGTTGATCCGATGATCCTAAAAGGTCGGATCACGCAGGGCCGAGCTCGCAGATAGTACTTATGTAGCCAGGAAAGCTCGTAAAGACCGCCTCATAGTGACCGCTAAAAAATTCTTCTGTGAAGACTATGCATATATATATATATAGTGAGGGCCAGGTATTGAACGTTGAATCGGAGTCGTTCAATCAGAAACAATAAATGAGGGTCAAAAACACGCGACGAGAAGAGTCTTCAGGCAGAGCGAAGCGCCATCCCGGAGTTTCGCAATTCAACTTGCATGCAGGCAGTTATTGGTCTTTCAGCAAGGCAAATTGAAGCGTCGTTTTGTATCGACATCTCAGTCCTTGGTAAATTTCTCTTCTTCGCTCGAAGGAATTCAGATGCGGTTGCCTCGCGTAGCCTGCGGCCAATACGTTTAATGGTACTACTGGCATTTCGTTGCCGGGGTATGGTACAGTGTGAAGGGTATCAGTTAACGAGACAGTTGATCTGCTGGATATCCCAGTCAAACTCCGTGGTCGTCACTGCGCTGAGTGAGAATGTGAGCGTCTGGAAAAAGCGACGTGACATACCTCCAGCTGTAGAGCTCATATGCTTTCTCGGTCCTGCATTCAGATACACCTGATTTCCCGACGCGGAGATGTGGATAGTCGCCAGTGCAACAGTCTGGCCTATCGAGTCCTATTAAAGCACAAAATCTCAGTCAAACGATCAAGAAAAATTGACTGGCAGAAAAGACGCACGAATGTGCTCCACTGCGACGCGTTTGGGATCGTAGTGCCGACGTAGTGGTCATTGTGCGCCTGGGAGGTGGTCAGCACGCGTATTTCATTGGTTCGAAGAAATGAGGACTGCCTCGCAGACGACCCAGCCATTTTCACCCAACGGAAAGTGGAACCGGACGCCCTTGTCGCTGCCGGATTCCAACTCTGCCCGGCTATGATTTGAAAGTCAGTACGGGCGCGTGCGCAAAACGTATGAAGCGCACTCGGCGTGAACTTGGATGGCGAGGACACTGTTCGTCGAGTCAAGGTACTGCGTGCCATTCTTCGACAGGGTGTAGCACTGTCACATATATTCGCGTCAGGAGTCGCTGAGGTGGAAGTAGCAAGTGACGCACCAAGGCTGGGTCCAAGGAGACCCGGGCAGCAACCTGCGACGCGAGCGCGAGAGCAAAAGCCATGATTAAGGTGACTCTCCACATCATCCAGGCGCGGGTGGGACTAGCGGAAAGAGCGTGCAAGTAAGCGAAAGCCAGGTCAAGAAACGTGTGCCTCTATATATACATCTCGAGAGCGGGGTGCTAGCCAAGAGATAGATGATCATGCACGTTCAGGTGGAAGAGAGGTTGCGAAGGGTTGCGACCACATGCGCGCTGGCCGTCATTGCCGCTGATGTGATGACTACACGCCTCCCACTTGTCTCCTCATCTCATCTCCCTCTTGTTCGTCGCCCTGAACTGCCTTCATCTGGCGGGAATACCACCTGGATTACCACAGAATCCAGGCAGATTGAACGGCATGAATCCAAAATGGCTGGTTCTCAAAGAATCTGCCGCCAGCTGGTCTCTTGCCGACACATGTGCATCGCTGTCTTCGCGCGCGTACTTCTTGATCTCCTGGACCCCATGACAGCGATCCTTAAATATACTTGACTCCGTCTCTCATCTTCCCAAATCGTCTCTCTTGGGTCTGTTCCTCGCCGGAAGAGCTCTTAGCTTCAAGCTGTCCTCCACTCGTTCACTTTTACCATGATTCCTTCGTTATGTGTCCTTGCTGCGTTTGTTTCTACCTCTCTCGCCGCCGTCAAACCCATTCACTCACACAATGATTGTACGTCCAAAATTTTCACCGCGATAACGCGTTCATCTCTGTCGCAGACACCCGCGCTGTTCCACTGTGGACTGCTCTCAATTTGAGCATAATGAGCGTGGAAGCTGATGTCTGGTGGCGAGACAGCCAGCTATACGTGCGTGATTTGTAGTTGTTCTGCTATCATTTTATTCATATTTTCCCCAGGTCGCGCACACCAGCGGCGAGATAGACAAGTCCAAGACGCTCAACAGCCTGTATCTCGCGCCCATCCTCGGCATCATCAATGGCTCAATTCCATCTGCGACCCCGTTCGTACTCCCTCGCCCTGATCATGACAGCATATGTTGACCCTTCCTTCTCCAGCATCTCAGTCGCAAACCCTTTCCAGCTGCTCATCGATTTTAAAACCGACGGCCCATCGTGCGTGCATCCTGCCTTTCAGAATAATCCCTTGCTAAACTTCCCCAGAACTTATGCACCAGTGCTTGCCGCCCTGCAGCCGCTGCGCGCGGCGGGAGCCCTCACGACCTACGCGAACGGGAAGCTCACGCAGGGCGCCGTCACCGTCGTCGGCACGGGCAACACGCCCCTCGCATCCGTCCTCGCCTCGAACCCACGCGACGTCTTCTACGACGCCAATATCCTCCAGCTCTACAGCACCAAGCCCGGCGCCGGCCTCGAGTGGGGGCCCGAGATCGCGCCGCTCGCGAGCGTCAGCTGGGGGAGTGTGTCGAACGTCGCGCGGATGCAGGAGCTCGTTCTCAACGCGCATGACTTTGGCATCCGCTCGCGCTTCTGGGACACGCCCGCGAACACGGCGACGTGGAACAACTTCTTCGCGGCGCATTCAGACTGGGTCAATGCGGACGACTTGCAGGCTGTGAGCAACGCATGGGTCGCATTCAGCAACGGCAGAGCGCTGGCGGCGAACGGGATGGGAAATTTAGATGATGCGGACGATCAAAGTGATGCGCAGGCAACCGATGAATCAGCTGCAGACGACGCGCAGGCAGACGACCCGTAGGCTGTATTCGGTTCTCGCTATCATTATTAGTCTAATTATTGTGCATCGAGCACTCACGCTCCCGGTGTGTGTGCACCATGGCCGGACAGTTTAGAGCAGCAATGGACTTGTGCGGCACACTGAGAGACATTTTTGCCCTGTACAGTAGACGACTTTCAATCTAAGTGCGTAGATTTGCAAACTCGTACTTGAAGAAACCGTCGAAAGCAAAGGATGGATCTGGATTCTGGACTTGGACCTATCTTCACCGTCGTTTGGAGATCCTAATCCACAAAACAGAGCAAAGCGAGAGAAAAATTGAAATGTTCCACAAGATATAAAACAACGGAAGAGCAATGCAAGGGTCTGTGTAAAACAAAAGAGCAACGGTCCGGTCAAGCATTCACATCAACTTTCAAGGCGCAGACGCAGGCTCAGTCGTTGTCTCTGGTTTTGATGTGGGCTCCGTCTTCTCCCCCACAGCCTGCTCCGTCACCACCGCATCCCCAACAGCCACCTCCGTGTCCTTCCGCCCATCCGTGACATCCACCTCCTCGTCCGCTGCCGGTACCGCTGTGTCGACTGCAGGGGCGGGTGCCTCAGCTGTCTTCAACTCCTCCTGCATCACTGCGGCGTCCGTCTTAGGTGCTGCAGTTTCGGCCACCGGCCCACTAGTTGCAGCCGCGGCCTCCGCCTCTTTGGCGACGGCGGCCTCCTCGATGGCGTCTACCGCAGCAACCACGCTCTCTCTCTCCATCCCCTTGTCCTCTTCCGCCTCATCAAAAGCAGGCGGCGTCGCCGGCTCCACCGAAATCATCGGCACCGGCCCCTCCTCAGCCTTTTCAGGTGCAGGCGTAGCCGTAGCCGGAGTCGTGGTTGTAGGCGAGGCGCCGTCGGGCTTGTTGGGGGATTGCAATCCTTGCTCGACTTCAAGCAAAATGGGGGTCTCCGACTGCGGAGCCGTCGACGAGGACGGTGAAATCATGGACATGGCACCCGCAAGGGGCGCGAGCCCCGCTTCCTCGTCCGACGTCGGGCTCGGCGGCTCCTCCCGTTCCCTCTCCTGCAACTCCCGCTCCCGTTGCTGTATATCCCGCTCCCGCTCTGCCTCTGATTGCGATTCCGGTTCCTCCACCAGAGGCGCAGCCGCAGTCTCGGCCGCAGACGCAGACGCAAGCCCAGGCTCGACGACGGGCGACGCCGACACCGAAGGCAGGTCACTCAGCATTTGTTTCCCGGCCGCCGCGAATGCCGCATCAAGGCCGCCGCCTTCCTCCACCGCGCTCGCGGGGCTCGCGGGGAACCGCCCGTCGCGGTCCTTGTCGCCCTCGAGCATCATCGTGTCTGTGCGACTGCGCCCGTACCGCCGCGGGCTCAGGGCGTCATCGAGCCCGGGTGGGCTCGCGCTTTTCTCGCGTCCCGCGCCCGCATCAGATTCTGGTGAGGCGGTGTTCGTGTCGACGTGCAGTGCTGCGCCGAGGAGGGTTGGCGGTGGCACATCCGCCAGCGGGACCATGCTCCCGCGGCGGTCTCCCGGCGCCGACGCTGGTGCGGCGAGTGCCCGCGGGATGACGAGGAAGTCGGCCGGAACGAGGTCGAACTTCTCGGTGAGTGCGAGGAAGCGCGCGTAAAGCGAGCTCTCCGCCTCGGCCTGCTCGAACTCCTCGCGGTGGTGGAAGTACGCGTGCGCGAAGATGCGGCCGAGACGCCGTGCCAGGGACGTGAAGTGGCGGTGGGATGTAGCGGGGATTTGGAGTCTGATTGGAGTCAGTAGACAGTTATGAGGGTAACAAGGTACCCACCTGGAAGGAAACGCGCGCGGGGAGTTTAAGAGTGCGGTTGCGCTGTCAAGTGTGTGCAGGATGTAGTCGATGGCGCAGCATTGCTACAAGTGTATCAGTCGATGAAAAATAACCATAAAACAAATTGAAAATGGACTACTAGGACTAGTCGCGCGCCAGGTTACTCCCTGCTCCAGCACAGATGCACGGAATGTCGTCACTCACCTCCATCGCCCCGTCATTTCCATGCGCTACACAGAGATACAGCCATTCGCCAGCTTTCATCTCTGGACAGGTCGTGCGCGTGCACACCTGCTGCAGCATCGTGATCAGCGGGTGTGAGAGGTCTTGTGCAAGGCGTCTGCAAGTGCATACGTTGAAGTCGGGTTCGCGGAAAACTAGAATGGCACATACCGCAACTGCTCGTATTTCCAGCACGCCTCGTCGACCTCGACCTTGCGCTCCTTCTCCTTCTCTTTCGCGTCCTCTTTTGCATCATCTGTCTCTGTCTCTTTCCCTTTGTCCTTCTGCTTTCCGCGCCCTGGGACAGACACGATCGCGTCCACGTCGTGCACGTCGAGCCGGATGAGTAGAGAGATGTACTCCTGCAGCTGGAAGGCGCTGTCGAGAGAGGACAGTGAAGGAAGATTCTTGACTGGGTAGAAGGTAGAGATACGGGAGCCACGGAGGGGACGCTGTAGCTGAACCTGAGCCATGGCGAGCACCGAGGATGCAAGAAGTCAGGTTGCTTTGAGGTTGGTGGCGACGAAACCAGAAGACGTTCACGTGATTTCGGATCATCGGATCGAAAAGTTCAAGCACTGCTGCACTGCAAAGTTGCATCAATATGTAAGAAGCTTAAAGCGGATAGCTGTGAACTTAATAGGTGGCGGTAATAACTTAAAAGCTTGAAGTGAAGGTTGAAAATGAAAGGGAGCTTGGTGTGCGACACAGCTCTCGCAAAATCTGCCTTAAATCTGTATATCTAACACTTCCCGCATGTTCGGTGCGTCCAATTTGCCTGTGAACTAAAGCCATATGTTGACTTGGCATGGATCGCGATTCGGTCAAACAATACTTGCCCCCTATTGTCACCCATGCTATCGCGTGCGAGCCGAGAGCAAGAGACTTGTGGCGTTGTATAACCGTTGGCCGACTTGTATTGACTTTAGTTCGCGCTCGCCCCCAGAGAATCAGAAAAACTCACCGCAACTTGGAGGTCTCGGGAGACCTCACCAAATAAATAAAAGCAATGAGAAGATATATATTACGAGCAGTAACGGTTTATTGGGAAGAGTTGCAGGATTTTGAACATCCCCGAGATGACCGAAGGGCTGTGGATTTAATGAGACAATGCGTATATTTTCAGTGATTGTAGTTCTCGGCTGCAAGTCTTTCATCCGTTAGGTTTGTTGACGTCCTTTGCGAAGTTGAACAGGCATTCCTTCCCGCTGGTTCTTGAGATTCGAGTAAATTTCTGATGTGAGTTACTTACAGAGCGAGCCAAAAAGGTAGAGATGAAATCATGAGCAAATTTCCAAACGCTTAGATTTAGAACTGTAATTGATTGGAGAATCGTATTCGTGGATTGTATACACAACCAGTAACTAGGTAATAAAATGTTGAATAGTAGTGTGAGAACGGAACATGCGTTGGAAAGATGAGTTCATCGTCTCCGCCTTGCCTTACTGACCTTCTGCGTCCAACCGTCATCTTTAGGTGCGTCCTATACGCAGGTTAGTTATATTAATGATCCGCAGAATTGAGCCTACCCCAATGGACGTCGCCGACAGGATTCCCCTCAAAGATGCCCGAATGGATATAATTGACCGAGATTTTCCTGATGCAGGACGAACCGGCTGCATGCAGAGTCAAGTAGTCAGTCGAAGTATCAGCTCACACCCAAAGACCCTCACTTGAGTAATGCCAACGTTCTTGAATTCAACTTGAAGTTCCATGATCTCCGAGATTCCCGGTTGTTTAACAGAATTGGATGGTGGAACGAAATAGTGCTGTTGGCTTGATACGGGACCAACTTGTTCCGGAGAGTTTTTGGCAAAAAGGCCTTGCAAACGCGGGGAGTTTCCGGACAGGAAAGACGATGTGACAGATGCGATGGACGACTGGGTATAGCCCCAACTTTCTGACTGGACGCATCCCCAAACTTGGGGTGAGCTGAAGCTGAGAGTTCGTTGCCAACAAGACTTACACTGCTCGCATTGGTACCCCTGGCACTGTTTCCTCCAGATTTAACGTCATTTGCTGCCTGACATGTTGATTTAGCACTGGATGGACCCAACAAATGGAATTATAACCGCACCTTCAGATTCTTAAAATACTCATAGGCAATATTGGACTTCTTCGCCTTTATCTCCCAGGCAATCGTGTTTTCCCGACACGTATCGACTAGGTGGGTAAACATTTCCTCACAGAGATGAAAACCATTTCCTGAGGACGACTCCATCCAGAGTGGAAGGTCTTGGGCGGTGCCACGTATAGGTTTCATGGAAGTAGCTATGATCCATTGATTAAATTTGCCGCACCATCGTGGACACGAATCTAGAGGATCTGGATAATCTCCGGTGCCCGGGTTTGGAAGCATCGGGACCACAAATTCTCGGTACATTTTGGGAAATGAATTTGAGCTGGGATCCTTGTTTTCGAAAGTTGCCATGAGACAAATCTCCTGATCCTTCACACCAATTCGAGGTGGAAGGACAACACATGGCCGGGGTCCTTTTACGCTTTTGGTTGGACGAATGAGGTTTTTGTAGTATCGATGGGCCTCCGCCTTGGCTCCGGGCACTGCCGAGGCCATTCCCCTGAGGATGTTTTGCATGAAGGGGACTTGGACAGAGGTGGTCACATAACAGATGTCTCCCGCCTGCCTCGTTGGCAGCTTTGTCGAAGTCGAGCGTGATTCGCATGTGCAGAGCATTGTGGTGATACAAAGTATCAATTCTGGTCCGTCTTATATGAACATTTGGTGAACAAGGGCCTTCAACCAGGCCCTGATGTTCTCTGCACGTCGATGACGTGATGGTTACCGAGGTACGAGGTAAGTTTTGTTGAAGCGTCTGTCTAGGAGAGACTAATGGTTACCGCCGACCGGCTACATAATAAGAACAAGAACTTGAGAAAAAGAAGAACTTGAATGATTCAAAAACATTACATATACTGGGATTACTTAACTGTGCGAACAGAACACAAGGCAAATACCTTATGTAAATGCAGGCCCGTCGAGCAGGCTCACGATTGCATCCATATCCTGCAATACTACTTGTGTATTCCTTGTACATGTATTCTCGCATTCAGATTCAGAGTCAGAATTACTAATCTTGTGGGTCCATGTCTGATTGATTCCACATGATAATCACTACTTACATGACGACCCCACAATAGCGCGCTATTGTTCTTTGAATGGTACTTGTCTTGTTCTCCAAGGTACAAGAGCTTAGTCGTCTCGACGTCGAAAAAAAAAACGCGAGTCTCTTCTTTCTCGATGTCTCGGGAAATTCTGCCAACGACTGGGGCCTGTGTTGTTTTTACCATCGATCCCCTCGCCTCCTTGGGCCCGAAGATTCTTGAGGATCCTGAAGCTATTGAGGCCTGCAAGGAGCTCGTCAACAAGAGATATGTCGCTTTCATAGGGGGGGTAAGGCAGAATGTACGCATTGGAACCGGCTCTGATTTGTTGTCCCCGCAGCGGCCGTTTCTGTATCAGCCTTTCGAACCCTACAACGAATGCATGGTCGAATTCATTCTGCAAGGGGAACCGATGGCCGTGCCTGACCAATTCTTGGAGGCATCCATGTCCGTGCCTATACTTCCAGTCACGATTGAAAATCATCCGTCTTCCCGAGTTCCTCTGAAACCATCAAATCCGCTACCTTGGAATGACTGTTTTTTGTCGCCTATATGGGGCGCGACGGTCCGACACCCAACTGCCTTCACAGAGGATCCAATCGACTGCCTACTTGACCTCAAAGAATTGAGCAGGCACGACCGGTTTTTAGGCAGCGATCTGACGAAAATCCAAAATCGACGCTGGGAGGCAGGGGAAGAGGCCCCGGATAATGATGCTGCTTCCACCACTGTCAGCTCTTTGAATCAGGATCCGACAGCAGACGATTTCAGTGCCGCGATGTGGCTAGACGATGCGTTCGTCCCAAGCGATTCTTGGCAGCCTATGATCACTGTTAATTTCAGCCATGATCTATCGACGGTCAAAGAGCTCAACCACCCTGCGGACTATTTTAAGGAGGTGGAAGCGATAAATAGGTCAGGGCGCTCTCAACCTTGTGTTCTTTATTGAGAACTCTCCCCTAGGGTTTACGAAGAGGCACGGTGCAGAATTGCCGAGGCCAAGTCCCGTGCTATCAAGGCCGCAGCCGACATGGATGCTGAATTATACGACGAGAAGACGAGTAAGTGTGGGTTGTGCACATTTTCTGGCTCAAGTTCATTCTTTTTTCAGTCCGCCTGCTTGTCGCGCGTCCCGTCAAGGGTCGAATAGGTCGTGTTATGTCGAGATTGAGAAAGACGAGTAAAAGGATTGCCCGTCACCTTATTTGCTGGGCCCACCCTATGCGAATCCGGTAGATATTTCCAGGTAAATTGTACACAGTACGGCACTACGCTATGACTCGTAAAAATACCAATCACAGTCCGTCGCAGTAAAAGAGAACAAAATCTTCCGAGGCGGAGGTCTTGGTTCCATTGGTTGAATACGACCATGTTCAACGTTGAACTCGGAGAAAGCGCCGGAACGTTTGTTCAAGCATAATATTAATATATGTAACGATGAGTAATTTCCTGGGGAATATCTAGGATACCCAGAACGCAGGACGGACCCAACAAATAAGCCGGCGAACAACACTTTTGCCTGTCTTCCTTGATTTTGACAAAATGCCGGCTGCTTGGCGTTTAGTGGGACGCTCGACCAACAAATTGACTGCGAACGTAATCAGTAGAAACGACAAGAGTGCCACGAGCACACTCACGGGTCTTCTCGTCGTATAATTCAGCATCTACGGCGGCCGCGGCTTTGATAGCACGAGCTCTGGCTTCTGCAATTCGCCGCCACGCCTCTTCCTGAATCCTGAAAAAATCGTCGATTACGACAGAAAACGCGGCGATGAAATCACACTGACTTGGCGAGAGCTTCCACCTCTTTGTAGTAGTCCGCGGGATCATTGAGCTCGTTCACCGTCGAGAGGGCATGGCTGAAATTCACGGTGATGATGGGCTTCGGCGAAGGATCTTCAGATAAACGATCCACGGCTTGGGTTGAGTCGATGGCACGGACGGAATGTGGGTTGGCCGTGGGAGATGCTCTATCAGCTATCCGACCCGTTTCTTCGCATAGGGCCCTCTGCCTTGCCAGATCTGCTATCAGAAAACCGTTGTGTCTGTGCAGTTCGTCTATGCTGAATCTGCAATCAATCGGATCTTCGGTCCAGAGCGTCCTGCATCGAACCATAACAGCCCAGAAGGTCGACACATAACAATCGTTCCAAGGCAATGGAGTTGATGGCTCCATGGGAATCCGTGAGGACGGATGTGTGTCGCTGGTTACAGGGACTATGGGAATCGACATGGATGGCTCGATGCATCTCTCCGGAAAGTCTCTCGGGCGACCTTGCAAAATGAATTCGACTTGGCACGTGTTGTAGGGCTCCGACGGCTGAAAGAGGCCTGTGCGCTAAGAATGATAAATCTTGACATTTAATTGTATGGGCAAGACTCCCGCCTTACCCTTGCCATCAAAGCAACATATTTCTTGCTAACAAGGCTCTTGCAGGCTTCGATCGCTTCGTGGTCCTCAAGTAGTTCCGGGTCCAAGGAAGCAATGGGGTCAATAGTTAGCACGACACAAGCGCCGAGTGTTGGAAGGATTTTACGAGTCATGCTTTGTATAGGTGCAGAGTTGGCGGAAGGGTTCCAATGCGGAACGATTAGTGTGGCCTTTTAGTAGCTCACGGAAACAAGAAAACCCAAAGAAAGCCTCTATAAAGAGAACAAAAGGCTATTGTGTTTTGTTGTCATGACACCGAGTTTGTGCGTTGGGAATGTGCACATAAGTCAGGAACATACTTATTTGAAATACCCTTATTTCGTTTCCTCGAGGTACCACTTTCGCTCAATTGCTGCTCACTCCAACTTCAATTTAACCTGAACTTCAACCGTGGGTAAGGCCAAGGTAAAAGGTAAGGCTGTCTGATCCGATGATCCGGACATCATGTGCTTAATTTTTTTCAGGCCTGAAACAAACGTTACTATCCGTCTATCCTTTGTCAAGCTTTTCTGCATTTGCATGGTCCCAAGCCCCCCCTCCCATTTCAACCTCCATTCGAACCGCATTCTAACGTGCCTTTATTTTTCTTTCCCCAGAAAGCTAACCCCCGAGGCCAATGCTAACGCGGCGCTCGACTTGAAATGTGCCGTGGCCCGTCTGCGGCGCTTTTCTTCTTCTTTAACCTCTCAGTTGTTTTGGTTTGGCGTGTTCCTCCTGGAGCGATCTAAGGGGTGCAAAGAGGAAGAAAGACCTTACATCTTTTACGCGGTACCCATTGACACGAGCGGGGACGTGGATTCCATTACACAACGTATCAGCGGCCACAAACGTAGGTATGTAAGTTCTATTCGATAACGGTTGATGTGCCCTTACAGCGCAGAAAGAGTCAACGGCGGTCTGAGAACCGCTCACAGTTCCGCTTGGAATTCAGTACCCTTCCTCTCGCATCGTTCACAGCACTTTTTGTTCCCCGGCCCTCGGCGCAACGTTCAAATTCATCTCAACGGGAGGCAGGTTCCTGCTCCTGCTTGAGCTCGAATCGCAGGTATGTCCGCATTCTCATTCTCATTCTTTCTCCTTCTAAAATTTCATTCCATTAATCGCTTCTTTTTACTTACTTGGCTATAGATTGTTTCGCAAGCTCGAAGATCAGATTAGATTCCTTTTCGCGACTTCCTCGAACGACTCGAGAATCAAAATTAAAACCACATCGTCGCAAAACAATCCCATTCACATTCATATTGATTACATCTGATACCCCACCTTAAGCTTCCTTGTACAAGCAAACCGCAAACCGCAAACCGCACACTCCGAGTACTAGTGGTATTCAGCTCGGGTTCCAGGTGAGCAGATTCAATTGAGGGCAAGCAAGTTAGTTAGTTATATGTATTGCACGCTAACGGTGTTCTTTATTGAAAACTCTCCGTTCGGATATAGGTCACAGCCGACATGAATGCTGAGTAAACAGGACCAAGTTTTTTTAAATAATCAGGGTTGAGACGACAAGTTTTTTTAAATGTGTTTTTAAATGTTTAATGTTAGTAATACCACCGATCCGGCGGTACAGTGCAGCCGGCGAGCTGTATTTAAATAGCTGTAAACAGTATATTGAATAAGGTCTTTAAATCGAGACGACGACCTTTGTTTATATCGGATTTAAACCTCGTGTTTAAATGCATGTTTAAACCAGGCATTTAAATATGTAGATCGTGCTTAAAGCTGGGGTTTAAACATGTGTTTGAACCGGGATGTTAAATACTTAAACAGGCATGTTTAAACCGGGTCTTCAACCAAACGGCTCTAGAGTCCAGAGTTGGGTGCCGGAGGAATGAGTCATCACATTTTCCAGTGGACGCGTGATGATAACGTCGAGTAATTACCGACCACAAGGGAGCAGGAAGATGTCGGAAGGAGCCTGCAAGGAAATATGGAGCCTATGAGATAGCGTCAGATTGAATGGCCACTCACGAGTGTCGTCACTCAGTGAACTTCCACATGCTGGATGCTCCACCGGTGCTTTCCCAGCGCATCCTCTCGACAATGCAGAAGCGTTCGCGGAAGGGATACAGGGAGCTAAAAGTGCGACGTGGTGGGAGTGGCAACTGGTAGGACGTGGTGGTAAGACAAAAGAGGTGACACGGGAACCAAAGCTAACCAAAGCCTTCATATCAGTGGCTGGGGCTGTCAAAGCGAATCACATCCGATCAGTGGCGGTGTCGCTTCTCTTGTCTTCCACCACCACATCCAGTCGCCACTCCCCACCATGCCGCACTTTCAGCTCTCTGCGTCCCTTCAAGTTCCGTGAACGATTGCTGCATTGTGTGAGAGGATGTGATGGGACAGCGCTGGAGCGTCTGACAGGATGTAGGCGTTGAGTGTGAGTGGCGAGTGGCATAGCTGTTGGTCGTTCGATCTGATGTTCGCTTCTCGTCGGCACCTTCCAACGTAAATCCGGCTGTCCCCCTTGTGGTCAGTAATTCTTTGATACATACTTTCCCAATCTGACATCGCGCCCCAGTGTGAACTGGGAGGGACTTCGGCAGAATTCAAAGCAGGTTTCAAAATCTGTGAGTGTAATCCGATTTAAATCCAGCAACCAACTTTAAAACCCAATTAAAACCATCTGTTTAAAGGCCGGTTTAAACTTGATTTAAACATGTGTTTTAAACACCACCTTTAAATATGACGAGTAAAAGGCCCAGTTTAAACATGTGTGTTTAAACACCAGGATTAAATTGGTGTTTCGTTGGGGCCCAGTTGTTGGAATCAAAGACCTCATTTAATACACTGTTTAAACGTTTAAAAACACATTTAAAAAAAGCTGTCGTCTCAACCTTGATTATTTAAAAAAATCTCCTACTGCGAAGGTCCTCCTGAATTCTGCGAAAAGAATTGTCAGTTACTACACAAACAAGGCAGTTAATTCGCTCTTACTTGGCAAGTGCTTCTACTTCCTTGTAGTAGTCCGCGGGATCATTGAGCTCCTTCACCGTGGAGAGGTTGTGGCTGAATATCACGGTAATGATAGGTTTCGGTGGAGTATCTTCGGATACATGATCTACAACCTGAGCCGGGTCGACAGCACGGACTGTATGCGGGTTGGCTGTGGGAGATGCTCTGTCAGGTATCCGACCCGTCTCTTCGCAGAGGGCCCTCTGCCTCCTCAAATCTGCCCTCAAAAAACGGTTGTGTCTCAGCATTTCATCTAGGGTGAATATGCAGTCGATCGGATCCTCGGTGAAGAGGGTCCGGCATCGAGCCAAGACAGCCCAGAATGTCGACACATAGCAGTCGTTCCAGGGCAGGGGAGTTGATGGCTCCATGGGAATCCGCGAGGAAGGATGGGCGTCGTTGGTGACGGGAAGTATGGGAATCGACATGGATGGCTCGATGCATCTCTCGGGAAATGCACCTGGGTGACCTTGCAAGATGAATTCGATTTGGCACGTAGTGTAGGGCTCCCAAGGCTGAAACAGGGTTGAGTACTGAGCGAACAACAGCCAGAGCAAATGGTTAGTCTTGAGGAGTTCTTTACTGCGAGAAAACCGCCTTACATTCCTCATCAAGGCGACATATTTCTTGCAGACAAGTTTCTTGCAGGCTTCAACAGCTTCAGGGTCCTCGAGAATTTCCGGGTCCAAGGATGCGATGGGGTCAATCGTTAGCACTACACATGCACCAATAGTGGGGAGAATTTCGCGAGACATGCTCTCAAATCGGCGGTCGCAGTGGGCTCTTAACAACCCACAAAAACAAGAAAGTCTCCATAAAGAGAACAAAAGGCTATTGTGTTTTGTTGTCATGACACCGAGTTTGTACGTTGGGAATGTGCACATAACTGATGAGCATACATATTCCAAAACACCTTATTTTGTCCCTCCTCGGGGTACTTTCGCTCAATTTGCCGCTCACTTTCCAACTCGAATCTTGAGTTTCAGTCGAACTTGAACCGTGGGTAAGGTTGTCTGATCCGATGATCCGGACATGATGTTCATGAAAGCCAAGACCCGCGCGGACGCGGAATCGATCGATGCCGACGCTCGCACACGACACGAATCGTCCCCCCCACCGTCCACCTCGCCGAGGAAGAGGAGAAAATTCGTGCGACAAGGGAAGAGATTCGTGCACAGACATATCGACTCCGCGCGTCCGGCTGCGATCATCGATGGCGCGGTACTCCGCCAAAATAAAATAAATCAATAAATCGGGATCCGCGCCGAAACGGCATGATGTGCGGGGGAAGCAGGGGGATTCGGGTTGGAGTGGATGCGGTGGGGCGTCAGGGAGTGGAGGAAGCGTTGGGCTGTATTTCGATGCGCGAACGGAACTCGGCGCGGGAGGGGAGGCATAACGGGTGCGGATTTGGATCTGGAGGCGGTTCCACCGTGCCTCGGCCCAGCGGACTCGGCGTCTGGCGTTGGTTATGTTTGACCGCGGCGCACTTGAAGCCGCAAGTGATTCGCGTTTTCTTTTCGGTATGGGGTCGGATTCGGAATGGCACGGCCGGCCTCTGCGAGCGTATAACGCGGACCACTGGCTGGGTAGGATGCCGCGCCAAAGTCGACGCGGGAGTTCGCACCGCGGGCCGCGCCACCGGACTCGTTGAGCTGAGGCTGGAGCGCGTTCGAGCGCAAACAACTGGGCGATGGCGTCGGCTGGGCGCGAATCGAGTCAACGGGAGCGCGTCGGTGCGGCGGAACAACTTGCTGCGCGCGGATTTCGGGTCTGCACCTGCTCGTGAGGTCGTTTTGAATCGCGGGGGGTTTGGGGTTCGCGGACTCGGGCTTGCGACGCGGTTATTGAGGAGAGTTGTGCGTGCGGTCAACTGCTTGCACTTGCTGCACACAGCTTGCGTGGTATGGACGCGGTGGTGTTCCTGCGCCAGTCAGCGGGATACATATGTGCGATGAAGGTGCACGTACCAACGCCCGCGGGCGCAGAGGCGGAGACACGGGTCCGGTGCGATGAGACGGGCGTCGAGTTGCGGGTGTGGGGTGGGCAAAGCGAAAGTGCCGCCACCTGCCGCCACTGCCGCCATTGGCGGCATTTGGCGGCAATGTTGGCGGCACCAAGTTGGCGGCAATTTTTTGCCAGCCAAATAAGATTGTATGAGGCTCGTTCACAGCTTTAAATGCATACTATGGGGGCTACACGGCATATACTGTGAATTCATACCGGTAGACTGACCTTTGAGGTGCATAAACCCCGACTTGGCGGCAAAATCTTGGCGGCAGTTGGCGGCAATCTACCTGTTGGCGGCAATTTTTCTGGCGGCAGTAGCGGCAAAGTTGGCGGCACTGGCGGTAAGTCTGGCGGCAGTTGGCGGCAATTCCGGCGGCAGTCCGAAATTAATGGCGGCAATTCTGGCGGCGGTGGCGGCACTTTTCCTGTGATGTGTCACAGGTTGGCGGCAATGTTGGCGGCAGTGTACAACCTACATGGCGGCAACTCACTGGACACTATCCAAATTGCTTCTTGCAATGTATTCATGTGTACTTCTCTTTTCATTTAAAGCAGAGTAACCGCAGTGAGAAGCAGTAGAGGAGGTTATGAAACAAGTTGAACATGCCTTCACTGGTTCAAATGTGTTCTGTATTTCGACCACCGCTAGTGCTACTCACCAGCTGTAGAGCAAGGAGTCTTTGGAAAGAATCAACTGGCAAGTGCAATTGTAGGACACATTCAAACCGTCAGTGGAACGTAGTTCATACTACAAGGAAATGCTTTCATACGAAAATACAAATCATATCGGGTCGAAGATTTTACTATCGCAACCACTAAGCAAAGAGGGAACCGATTCGAGCGACTTGGGATTGATGGGAGTCCTACAAAGGCCTCAAGTCCCTCATCCGCTCCACAAATCTCCTGATCTTTAAGCCTACAGAGGAATGTTCAACAAACTCTTCATATCAGTATTATTGCAACAATCACATCAAAATTCACGTCTATGCAGTTTCTCATAGCTTAACCTGTGTACACAGCTCTAATGGAAAGTAGTATCTACGCTCTGAAAAATCGAAAATCATTGCCGCCAGAATTTCAACCTTGGCTTGGGCGGTGGTGGCGGCAATCGGAGTGTGACGTGACAAAAAAGTGGCGTCACTGGTGGCGGCACTTTCCCCGAGTGGCGGCAAATTGGCGGCAGTTTGCGGCAGTGGCGGCACTTTCACCGTGCCCGTGTGGGGTAGGGAGTTCGCATGTAGCCGCACACTCGAGGCGTTGCGCGGATTCGCGTTGACGAGGAGGTGTGCGGCTTGGAGCTGTGGGAGGTTGATGCGAAGGGCGTCGAGGCTCGCAGGTCGTGCCGCAGCGAAGGAAGGACAAGGACGTCATCGAGACAGTGCCAAGCCTCTATCGATGACGAGGGCGTATATAGCGATGTAGTTTGCACAGCTTTGTCTTTTTAGGGTTGCAGTATAAGCTGCTCTTCTTGAGCGCATCAAAAACCATACGTATGTGTTTTTCGTGTTCCTCAACTGTCTGGGACGAAAGCACAATGTCGTCCAGGTAGACATGGCATATCTTGCCAATCAGGTCGCGTACACGCCACTGTTGTATAGCTGGTGCGTTACGGAGACCCTGCGGCATAACTAACCATTCATAAAGGCCCAGTGGTGTGTTCACCGCGGTATACTTAATTGATTCTGGATCCATAGGCGAGCATAGGCGTCTGGAAAAAGCTGTCCGTGAAGTCAATCGTCGTCCAGATTTGACCCTTCGCGCAGTCCGCCAAGATGTCATTCACGCGACGTAGTGGAAATGAGTCGTGAATGGTTTTTGCATTCAGCGGCCGGTAGTCATTTACCCAACGAGGGAGGGCTGACTTATCCGCTTTTGGAATCAAGAATGCTGGCGATGCATACGGCGAGTTCGAGGGACGAATCCGACCCGCGTCAAGATGACCCTTTATCAGGGTTTGCCACGCTTCCTTGTATTTCCGGGGGCTTTCATAGGAACACAATCTGAAGGCCAGATCGGCATCTTTCAATTTTATTTCACACAGTACATCCGTAGGCAGATCATTCACATGTGGCATGGGTTCGACATGAATATTCATTCTTTAGCTTATCTGCGATCGCGTTTAGCTCTTCCCAATGGGCGAGAACCTCAATGCGCTCCCGTATCGCAGCAATAACATTTACTGGCTCGAAAAGATTTTCCTTCTCGAGATGTAGACGGCGGGCATCGCACACAGTCTTCAGCTCCTTTGCCATCTCTTTGTGGTCGTGTTTCGTTTTCTTCACCCGCTCACGCAATTTAATCTTGGGTGCCGCAGCAGCTTTCGGTTCAGGAGGGTGTAATAGATCAAAACCACATCGTTTGTCTATCGCCGTTTGTGCGTGATGATCTACAACTATTTGATTTCGAGCGAGCCATGGTAGGCCCAGTATAACAGGTGCACAAAGGTTTGGTGCTACGATCCTGCGTACAGTGTGTGAAGTCCAAGAATTATCACGGGAATGCAGGGCAAGTTTTACATATTCGGAAAGTAGCGTCGGTGCAGGATTACTGGGATCCGCGAAGGCGAGAGATATGTTCAAAGGTTTGTGCAGCTGGAAACGGCGAAGAGCGAGGACGATGATGGCCTCAACCCTGGCTCCCAGCTCTTCGACCTCTCCCAGTCGCAGCCTCTCACTGACTGGTCGCAGACCCAGCCACCGCCACAATGGTCGCAGCCGACATTTTCTGGGTTCGGAGACAATGAAGGGTTCGGGTTTGAACAAGCTCCGTCGACACTCGCCTCTTCCTCTCCCTCATCCACATCCGTGTCCACATCACACAGATCATCTCAGGGAGTTGTCCCCAGCACACCGGTGGGCACGAAGCGCAGTGCGTCCGACGATATCCAGACACCGTGGGGCAACAAGCGTGGGAAGACCAGTGGTTCTGATGCGATCTTGTCTCTTGGCAAGTCTGTCGACAACATTGGGACCGCTCTCCGTGACTGCTTTATGCCGAAGGAGTCGTCTGCTGTCTCGCCAACGAAGCAGGTTACGAGAGCGCGTAAAATTGCGGAGGACGATCAGGAGGCCAACGTGATCACTAATGAACAGCGTGCAATCCTCAGCCTCATTTTTGGTGGGGACCCAAAAACGGCCGATGCCTATGTTGCCGAAAAAGATTCAAATGGTCGCTTGACCCTCGCAAAAATTCTAATCTCGCGTTTTTAAATACCATTCGTAGAATTTGAGTCAAATAGAACAAAATCTAGTTGCATAGAATAAAATTGGTTCGCTAGTCCAAGGGCTCGGGCTCTAGGTCATTATAATAATCCTGATCCATCACATTCTGAAGATATTCCTGGTAGTCATCCCACATCTTCTGAGCCAGGCGCTCCCGGGTATTTTCTGCCCATCGCTTCTCTGCTGTTGTGGTGTTCAGCGACGTCGCAAGTCGTCCAAAATCGATGTCTTCGTCGCGGTACACGCCCATGAGATTGTCCAGTGCATCTGCATTTCCGAGCCATCGGTCAAGGTCTGTTTCATCATGCTCCAAAATAAAATTATGCAGTGCAATGAGGGCAGACGGAATTTTGGATTGTGTCCGCATATCATAATGAGGTGCACGAGTCAAGATGGTCCAACGATGCTTGACCACCCCAAAAATGCGCTCAACAACATTACGCGCAGATGCATGGCGTAAATTGTAAAGTTCCTTGAAATTCTGCGGGCTATAAAATATTCAGGTTAAGCACAACAGTAACCAAGGACAATCTACTCACCGTTGAGCATACCGTGCCCATTCCGCCAGATGATATCTGGTACTTCGATAGGGGATGAGAAGGGCATCACAAATTCCAAAGCCTGTATTCGCAAGATAGCATTTGCCCTGGGGGATTGTGAAACCGGTGAGGCGTGCATTGTTGTACATAGAGGCATCTGCCGAGCAGCCATCCCAGCCACTAACGAAGAACAAGAAGCGCATGTCGAAGGAGACTGCTGCAAGGCAGTTCTGCGTAACACCGCCTTTTCGGTTTCTGGCTGTATGAATGAACTCGGCTGACGGAGAACAGTTTATATGTGTTCCATCAAGTGCACCCAAGACGTTTCGGAAGTATGGCCACCATTTGGGATTGCTACGGATGGCCTCTGGAATGGGATCATCAGCAGCTGGTAGGCGAACATATCTCTTGTAGAATTCGCCACCACAAAAGATGTCAAGGATCTTTCGAAAGTGCCTTCAAAAACATTAGGCTCGGCAGTGTGAATAAAAAAATAGTTGTACTCCGATATTGTTGTATGTGAGTGTTGAAACCTCTCTGCCACATGGTCTATGGCCAGCCCAGTGACACAAGTGTACAGAAAGATTGCCAGTGATTCATCCAGTAGAATATGTGCATTTTGTGCTTCCATGTATCCAAGGGCTCGAATTTGGAAAACAAGGGCAAGGAAAACATGCCGGCGCATTCCTAGAGCAATATATATTCTGTCGGGATGTCCAGAGAGTAGCTCATTGAGCCATGCCCGGCCAGAGAGAGCAGAAGTATGCATCTCACTCTTGAAGTACTGTGGGCTGATGTACATGGCCACCCCAAGTACAAGATACTGCACCAGAGCAGCTATAACACTCACCACCCATCGCACTCTGTCCCGGGGGTTGTTATCCATGCAGGGGAGGGCATAGATGCAGTACAAGATAGAGAGATTATCGCCTGGTTATTACGGGCCGCTACGGTCACGCATGACATCAGCATCACATCACGCAAATCTATTTCTTATTTCTTATTTCTTATTTCTGATCTCGACTCCGGAGTAACTCTAAGACTAGACCCGAACCATGGTTGATCAGCGCGTGAATTTCAACAGGGAGGTTTGACATGGGGCCTTCAATGAGGCAATCCCAGACGAGTTGGGGAAGTGAAATCGGTGTACTCACTTCACGAGAAAGGTCATCTTCGGTCCCAATGGAGTCGTCGGAATCATCGACGTTGGGGATGATGGCGGAGACGGTGATGGCGGTGGCCTTAGACTTGCTCTTTGCATTAGCGCGCGCCCGGTCGACGTGGGCCTGCGTCAAGGTCTCATAGCTCGCAGCGTCGGGCCAGTCATTCGGGCAGTTGTGGCTGACGTGGCCGACGAAGAAGCAACAACATTTCTGGCACCCATTGTTATCGTCCAGCAGGGTCTTCTCGTCCTCTGTAAGCTTCGGGCAGTTTCGAGTGCGGGTGGATGAGGTCGAAGAAGTGGAGACGGGTTTGGAAGAGGACGCGCTCGGCGGCTTCTTCGAGCTGTGGTCGCCATCGGTGTCAGCCTTGCACTTCAGAGTCTCTGCACGGTGGAGCGCCTCTGCGATGCGCATCTGTTTGAGGCGGTCGGCAAGGTGTTTGTCATCTACGCGGTCAACCTCGACCCTCCACGCATTGAGCTCGTTGAGTGCGACGGCGCGTGCGGGCTTATTGCGGCCGTATTTGTCCTTAAGGTCCTGGCACATTCCGGACTCCAAGGTGTGGCAGAGCTGCGCGGCGTCAAGTTCGGACTCGGTGCCGATGAGGAGAGTATGGTAGGAAACCACTTCGGTGGCATAAGAGGAGAATTTCTGGTCGATCTTTTGGTGAAGCTGCGCGATAGTGTAGAGTGTATCAATCTCCCAAGTAGCGTCGAGGAATTTAGCAGCAACGGCAGTCATGAAGTCTTCAAACGTCATAGCGTTGAGGCGGGTGCGGGTGGGTCTGTCACGGATCCAGTTCTTAAACTCTTGGTCACGGATGTTCCCAATGATGGCCGCAACACGCTCAGCAACGTCCACCTTTTTGAAGTCGAAGTAGGTGTTGGCTGCGGCGGAGAAGTTGCTGAGCAGCAAAGGTGTCATCGGGCCTGCATGGAGGACGGGTGGTTTGCCAGAATTCCTCGACCCAAGGGCCAATGGTAGTCGAGTTAGTCATTGGTCATGGAGGGGAAGAGTCGCTGTCCGACGAAGGAGGTGAGCGACGACGAGGAGGTGGCGGTAAGGGCGGGGCAGGGGCAGCGGGCACGATAGGTGGGGCGACCGGACGTCGAAGACAGCGGTGGTGAGTCAAGTGGAGTCAAGGGGGATGGCAAGGAAGTTTCGTTCTCGGCGGTGGTGGTGTTCAGGCGCGCTGCGCCGTGGGTGACGAGCGGGTGAGGAACGGTAGGCAAGCGAGACAGTTTGGGGTATCAAAAAATTTCTTGGGGTTGGTGGCGGTGCAGATGGGGTGATGTGGCGTTTCTGTGGGGTCGTGAGTGAGGTGTGCTCTGGCTCTCACGGTGGGTGGGATGTGTGAGGTATGCGCCCTAGGCGTCTCCGTGTGAAGGAGGTCGCGTGGTACGCGGAGGCAAACAGAAGCAAAAACGACTATCAGAGATGGTGGATCTCTGATGCCGTTATGTGAATACTGGCGGTGGGTATTGTGAAAAAAGTGGAAACTAACTATAAAAGAAAGCGAGAAACACTGAGAGGATCGGACAAGATCACAATAAAACCGATGTATATGGGGAAAGCAGAGAAGGTGGTGGTCAAGATACAAGAAGAATATCGATTATGTAAGTAATCATGTCCTTTTATAGTCAGTATCGGGTAAATCCGTGAGGCGGGTTTACAGAATCGGCCCTCAACCAACCAACCCCCGTGGGAATTTCGCTTATATCAGCCTCAATTGTGCTGATGGCGGTGATTTTTTCGGACGGGGGCCATCAGGGGACCTTGCGGCGTGTATTCCGTGAGTTGACAGACACATTTGGGTCACGCTGAACGAAAAGACTTTCCCAAAGTCCAGACCATTTTTGCTCATCACATGATAAATTCCTTCTTTCGGACACATCAAATCCCTGATAAGGCCTGGTATAGGAATAATGTTTTGGGTCGAAGCTCACGGTTACACCAAACGTTGTGGGACAACAATATTCGGTTTCAGCAGATAAAACTACACCAAGTTAGGGCGGGTTTCGAAATACTGCAGAAGTGGACCCCTTGGTCACATTGCACAACAATTATTTTCCCAATAAAACACCTGTTTGTATGCTTTTTCGTGCCTTTTCACACATTTTTTCACACTTCACAACATCTTTTCATTGTTCAACAAAATATAGCAGTTCACCCTCAACAAAAGAAAACTTGAAGAGAGAAAAAACTTTTTTTTTTCCGCAGATTTTTTTTTTTTTTTTGGGTGAAGTGATCTCATCACGTGATCATATACCTTTTTGGGAAGTTTGCATGAAAATGAGCCCTTATAGACCTCCCAGTGTGTCCTGAGACTTCAAAATGCTATACAAGCAGTCCACCATGTGTTAAAGCTGCGGTGGGGTGAGAGACCCATTGGAAAGCACTCAGTAGCCCTTGTGTACCTAGATCTGTTTTTGACCTCCATAAATCCAAATGGGTGAATATTGGGTGTTGGTAGTAGACCTTGGGTGCTAGGTCATTTAGTGGCCTGTCGAACACCTCATCTTGACTATTAGTGTGTATCTTGACTATTAGTGTGTCTCACAAGACCATTGCAACTGCTGGAAGTCCATGTTTGGTCTTGTATCCTACTTACCACGCCACGCGAGGTATCATGTGACCTTCCGCTTTTGTCTTTCCCAGGAAGTTTTTTTTTGGGAAGTTTAGAAAAAAAAAATTTGAGAAAGGGTTTCAGTTCTGTTTCCCTCATCCTGACGAAAATATTTACAACTTGAAATTTTTTTCATAAAGCGTTGAAAGATGTGTGAAAACAGGTCAAAATGTACAGAAACAGGGGTTTTGTTTTGAAAATAATTGATGTGCAATGTGACCGCCATAAAACAGGTGTTTGATTGGGAAAATAATTGTTGTGCAATGTGACCGCCATACCCTCTTGCATCGGAAAAAAAAGAAAAAAAAAACCCTTCCACAGTCCGATAAGATAATGCAGCGAGATTCGGGATAGGCGTGATGCGACCGTGACTCGGTCACTCCTCTTCTTAGTCGCGACCACGACGCGCACGAATCTGCGCTGAGCTTTTCCCCGCCCTTCCGCTTTCCCTTCTTTCTTTAGTGAGTGGTAGAGTTGTCGCGCGCCTCCGGCGCTTTGGGCCCGCTTTTTCCACTCGCTCAGAGCCAGCTGCCCTCCCGCTCGGAGCCCTCTGCGCAGCGAAAACGACGCGAGGTTTCCCCGTCGCTCCATTTCCCTCGCAGTTCCAGCAGCCGCCGAAGGCGGCCCAGCGGCAGAGCCGAAGGCTCTCTCCCACACCCACGCATCTCGTATCCTACGGGTTTGCGAGATTCGTGGTCCCCTTATCGTCTGCTCACCCGGCTCGTATACTCGAGTCGCTTATCTTATCGCTTGTACGTGCATGGACCACAACATCCCCTACAACCGCAGTCGTCCAAAGGGTAAATACAAGGGCCCTCCAGTAGTACATGCGGAAGACTCGCAGCCCAATGAATCCATCGACAAACGGCGGGCTCGGGATCCTCAGGCGCTAATTGTCACTAGCAAGCGCCGTGGCTACCAGGGAAGGCAGTCGAACTATCACCAGTCTCACAGCTACAGGAACAACAACAACTCTAGATACACCCCAAACTACAACAACACTCCCCGTGCCCCGCCTTCCATCTCCCATGTCCATCCCATCCCTCCATCGTGGAACGCGTCGCGCGCTTTCAATACCGCGTCCAGTTCGCGCGTGCCCTCGTTCACAACTACGCACACTTTAACACCGACAGCTACTTCACGCGACCCCGCCTCTCCGCCCCCAGCGAAACGCCGACGAACGAACGAGCCTGTTGTTAATATCAAGTCCGAGTCTATATCCATCACATCCTCCCCCGCGCCGCCCTTTACCCCCGCCCCCTCAATCAAACTCGAGCCCCGCACCCCCTCGCCCCCGCCCCTCTCCCCGCCCGCCCGCCGCCAACTCACCTCTGGCGCCAAACGCTACTTTCCCGTCCCGTTCGCGTGTACCCGGGCGTCTGCCTCACAATCGCAATTGGGAGCACCACACGACTGGGTCGCCGCCCGCCGCGCCTGGGCGCACAAAGAGGCTGCGAAGCTGCGCGCGCTGGGGCTCAAGGTCGTCAAGTTCTTCTTCCGGGACGACGGGATGGTGATCGAGTGGGTGAGCGGGGACGGGGAGCCGGTGTGGGCTGATACGTTGAGGCCTGTGAATGCGCGGGCGGGTGCTGTCGCGGTGCAGGAGGTCATCGATGTGGATGGCGTCGATACGGGCCCGCCGCCGTCACCTCCCCATACTCCCGCCGTCTTCGTCCGCGCAAACGCCCAGCTCGCGCACCTTGCTCTGCAGCGTGCGACGTCGTCTCCGCCGATCGAGGTCCTCGGCCGTCGCACCGATGTACTGCGAGTCGCACATAACCGACTCGCACACGCAAACACCCGACTCCCGCACCCCTTTGCACACGAGGAGGAGGAAGAACAAGACCAGCTCGCCGCGTACCAGCCCGCTACGCTGGAGGACCTGGTCGCGCAAGATGGGTGGCTCGCGGAAGACGTGCCCTTCGCACGGGATGAGGAACCGATGGGAGGAGAGCGAATGGAGGTGCGGGGGGAAGAGGAAACGGCGGAGGAAACGCAGGACGAGGCGCTCCACCGGCTCGCGGTCGAGTTTTTGCGACGGTGCGTTCTTTTCATTTTCCTCGTCGATTTCCACCCTACATCCTAATCTACATCCTAATCTACAACAACCCTAATCCTCCACTCAACAATAAATCCTAACTAACTAATATCGACACCAGCTACATCCTCGCCTTCGACGCGGACCGCGCCTCGCTCGGGGCAGCCTACGCGCCCGACGCGCTCTTCTCGTTCCGCAGCACCGCGTTCGAGGCGCCGGGGGCGTGGACGGTGCAGAGAGGGGCGGGTGCGAGTGGGGGGAGTGAGTGCTTTTTTATTTCTGTTCTGTTCTCGTTTTTGTTTTGAAGAGGGAGTGCTGATTTTTGGCTTGGCTTTTTTTCTCTTTTTGAATCTTCGCGGGTTTCGATTGTACTCGACTTTCGACGTCGACTACCACCACCGCTTCTTCATCGTCCGATGACACCACACCCGCACCAATCGAATCGACACCGTGTCGAATCGTTTTCCGACGCTGCCGCGTTCACTCGCACCACACTCACACCAGAACCCCCCACGATGTTCAAGCTCCCCAGGCTCGCGCAGCACCGCTTCGCGCCGCCGGGCGCGGGGAAGGTGGACGTCGACTTTGATGTGGTGGTGCTGGAAAGGGTGGCTGCGCGCGGGGCGATGGGTGGGGGTGGGGGTGGGAGTGGGAGTGGGAGTGTGACTGGAGAGCAAGCGCTAATGACTGGCGAGCAAGCGCTAGTGCCGGTGGGGGTGGATGGGGATGGGAAGGGCAAAGGAAAGGAACGAGCACGCGAACAGCCGAAGCTACTCCCCGCGACGGTCCTGCTCAGCGTGCACGGGCAGCTCGTGGGCCCCGGCGGGCGCCCGCTGGCGGTGGATCAGAGCTGGGTGTTGGTCAGGAATGAGGCGAGTGCGATTGGGGCGCGGAAGAAGAACGAAAAAGGAGGGGGAGAAGGAGGGACCAAGAGCGCCGCAGCCGACGCCGACGCCGACAAGCCGTGGCCGCTCCTGGCGCTGTCGCATGTGATGGTCGTGCGTGATACGCCGTGGGTGAGGTGGACGGGCGGTGGTGGTGCCAAGCGCACGGACAAGGACGGGAGGGATTGAGTTGTAATGGATGAGTGGAAGAACGCAGATTCGTAGGGGTGCGAGCAGTTCATGGTGGATTCGACCGGTTCGCGGTGCCGCGGTTCTTTGAAGGTGGATTCGATCGGTTCGCGGTGAGGAGCGCCTGACTCGGATGCCGGGATTTCTACACCAGACTATACTATAAGGATGGAGGGAGGGACGGAGATTTCTTGAGCAGATACATAATGGAAATGAAGTGTAGGTTAGTTGTTGTTGTAGGCGTATGCGCGATATCGAGTTCGAAGGAGATTACTAGACCAGGCAGTCGTAAATGAAGATCGTCGTAGATGAAGAATCAGTGAACTGAGCCTATGTCAGTGATGCAACAAAAAGAAACGAAACGAGCGTCTCGTGTCTTGATTTTCCGGACGAACCCGGAGGAAGGAGATGTATTTTCTCTTCCGCCTTTGCGATAATAATATCCTTGAATTGATTCATATACACGAACGTCGTACTTATGTCCGACCATCCTGGGCCACATTTATCCTTTACGAATTGAAGCTCGTATGAAGTTCAAAGTGTATTGTAAAATCGCATACACAGCGGATTGATAATTAGAAGGTCCGAAAAAAAAAAACAATATCTAGGGCACCCGGCGCGCGGGGCGGACCCAGCAAATAAGTTGGCGAACGACACTTTTACCTGTCTTTCTGAATCTTGACGCAATACGACCCGCTCGCCCTTTAGGGGGGCTAGGGCGCTCGACCAGCATGTTGACTGCAAGACGTTGAGTGAAATAGACGAGCGTGCTACAGCCTCGCTTACGTGTCTTCTCATCGTATAATTCGGCATCTTTGTCGGCCGCAGCCTTGATCGCACGAACTCTGGCCTCTGCCAGTCGTGGCCACGCCTCTTCCTGAATTCTGCAAGACATTCGTCAGTTACTACACAAATAAGACGATGAAAATCGCTCTCACTTGGCGAGAGCTTCCACTTCTTTGTAGTATTCGGCAGGATCGTTAATCTCAGTGACTGAAGAGAGATTGTGGCTGAAATTGACTGTGATGATGATGGGCGGAGAATGTTGGCTGGGTGTAACCAACTTGGCTGTACTTTCCGCAGGCGGTGGCGCTTGTACAGTACCCACTGAAGGCGAAACACCAGGAGCCTTGATTTCAGCTGCTGCTTTGGTTTCACGAAGCTCCCTTGCTCTTTCTACGTCTGCCTCCAGAAAGCGGTCGTGCCTGGATAGTTCCTTGCGCTCCAATTGGCAGTCTATTGGTGCCTCGGTAAAGAGTGTCGGGCTTCGTACTGTTCCACCAAAGAAGCAGGAGAGATAGCAATCATTCCATGGTAGTGGATTTGAAAATTTCAGCGGAAGGCGAGATGAGGGATGGGCATCATTGGTCATGGGAACAATGGGCACAGACATGCATGGCTCCATGCCCCTTTCCTCAGAGGATTTTGGCTCCCCTTGCAGAATAAATTCGATTGTGCATGAATTGTAAGGTTCCCAAGGCTGATAAAAGCCTTGACGCTGAGAAAAGGGAATCAGAAAGCATCTCCAGAGCAGAAAGCCTTGCACACCTCGGCTGCAAGGGCGACGTATTGTTTGTTAACAAGGTTCTTGCAGGCAAGAAGTGTTTCTGGATCCTCGAGAATCCTAGGATCCACGGACGCAAAGGGATCGATCGTGAACACGACGCAAGCGCCGATAGTTGGAAGCACCGCTCGTCGACTCCCCATGCGTAATTTGTTGATAGCGACGAAGTGAACGAGTGATGAGGAGGCACAGCCAGTTCCTGGGCTTTATCGAAGCGCGAATGAACAAGGTCACATACCACCGGAAAAAACAAAGAACAAAAAGAAACAAGTGTTGCTATGCCGTTGTGATTGGCGGGACACTTGGACCCACATATTCACGTGACCATCCTTGTACTTCCACCTACTTCCACCATTTTTTGGCGTTCCTTGTCAATTGTCAGGAGGTTTCTTGTTCGCCGTGACTAAACGGATCGCTTTATCCCTTGTTCAGAGTTTCCATCGCAACATTATGGCAGGAAAAGAAACAGGTTGTCTTGTCTCTCTTCCGTATAAAGTGATGTGAAGGCGCCGCCACCACAAGTCCACCACCTCCGCTCGTACAAAATCAACCTATCCGGATACTTGACAACCTTTACACTCATGGAATGCACGTGCAAATCTCGCCAAAACTCGATTGCGATTCGCCCCGGAGATGTCTGTTCCATACCAGACATGTCTGTGAGACTTCCTTTTGTGCAGGAACTCATTCCTGGGATGCGGCCGGGTCCCTCGCGAGAAAGTGCCGAAAAATGGTACGACCAGCTGAAGAATCCTGAAATTCGCACGGGAAAAGTAGAACCGCGGCCATGTGTCGTCCTGCCACGCCGGCTAGACGATACGGTACATTATACGGCCCGGGGCAGGGACATTTGTCTCATGGCAACTTTCGAAAAAGCCGATTTGGAACAGGAAAAGGCCCCTGGAGTTCCCAAAATATATCGCGAGTTCGTCGTTCCGGTGCTCCCAAACTCTGGAAACGACAAATTTGGATCTCCGATCCGCACCTGTCCGGAATGGTGTTTCGATCCTCAGCAGTGGATTATCGTTGTTCCAGTCGCGCCCAAGACCGGAAATTCAAGAGCTCTTCCGAAGTGGAGCTCTAATGGAGTGCATCTGTGCGAAAGCATGCTTCATGAATTGGTCGAGGCCTGCCGTGATAAACATTTGATATGGGAAGAAAAACTTATCGAAGGAAGTGTTGATGCCCAAGACTACTACGACGATCTGAAGGTACGTGTCTCTGTTGTTTGCTACATCCGGCTACGTCGGAGATCACAGATGCTCATATGTTACTTCAGAAGTCAAGGAGGTACGCGGGATCGACTCGGACTAGTAGGCGAAGTGAGATGTTCAGTGTAAGCGCTGTCGAAAATTCGCCGTCATCACCATATTTTTAAATTGATATCTCGCATGAATAGGCCTTCCAGTCGATACCAAGTCGCTACGTCAATGGGTCTGTGAGATCCAGACAAAGCTACAACGGCAATTCGTCCCTAAGATCCGAATCAATGTCTCATTTCTCACCACCGGGTGATATGACCTGTTCAACGGGTCTTTTCGCGAAAAACAATTCCCCCCAAACTCGCCCCATTTCAATATCCCTGGAACCATCAGCGCCGACCCCGTCGACTGGTCTTTTCGCCAAAAACTCTCCCAAACAGGTCGACCCCACTTCCAGACCGCTGCCGAAGACTACGGAACTTCAAGTTAATTTCAAGACTTTGAGCGTCACGGAGGTGAGGTCTTCGCGTCCAGTCTAAGACTCCCATCGACTGAAATATGTATTCCCAGCAGCTCGCCCGACCAAGAAAGTCTCGCTCGTTTAGGTCTATCGTATCATCTTCGTGGAGAGCCACGGTGGCCCCATCGATTGCAGTAAGTTATTCGTTCTCTTATCGCCTGTTCAGATAATTTAAATGCTTTTGCCGTAGGAAGAGCCTGTCATTGACAATGACGGCTGGACTCCCCAAGTCGACAAACAGAAGCATCTACAATAGTTCCAAGTATCCATTTCTTCTGAATCGTGCGGTAATTTATGTATTCTTATGATTATTATTCTCGTACCCGACTAGTACTGTACACTCGTGACTCCTCTCCCTAATAAATTTTGCTGCTCGTTGTATATATTCTGTCCTTGTTAGGTGCCCCCGGGCTCCTCACTTCAGCAGTCTCCAAAGCAGACTAAACGGTGGCCCTATGCTGCAAACTTGTGGTAGGTATCCGTTCTACACGGTCGATATAATGGTTCAAGTTGAATTTGCCCCATATTGAGCTGTGAGAATATTAAGTTGATCCGATGATCCTAAAAGTCGGATCATGTGGAACCACCCGGCCCGGTTCGCAGATAGGGGCTCCGCCACCACTTTTCCCAAGTACGAGGACTGTTACACCATCGACCTTGACTCTTTGCTTCCAAAGCCCGAACTTCTCCTCCATCTTGCAAGAGGTTGAACGCTTCTCACCATGGACAATTGCCGCGACAAACAGCGGCCCGGGCAGCGGGGGCGTTCGTCGACATACCGCAACCATCAGTAAAACTACACATTCGTCTTTGACATCTTTGGCATCTTGGGCAAGATGCCAAAGATGTCAAAGACACTTTTTCTGGAAAGACGCACATCTTTCCCTAAAAAGGGTCAAAAGTCTTACAAAGACGTTCAGTCTTGGGAAAGACGTCCAAGACAGCCAGAGTCTTAGCACAATCCCTGGCTAAGGCTGTTTACAGATTCCTCAAGACAGTACAAAGACATTGAAAGAACATTATATTGCTGACGAATAACTAATACAGAATACACGAATGCAGTGGGATATCATGTAGCATACAGAGCGCGGACGCGATGGAAAAGGCGTGTATGGAAACGACACAGATCAGAGTCGACACTCACCCTGAACGTCTCCGGAATGTCCGCATGCAGCGAGCAGATTGCGAACTGAGGTCTGGATGTCACGGTCAAACAAACACGTCAGATGCTGCAATTGTCAAAGTAGAGAACCACTAACGAGGACTGGGTCAAGCAATAAAGCAATAGGCACGCGATGACCGTCGCCACCAGAATAGACAGGGCCCGCAACTGGATTGATGGGTAAAGGGATGCTTGAACGCAGTTGAGCTACGGGAGTACATGAAAAGGAGGTCTTGAAGAGAGTGGAAGAGGGCTTGAAGGGGCTTGAAGAGATGTCCCAACAGAAGGAAGCGGGCTGAGGGGGCCAGTGGCAGAAATGTACCCAAGGAGGGGATTGGGTCTTGAAGAACTCAGAGTATGTTGAAGCCATCCATGATGCCGCGACGTCAGACCAGGGTAGAAGGGACGAAGGAAGGGACAAAATGAGGCGGCTGGGGTACGCTGGTGGGGGAAAGTGAGGGTAGGAAGCAAAAAGCGATGAGCCCACGTTGTAAATGATGCGGTCAATCACGCCACTTCCGCAGCACATGCTTCCCATCAAGCGGAGTTTGAATGACTTGTGCGATTTCAGACTTCAGTCATCGCCTCCCTTCGCGACATCACGTCCCTACCACCCCATAAGTAATGCCCAGGATGGTCTGGAACTCAAATGCTTACATGCCCATGTTTGCACTTTAGATCCTTGGATCAAGCTTGTACCACTGCAATTTTCATGACTTTATCCGCTGTTTCTACCGTGTTCCTCTGGGAGTTTCGGTGCATTTATTCACTTCTAATTGAGAGTACTTGAGCTCCTCGGGCTAAAATATGTTTACAAGCATCCCTGCACCAAAATCGAGGCAAAAGAATTCCGCAAGATGTAAAGCATTGTCCCAAAGATCAAGACTACCAAAGATGCGGGATGAAAGACTAAAGACGCCTGTACCAAGACAAGTCGTGCTGGGATTGCCATGGCGTCGATCATTACCGCGACGACTGCCCTATCATCAACTCGTCGGGATACCGCGACACCCGCGGCATTGTCGATCGCGGGGAGACCTCTTCTATCCCCACTTCGTTGAACATCGCGCCCACCGTTCCAGAAGCTAACGACTGGACTCATGTCTCTTACCGGGGCGCATACCGTGCCCGAGGACGCGGTGGACGCGACGGGAGCCGCGGCGGTGGACACGGCAATTATCGCGGAGCTGGTCGAGGTTATGTCGGAGGTTTCAGTCGCGGCTTCGACCCGTACTCCTTGTGATTCCCCGAAACCCTTTCAACATTTTGATCCTGACCATATACGCGCAGTCTCACCTCGTTCTCCATGTACACCATCCATGCCTCCTATCGCTACCCTTGTACATCATCCATGCCATCCCCGACTAACGCCTACGTACCATATTCTCGCCCCGAAGTGTACATTATTATCCTCATCTTATACAATATCGAAGTGTTTTTGCTCCGTTGTGAATTATCCTTCAAGCGACATTATTGAACATTTACAATCAGGATTTCCGCGCCTTGTGGCTAGCGCGCACGATCTTCATAACAAAATTTCCTGTCCAGATTCTCAAATGCGAAACACTTTTCAATTGTGTGACTAGTACCTGGGCTTCAACAGCTCTGTAAAATGATGACAACGCTGGGGAATACGACTACAATCCTGCATAAAAATATGGGAATCATCCACCCACTAATTCGCTCACGTTGAAGTCCCCCAAATATGATGATTTTCAACTTGAGCCAAGTTCGCCAGTGAAATATTCCGTGACGGCGGTCATTAAACGCACCTTTATATGCCGATACAACCAAACGAACACAATTTTGGTACCTTGGACCCTCCTGGTGCACAGGAGGGTTTCGGGGAATTGGTACCTCCCTCTCGCAAGTGCCTGCCGGCTGCGAGTTCAGAACACGAGATCAGCAGGAGCCAGGGTACTCAGGGGCCTATCCCTGGCTACCAAACACGCGGCCCCTCCTGTAACAGTTCTGTTGCTCTGGCTGTTACGGAGCCAAGCGAAGAGCAAGTCGGTGCCTCCACCAGTATTTTAATGCCAACTGAGCACTTGCTGAGACGTACTGATCGAAACGTCTCAATGAATGTTGAGTTGGATACCACCACATTGAATAATATTGTCGCAGGTACTGACAGTGGCACATCGGATGCGCGTATGGGAGATGTTGAGGTGAGAAACGACCCGTGTTCAAGAAGCACTAATATAGAAGCGAGTTCAACAAATAACACGGATACTGGAAACGATAATTCACAGAATATGCAACAGCATGCTGATATCTCGCAACATTATGGTAACGCAAACGGCGACTCTATTGAAGCTCGCACGAATCCAAACAGCTGGGAAATTGAAAACCTGGCCATACGTCGACGGCACAAGCCACCAAAGGTATTGAAGTCTGGAAAGTTTACCCGTTCAAACTTGACCATTGGCTCCCTGAACATTGCTGGTCGAGACTCGCACCTGTCTATGCATAGCAGAAACCACAAATTCAAATTTCTTAAGCAAACTATCGATCTAAACCATTTGGGACTACTGGGAATGCAGGAGACGCACCTTGATGCCGAGTCCGCAACACAATTCGATGATGTATTCAATCGCTGGTTTAAAATATTATATTCTGCACATCCCGAAAAACCGTGCTCCACGGCCGGAGTAGCCTTTGTGGTTAACAAAAAATACTTGGATACAGAAAACATCCGGCAGTATGAGTTGATACCTGGACGGGCATTGATGATAGTAATTCCGTGGCATCGAGGGAAATCTCTCAATATTTTAAATGTCTACGCTCCAAATCGGCCCGAGGACAGAGACAAAATGTGGAAAGAACTATGGGATTTATGGGCAAATGACATTCATCTCCCATTCCCACACATTACGCTAGGCGATTGGAATTTTGTCGAAGATGGAAAAGACAGAAGTTCGGGGACCACCGACTTTGTCCCTGAAAGCTATAAAAAGCTGAAAAACCTTTGGCGCATGCGTGATGGATTCCGTGCTACGTTTCCTGACGAAAAGGATTACACTTGCACTCAAGTGCGAACAGATAGAGCGACAAACGAGATACACACATCATACTCCCGACTTGACAGAATCAATGTTGACCACGAAAAGTTTCACCTCTTCAGAGATTGGACAATCAAACATTGCCTCGTTAAAAGCGATCACCAATTGGTCACAACCCAGTTGACATGTAGGCCCGAGGAACAGCCAGGCGAGGGGCGATGGAACTTGCCATTGTACTTGTTGAAATCTTCCAAATTCATGAAGCGAGTTCAAATGCTAGCGAAACAATTGCTCAAAGATGTCGAACATTGTCAAAATTCACAACATGATCCCAAGAAAAATATTCAAACCCTATGGGCAAACTTCAAACTGGATACGACCACTTATGGAAAACACTATTCACGATTTGTTACAGATGAGACAACACGCAAGATAAGAACCTGGAAAACTCAGCTAACTCTGGTAATACATGACGATGACATGACCCAAGAAGACAGATCACTAGCAGCGTACATGTTAGAGAAAAAAATTTCAGACGCTTTGAAAGAACAGGGAGAAACGAAACAAGTGTCCTCTGAAGCGCGCTATGATGTTGAAGGCGAAACACTGAGAACAAAATACTGGACACGATCCAGCAAAGGCTACACCCCCAAAGAATCGATTGAGGAATTCAAAAAGGAGTCTAATGGAACCATCCCACAATACGAGACTCGGCCGAAACAGATGGCAAAGATGGCTAGGGACTATCACAATTCAATTCAAGACAAAGATGAATTCGATGAGTATGGTAGGTTAATCGCTACCAACATGTCACTTGAAAACTGTACGGTCCGCCTTTCAGAGACGGAATTCAACGAGATGGATCAAGAACTGACAGTCGAGGATATTGGATACTCACTCAAACTCTCCAATAATGGCAAGGCCTCCGGTTTTGATGGCCTGCCTTTTGAATTCTACAAAATCCTTGACATTTTATACCGCCAAAGCAAGAATACAGACGACGAATTGTTTGATATTCTAGGTTTCCTCACCACACTATATATTGATGTTGAAAAATATGGAATCATCAAAGGGTGCAAATTCAACTTCGGATGGATGTGTCCTATTTTCAAAAAGGGAGACAAGTCCGTCATTAGCAATTGGAGGCCGGTAACCTTGCTAAATTGTGACTATAAACTAATGACGAAAACCTATGCTTTACGATTAATGCATGTGGCGCCGTCTCTTGTGCATCCTGACCAAGCGGGTTTTATGAAGGGAAGAAAGATTGAAGATCAGGTCAAGCTCGCAAAATTTCTTCTGAACTATGCAGAAGCGGTTGAGGAAGATGGTATAATTGTAGCCCTCGATCAAGAAAAAGCGTACGATAGAATCAATCATAAATATCTCCTGACTGTACTTGAACACATGGGTTTCCCGGCAAAATTTTGCAACACTATTAAAAGTTTTTATACTAACGCGGAGACTGTTGTAATAATCAACGGGGAAATTAGCGAACCGTTTCTGGTTACAAGGGGTGTTAGGCAAGGAGATCCCATCTCATGCTTACTGTTCAACTTGGCTATCGAGCCTCTAGCATGCTTGATTCGCAATTCGGAGTTAAAAGGTGTTAAAGTACCTGGAACAGATCGAACTCTTCTCATCTCTCTCTTTGCGGATGATACAACAATATACCTCTCATCTCACGACTCTGTGGAAACACTCTGGAAAATATTGCGTTTATGGTGTGCTGCATCAACAGCAAAATTCAATGAACTCAAAACCATCATACTTCCTTTTGGCCGAAAGGTTTATCGGTCGAAAGTACTAACAGAGCGGAGACTAAACAGACTCATGCACATCGGCTCAATTGAACAAGGGATCAGAATACTCCCCGACGGTCAAACATGTCGCATGTTAGGTGCCTGGATCGGAAACAATGTGCCGTATATAACTCCGTGGCCATCGGTGTTGGAAAAAATCGATTCTGACCTTGAAAGATGGAAAAAAACAACTCCGACGCTTGAAGGGAAACGCCACATCATTAATATGGTCATCGGAGGTCGGACTCAATACCTGACAAGAGTGCAAGGGATGCCACAGGAAATTGAGGACACGTTGATTAAGACTGAGCATATATTCCTCTGGGGTGAGGAAAAGGCCAGAGTAGCCCACGAAACTATGATTTTGGACGTCGCAAATGGCGGCAAGCAAATTCTTGATATACCGGCGAGAAACGAAGCCATAGACCTCTGGAACTTACAGACTTACTTGGTGCAAGGAAGTGAGCGCGCATTGTGGTGCTACTTCGTTGATCTCATCCTCTGTAGATTCTTAGAAATGAGCTATCTTAACGTCAGACCAGGTCAAATTTTGAACATCTTCTTACAAGACATCCATATCCCCATCTCAAACAAAACACCAATCCCCTATGAGATCAGAAGAATGGTGCTCGCTGCTCGGAAATATAACCTAAAATTCACGGGACTGTCAATCAGCAAAGACGTACAATTGAACATGCCCATCTGGAAGCACCCTGCTGTCAACAAAATGTATTATCAACATGCGTGTCGGAGGGATGCAGCCAGGTGTCTTAGACTGAATCATGAAGTCCGTACAGTCAGTGACACACTCACCATCGCAACCCGGAATACTGTAGTACAGAGAAAGCCTCACCAGGTAAATCCGTCCGGAATCAGTCGTAAAAATTGCGGCTGCCCTGCCTGTTACCGGGATCGAACACAGCTAGATTGCACGCATCCTGGTGAATGTATCGACACTGCCAAAATTTTGATAAACAGCATACTCCCAAAATGGAACCCAACGATTCAAAGTACAGATTTGTGCGACAAGCTCACCCTAACAGGAGAGGAGTCAGAGTGGAACAAACAGCCGATAGAAGTAGATCGAACTATGGTTTTCGATCCAAACTTTACTTTATCCAGCATTGGACAGGGTTTCCGCATTTTTGCAAATGACGAATCACTTAATGAGATGCCAGCGAGAAGGCTAGAGCTCCCTGGATTTGAATCAAGCACAATGTTGATTTTCATACATGCGCAGGTACACCGTCCCGGCGAATATGACTCAGCAATTGAGGTGTCGATCAAGACTGTAACAGAGGATGACGAACGAATTGAGAGACTGTCCTTATCTTTCGACAACACAGAAATTCCGTTAACATTCCTAACAGCACTTTTAGGAGGGCTATTACTTGTGCTACAGAATACAGCGAAAAATGTCCCACTGAGAATATGCACTTCCTCTGAATTCTTCCAACGGGCCTTCATCAAAGACAGACTAAAATTTGAGAATGATGTATTGGATGCAAAATTCCGCCTCATCAAAGCAGTTTCTGCCGCTCTGAATGAGCGAACAGCTCGCGTTTATTTTGCAAAAGTCTCGGAGAATGAAGCAAAATTTCCGACAATTGAACAACTCCGCGTAAAACAGGTTGACTCGCAAATTGACCTAATGTTTGAATGCCCCGGTGTGCTGTTATCAGAAGGTTCACAAAGATTTTTTACGAGAGTTATCAAAAGTCTCCGTCCAACACCTCATCGCAAATCCACATTTGTAAATCTAGACCGTATACGATGCTCAGTCGAAGAACTCTCAAAGTATACGCCAACTGACGAAGCCATTTGGAAATCAATCAGATCGACTGCAATGCAACGATTCACTCGCGAGTTTTATTGGAAATGTATCCATAACACGTTCAGAGTGGGCGACTTTTGGACTCACATTGACACAATGCAAATAAGGGGGGAATGTCATGTGTGTGGCGTACCCGAAACGTTGGAACACATTGCTCTGGAATGTAATGCATATGGGCAAAATGTGATATGGCAATTGACACAACAGCTCTGGTTGAGGAAGTATACTTACTGGCCAACATTGAACTGGGGTCTGATTCTGGGCTGTAACCTGGTCAGATTTAAATCAGAGAAGGGTGTTATTCAGCCTGAAAAAGCGAGACTGTTTTCAAAACTTGTTTCTATTGCTTGGCATCTGATATGGAGCCTGAGGGTTGACAAAGTAGTCAAAAATCCAGAACGAGTACTCACCACGGCTGGAATCCATAACCAATGGTTGATCACGATGAATAAATCCTTACGCCGTGACCAGATCCTCACAGATAAGATTAAATTTGGGACACTGGCGCTGAAAAAACAGCTCGTATTAAACATGTGGAGCGGGCTAATCATGGACGAAGACTCACTGCCAGACGACTGGACTCACTCAAAGGGGGTTTTAGTGGGTATACGGCCCATTATCGATAGGAATGGAATAGGTTAAATATGGCCGGAGCCCCACACTGGTAAATAATGTGCGTAATGGCATTTCCTCCTTGGACAACTTCTCTGGCAACGACTGGCTTATAACCAGCAGCACAAGCGGACAACCTTGGAATGCTTCTGCAGACTAAGTATTGTTATTCCAAACGCTCCAAAAAAAAAAAAAAAAAAAAAAAAAAAAAAGACAAAGACAATCTGCGTAAGACAAAGATTTTCAAAGATGGGTTCCAAAGACGAAAGATGCCAAAGCCAAATGTGTACTTTTACTGATGACGTGCAGCGTATCGTCTATGACTCGTTCAAGCTCTCTGAGAAGATATGTTCAAAGCTTCAGATGGTCATGTTCGGACTCCTCTGGTTTGGAGGAGACTTTTCTTCCACCCCAGGGCGAAACGACGTGTTTTCTGTCGTCCAACCATGACAGATACATCCTCAAATTTCGAGTTGAAGTTTGTGTGAAAATTCAAAGTTCCTCGTAAAATGGCAATACACCGCGGATTAGGCAGAGTTAAATAGCAATAATATCTAGGGTACCCGACGCGCAGGACGGACCCAGCAAATGAGTTGACGAACGACACTTTTACCTGTCTTCCTGAATCTTGACACAATACGACCCGCTCGCCCTTTGGTAGGAGGGCTAGGGTGCTCGACCAGCATATTCACTGCAAGACGTTGAGTGAAATAGACGAGCGTGCTACGGCCTCACTTACGTGTCTTCTCATCGTATAATTCAGCATCTTTGTCGGCCGCAGCCTTGATTGCACGAGCCCTGGCCTCGGCAAGTCGTGGCCACGCCTCTTCCTGAATTCTGCAAGACATTCGTCAGTTACTACATAAACAAGACGATGAAATCGCTCTCACTTGCCGAGAGCTTCCACTTCCTTGTAGTATTCAGCAGGATCGTGAATCTCAGTGACTGAAGAGAGATTGTGGCTGAAATTGACTGTGATGATGGGCGGAGAATGTTGGCTGGGTGTAACCAACTTGGCTGTACTTTCCGCAGGCGGTGGCGCTGGTACATGTACAGTACCCACTGAAGGCGAAACACCAGGAGCCTTGATTTCAGCTGCTGCTGCTTTGATTGTGCGAAGCTCCCTTGCTCTTTCTACGTCTGCCTCCAGCAAGCGGTCGTGCCTGGATAGTTCCTTGCGCTCCAATTGGCAGTCTATTGGTGCCTCGGTAAAGAGTGTCGGGCTTCGTACTGTTCCACCAAAGAAGCAGGAGAGATAGCAATCACTCCATGGTAGCGGATTTGAAAATCTCAGCGGAACGCGAGATGAGGGATGGGCATCGTTGGTCATGGGAACGATGGGCACAGACATGGATGGCTCCATGCACCTTTCCGCACAGACTTTTGGCTCCCCTTGCAGAATAAATTCGATCGTGCATGAATTGTAGGGTTCCCAAGGCTGATAAAAGCCTTTGCGCTGAGAAAAGGGTATAAGAAAGCATCTCCAGAGCAGAAGTCTTGCACACCTTGGCTGCAATGGCGGCGTATCGTTTGTTAACAAGGTTCTTGCAGGCAAGCAGTGTTTCTGGATCCTCGAGAATCCTAGGATCCACGGACGCAAAGGGATCGATCGTGAACACGACGCAAGCGCCGATAGTTGGAAGCAGCTTCCGTCGACTCCCCATGCGGAATTTGAAGTTGTGATGAAGTGAGGGAGTAATGAGGAGGCCCAACCAGTTGTTGTCTGACTTTATCGAAGCGCGTATGAACAAGGACAAATAAGTACCACACAGGAAAACAAAAGAAGAAAAGAACAAGGGTTGCCATGCCATTGGCGACAACGCAGCTGCTGGGCCACTATTCTCTATAAATATTCGTTGAGGAACAATTGAATAGAAGCTTTCTTTCCCATCGTGCCTGTTGGCATGCATTCTCGGGCGTCATCTTGTTCATTTTTTTGGTTGATTACATATTCAACTGTGGGAACTTGGGGTTGATCCGGCGATGGTAAGGCGATGGCCATTCCCCGACGTGGAGCTTCGGGAATAAGGGCGCCGGGGAAGCTGCAAAGAACTCTAGAGAATTCGTCAGTGGGGCCTGCGAGGGACAGGCAGTATTAAATTGGATTTGAGTCGTTCGACCAGAATCAATGAATTCAAGTCAAAAACACGCGACGAGAAGAGTCTTGAGTTTGAAGAGGCTGGGAATATTCCACATCCTGGTGTGAGTTGGGTGTGAGGCAGAGCAAGCGCCTTGGCTGATAAATTACGACCTACATTGATATTATTGAGTATGAGCAGATAATGTAGGCAAAAAAATAGGAAGACTGGGCAGAGGCCAGGTTCGATGCATTGCAACATCGACCTATATGAGCGGCCGCACGTCTCTTCCTCCTTGCCCCGGATTTGATTGCAGGAAACAAAATGAAAATAAGGTTGTTGTATATGGTCACTCCTCGCAACGAGGAGCCTTGAATTTGCGGCACCACCATCCGCTACCGTGACGAGCAACCGTGACGAAACCCCGCTCGCCGACGTCAACTCGCGTAGTCGCTCCACCACATCGAACTCGTCCGAGTCGAATGGCGCTGTGTAGAACGTCAGGTCAGATCTGGCAGCGTAAGACTGAAAAAAAGCGCTTGTGGGATGCGTCTAGAGATAGGTTGTCGGGTATCACAGATACGATACTTGCTGCCGGTGGACGATGATTCCGGACAGTATAGTCAATGGAATGTTGCCGCTATGAGTTAGCTGTGGACACACCTCTTTCTATGCCCGTTTTCTCTCCGCAGTTGCGCAATTTTGCCGCTTAGACGAGATGGTTAATAGTGACAGTCCTGGCAAATTTGACCCCTCAGACTGGCAGAGATTTGGTCACCGGGACACGAGGTTGCGGCACATGTTTTGGCCTGGAAAGACGCAGAGAAGGCTTGATTCGGGTTGAAGCTAGTCATCGAGAGGGATTTGGGAGCATGGATAGGAAGGGAGCGAATATATAGGCAATGAGGATCAGAGCGATGGAGGAAGCCGCCGGCGTCATGCCGAATATGGGACATGTGCGATGTCCATATATGGACATCACACCTGCCAGGGCGGTCCAATTCTTTTACGCCTTGCTTTGTCGTTCCTGTCAGCCACGGCGCAGTTCAGCGGTCAGAATTGAACCAAGGGAACAGTGTCGCAAGACATATTACGAGGTGAGCTTCAGAGTGATCATGAGTATCTCAAACGCTTCAGCTGCTCATCAACGCAATTCAGAACCATGCCCAACATTCCGCCTGAAGTATGGATGCGGATGGCTACCTTCATCAAGGACGACGAGACTCTCTTCAATCTAGGTCTCGTTTCCCACGGATTTAATGCGATCGCGAACGAGGAGTTTACCCGCAGCCAGTACTGGAAGACGGCAGAGGAGGTTGAGCCACGTCTGGCCGCGCGGGTGGACGATCCGCGGCGGCACCGTGTCGAAGAGCTGGACATCACTCTCCTGCGGTTCGATCACAGTGAGTAGTACGCATTATCAGCGTCGGTCAATTTACGCTGGCTTCATCAGATTTCCTGCTACAGCGCCGCATCTTCGCCTCGCTGGACATTTTTCCTAACCTGAGCTCCCTCACAATTCGCCATGGCCGCATCACAAGCCACATGCACACAGTTGTCACCCACCTCCCCAATCTGAGGCGCTTGAGGTTACAGTCGTGCGCAATTTACGTCGTCGACCGGTCCACGGCGCCTCCCGCGACACCGTTCACGGTGAGAAACCTCCTCCTGCACAACGTCAAATTCATGGAATCCACTGCCAACCACGGCGTGGATATCGATGATCTCGACCCCGCCGTCCTCAAGGCGCGAAATCTCTCCCTCATGCCCCTCGGTCTGCTCTCTGGGCTCGAGTCGCTCACTCTCTCGTCCTCCAGGGCCGCTTCGTCCGTCGTGCGCCAGGCGTACGGCTTCCTGCCTAGCACGCCGAACCTTGTACATCTTAGCGCTATGAGCCCGCCGTCGCCATACGAGCATGACGGTAATGACCCCGTGCCTCTCCGGGCGAACCCTGAGACGGTGGTGGCAGTCCCCGCGTTAACGACTTTCCGCGGTGCTTATGCCGTTGCGCTCGAAATCCTACCCTCCGCGGTGCATCTCGCCGAGGTCGTCCTGACGGACGAGCTCCACACGCAGCAGGCAGTAGCCATCATCAAGCTACTGCCTCCGGCCTCCATACGCACCGTGGAGTTGACCGTCACGCAGTGGGACTCTGAGGTTTTGTACGAAATCGCGCACCGGTTTCTGGCGTGCCGGCGGATCCGGATCGTACATCGGTATCAGGCGCCATCGGACGTGCGTTTCCTTATTTCCGTAGTTATCATTGGTTAACAATTGGTTCATTTCCAGGACTTCCTGCGCGACGTCGGCGTGCACTACCTCTCGCGCATACCCGCACTCGACACGCTGGTCATCCACGCACGGCCAGATGACGCCGTGCACAAGCCGCCCACCTATCGCTCGCATCATTTCTTCGAGGCGCAACAACAGTGGGAGGCCGATGGCAAGGCGGGTTTACGTGACGTCCCCCCGCCGCCGAGCATCGAGGAGATGAGAGAGCTGCTGGCGGTTTGGCGTCGGTACAATCCGCTGTTGGAGGTGGTGGGGCTTGGGGACCGGCTGTGGACGCGCAAGCTGCGTGGGACGGAGTGGGAGTGGAGGGACGATGGCCCGTCTGTCGCTGGGCCTGCTTGAAGGCTGAATTCTTTGTCACGACTGAAGACATGGGACAAAGCATCAAACTCAACCACAGTTCGACTATTGTATACTGTATCTCGAATTTACAATGCCACATACATAACACATATCATTCACATATCATCCACAGAGAAAGCCCCGCAGTTGGCTCGTAAAGTAACTGCCACGTTGGCGTTTTTGTTGTGCTCACTGCACAAGGCACAAGTCGGAATGCAAAAAAAAAAAAACGAAACGAAAAACCAGTGTCAACGAATGGCATCAACAAAAGCGTCAAGAGAAGAGCTGAACCTATGGAATCGGGAAAGGAATTCGTTGCAACAAACATCAATGTGAGCGGTGTACCAGGAACAATTAAACCAGCTTAGATAAAACAAGCCCAAAACAGTAAACGAGAGACCACCACAGCAGAACGGAAAACAACTTCCGGTACTCTAGAGAACGGGAGAACATTCGAGAGTTAATGTTAATTCTCCTTGTTTTCCAACGCCGCATCATTCGCAACACTGCTTCGAAGTTGCTATTTGCATCCTCGGAGTGCCAAAATACTGCACATCGTGAATATTTTCCTGGATCGTTTGTTGATCCAGAACTCAGACCGAAAAGATGACGACATTGATCGATAATTCCCACGGTTCGATTTTGGTTCAACATCCAGGGTGAGTATCAGTCCACTACCGGGCTCCGCATCACTTTAAAATCTTTACAAGACACACATACAAAAGCATTCTGCATTTGAAATAGGGAACAACAGCAAGCTCGCGCACACTCGCAACGCGCGACTCACCACACCCTCCGCAAATTCGCTGAATCACCACCCACCCTACGCAACACGATCGGCCTCGGCTGGCTTCACCAATGTGACCAGGAGCGGGAGCTCCGGGTCGTCGAGGTGCTCACGCCCGGGTAGCGCGGGTGTCTGCATGAGCGAGAGCCGCCACTTGAGCTCCTCTTGCCCCGGCGCCGGCGCGAATTCGAAGTTTTCGATGAGCGATATCAGGACCGTTTCTTCATAGACAGGAAGCGGGTTAGCTTGGGGGTCAAAGAGTGTGACGGGAAACGCACTGAGCTCGACTTCGGCGTACTTCATACCAATGCAAGAGCGGCTCCCACCGAGGAAAGTCAGCCTGCACAATCGGGTCATCAGCACCACTCAAATTAAGCTGAACGCACGCACGTGTGGGAAAACGAGCCCGGTACTGCCGCGGCGTGCACCGAGGGCGGGAGGGGTTCGAGCCAGCGCTCGGGTTTCCACGTGGCCGCATCGGGTCCCCAGATGGCGGGGTCGCGGTTGACGACCTCGATAGACACAAGGACGGTCTGGTCCTTCGCCACCGGGAGCTCGCTGATGAGCTCGCCAGTGGAGAGCTCGATGGGCGCGCTGAGTGGGATGCTGATGTCTTCTGACGCGCTGTATTTGTCAGGGCAGTGCCTCAGTCTCAGTCTGCGTACAGGCGGGGGAGAAGAAGGGACTTACGTGCGGTTCTGGAAGGGCACAGGCGGGTAGAGGCGGAGGGTCTCGCGGTAGACGCCGTCGAGAAAGGCTGCATGGCGATGTCAGGATCGTGATGGCACTAATGCGATGATGGAGGGGCGACGTACGGAGGGTAGTGACGGTGTGGAAGTCGAACTCGTCGACCGTCTCCATGCGCGCCTTCCTGAGCTCTTCACGCAGTCGGCGCTGACGGGGGAGGTCCTGGGCGAGGGAGTGAAGCAGGCGCGCAATCGAGGACGACATCGTGTCGTGCGCGGCGGCGATGAACGTGTTCATCTGCCCCATCACCTCATCGTCAGGCAGGCTCTCCTTCTCGCTCGCGGCCGCAGCCATGTTCGCTCTCACTGCAAAAGACAACACCCAGAAAAGAAGTTAAAATGAGCAATGCATCGACCAAGGAGAAAAGGGGGGCAAGCCGCACTCAAAACGCTCATAACATCATTCCCCGCGCCAACCTGCGCCGCTGCATCCACGTTGCCCGCAATCAGCGCAGCCTTCTTTGCCGCATACATCTCCTCGCAGTTCTTCTGCAGCGTCTCCACGATACGGCGCACCTTTTGCACGCGCGGAACTGGAGTGAGGCGTGCGAGGGTGCGTTGGAGCCACACAGGCAGATTGCGCATGCACCAGATACAGATTGGCATGAACTTGCGCAGAGGGTAAACAGTGTAGCTGGAGTGTGTCAGCGTCAACGGGGAGGAAAAAAAACTATGTCAGAACAGCGGAGGACACGAACGACAAAGAGAGAAAGGTGGAACGTACGGGAGCTCGCGAACAGCGACCATGAACTCGTTGTCTTCTATCTCGTCGTTGAGCGCGTTGAACGAGTGTCCGAGTGAGCCGATACCAACGCCCTCGAGCGCCGTGCGCGAGGCCCACTTCCAGAGGTCGATCACGGCCGAGGGCTGCTGGGCCGTGTGCTTAGATGCCTTTTCCGCGCCCGCAGCGCAAACCCTGGCGCGGATGACGTCGGACAACTGGTACGCGATGCCCCAGAAGGTGGGCGTGAGGGCGCGAATGTGCGAGGTACCGAAAAGCGGCTGGATCATCTTGCGCTGCCTGGTTGATTTCCCGTCAGTTGCGTTGATCCATGAGCACCAGTGGGGAGTAAGACATACTTTTTGTGCGTGTCAGCCCGCACGGAGATGAGGCCTGGGCCAAAGCAATAGTAGAACTCGCTGGGGCACGATCCATCAGCTCATTCGCGGTAATCGACGAGGAGGGGACGTACGACGTCATGGCGGGCGTCTCGTCGAAGACATGGGTGTCGCGGACGAGTACATGGGTCAGCGCGCGCGTGTCGGAGAGGAAGATTTGTTCCTCCTGCGAAGCGAGACAGGTGTCAGCGATATTTTATATCTACAGAAAGGCCGCGGAGGACTGACGCCAAGGAACATGTGAATCTTGAAGGCGCGCCCGTACGTCGCGGGCAACCCGTGGTGGTACGCGAGCCCGCGTGGGCCAGAATACAGGTCCGGGGTGTTGCCTGGGGATCATATACATTAGAGAAGACGGGAGACGTAGCGCTGGAGGGAAACGCATGGCAAAAGAAGGCAGAGCGCACCGAGGAGGAAGGAAGAGGGTGCGGGGCCGCGAAGGGGGACGAGGCATTTGATCGCGTGCCGGCGCCAGGCAGAGTACAGGGCCCAGACGACGAGAAGGGCGGCAGCGAGCAGGGAGATGTGTGTTCGCGTCAGGGGGAGGTTGGCTTTGTCAATCATGTTTGCTTCCTGTTCCAAGCACGAAAGGACGTCGAATAAAAGCGAGCCCAGACATCCCTTATAATATTGGCTAGAGCCCTCTCCGGGGTTCGGCGGTTGAAACTTATCTTTACGCGGCTGCGTGGAGTTCGGTCACAGTAGTAAAGTCCTCTCACCTGCATGGCCTCGTCATCAGGGAAGTTGAAATGTGTTCGGGCGAAAGGAAGGTGGTTGTATTCGGGGAAAGGAAGGAGACTGCGTTCGGGGCAAAGGAAGGGGAGATAGACAGCCACTGATGCGTTGATTTGAATCACAACACAACAACAACCCAACAGTCCGCATTTCCATATAGAATTATCTAGCAGCCCCACTCACACCTCCGCTGTCATGAAATAGATCAATGTGCAAGGGGGTTGGAATCTGATATTCTAATGATCCATTGCTGCCATCTCAAGCTCAAAAAAACGTTCCCATGACTGCTGAGCGCTGAGGCCTGAGCATTCGGGGTTTAGTATTCTCACATCGGATTCAATGTCTGCTCCGACCCGCGTCAGGTATGCCCTTCATAGTTTTGTTTCCCGTATTGGAGCACCTCGGTGCATTCCAACACCGACTGCACACATCTCCAAACTTTATTCGCCCGCATTTCCAATGAATCCAATTTGGGTATTAACTTGAACTTGGCTCGAAATCTTTTTACCAAGATTTGACCAAGATCAACTCTCAAGCCACTCGCCGGTCGCGGATGCTCTTTGTATTCGCTGCCGCGGTGGACCTACATGCTGGTAGGTAGGTAGGTAGGTAGGATTACACGGCACGGTCCCGCTTAGGAACGCCGGGGCCCAGGGAGTAACTGAGTGTACATGGCACTTAAGTACACTACGGTCCCTGGACTTCTCTATACACTTCTAGCCGAGCTCACGTCCTCAATCTTTCGACCCGCCGCGGTAGAACTAGACGAAATATACAGAAGCAAATTAGCACGTCAAACAGGTACCCAAGACAAGCCGCAAATCAAATGGCAGAACCATTTTTGAAGGACATTGTATGCATATGTTCAAGTACTAAACACGTCGGGATGAATAATGGTCTAGAGCTCTGGAGTTGGAGAATATTTGGGTCCAGGAATAAGTGTGTCATGGAACCGTTGCCAATGTGGCGTCAGGTCTTGTACACAGGTTCCGGTCCTTTCAATCTCTGTTCAGAGTCGCAAACCGTCTTCAACCGAGGTGAGTACGGGAAGATATGCATAATCCACATGACACAGGACTCTGATGGTCTTATTGGTATCTCAGAGCGGCGCGGGTGTAGAACCTCGCAAAAAGCCTGTATTCCAACAGTGACCAAATTTGAGAAATTTGTGTTAGTGGTTAGTCCATTTTGTGGTCCAAGCTACTTGAAGTCGCGGTTGTCTAACGAGTCGATTCCTGGTGTTATTCCAACTGCACAAATTAGATTGACATATTGGTCAAGTTTCACGGCGAGCGGAATGCGAGTCTTCTTAAGTTACATCTGTAAATTGCATTGCGATCCGAGGGTACTTCACCCCACAGTTGTGGGAGCTTAATCCTGGCAATGGCAATGAATTCTTCAAGATGATTTTAAGACGACCAGGAAAAGTCTCTTCGTTAGGTATCGTTCCCGTTTACGTGAATGTGGACACAATCATGAACTCTAGAGCAAATCGGCAAAAATTGTACGTGGGTCCATAGGAACATTCTGGCCTTCTGTGAGTCGATTCAAGTACATGTTCCGCATTGGGGAGACGTTCGTACTCCGGAAACGGGTGGTAGTTCACCCTGTTATTCCACAACTGCTTAAGTTTTCCAGCGTCATCTGACCAATTGTATACATATCACCATTTTGTCCGTAGATCCCTGTCGTGTCTGTGCCTTAGTTTTATGATTTGCAATATTTCAAAGTTGACTCTGATTTCACTTTGAACTTGCCCGAATGCGCTTCAGCTTCAGGTGCTTCCGAGTATACAGCAACGGTGGAAGATGGGAGCGGCAAGACTTCCTCAAGATCGAACTCAGAAAGGTTGATCAAATTGAGAGGAGAACCTGCGCTGCGCCGGATTTGGGCTGTATCGATTTCGGACAACAATTCCAGGCATAGAGTGAAAAACAGAGGACTGCATGCCGAGTCACTCCAGGCACAACCAAAGTCGAGCGGTACACTTGCAGAAACAAGAGTTCTTTTTGGGCAGCAGAGAACCGGAGCCAGCACATTAGGCAGCCCACAACCACCATCCGAGAAGTGGTTTCATATGTAAAGCTCAGGTTTGCCATCGTTCGATTCCGAAGCAGTATCCTGAAAGTCAGAAATCCTGGTGTACTCAATAGGCTTGCAGCAAACAATCAAGAAGAGCGGGGAGATGTTTTTCACGTCGCATCCAAGCTTAACGCGTTGATAGCCAAATTGTTCGGTTCGCTCAAAGGTTCACTCAGGAACAGCCCGGTGGCAGTACATGCTGACTAAGCAGAGCTAGGCTCGAGCTGGCCATAGGGGGGCGACGGCGAGGACCGCCAAGACGATGACGGTGGAAGAAACCTTGCGTATGCGTACGGAGACTACCCAAGGAGTGTATTCTGCGGTACAATGAAGCTTTTAATACCAAACTGAGCTGGATGCTCGCGATTGTAAATGGATGTCGTTTTTTTTGGAGTTTTTCATCCCCGACATCTCTGGCAGTTAACAGTCACTCGAAGCGTCTGCCGTGTACCCTTTGACACTCTGAGGTGTTCAGCGGGGATGGGAGGCCGGTCGCAGCGAAGTTGCGTGCATTCAGATTTTGGGTGATGGTGGAATCAAATCCGACCATGACCACCTCTGATTTAAACACCGTGGAGTGGTTATTATACAAATGAATGTCTCGTAAAGTAATATTGTAGGGCATACAGACTCATCATTTGCACCGCGCAGTCTCAATTTTGTTGGTACGTCTTCAATTAATATGGGAATCACCTGAACTAGTACTTGATTTAATTCGATCCATCAATGCCTGCGTTTCCCTGAACATCACCCTGCCACCACGAAACGGTTCTCCGCCATGATTTCATGCCTGCTCAGAAAATCCAACTTCAAGCCCGAGCATTTCCTCTCACATAAAGACGGTTTCATGGGTCCAGCTCGCACAATCAGAGCGATAGGTTTCAACCATTTAATTAACTCGACTTGTGCAGGCTCCTGAGACTTTTAATTTACAATCGACTTCAAACTCGGAATATTCTACGGGGCATTCAACGTGCTCCATCCCAATAGCTTCTATGGCCGAATGCGACTGGTACGCCGACTCGATCTCGGCTCGGGCTTCTCGGGCAGATATAGCTTTCTCCCACCTTAGAGTTTTCGCTCGCAGTGGCCTCGCATTGCGCTGTGTATGAATTGCCTTTCAATCAATCTGACTTGGCGCTACTCTCACGTCGGCCGTGAACATTTTGTATGTAATCGTAAGTGGAGACTTGGTGCCTGGAATTTCAATTTGTAGGAAGCAACTACGGTAATTGAACTGGTTTCAATTTTCCATTCTTTCAACACGGAAACGTTCTCAAATTCCAGAGAGGGAGGACTTTCGTAAGCCAGAATTATCACTCCTTGAACTACTTCTGTTGTGTGTTTTTGAACCAGTGCACCATTCAACCATCTTGATCATATATCAGATTTCCCACCCTCCCACTTCTTCAACCTCAAGTCGCACTTGTGCGCTTAAGTTCTTCGATATCCACAACCACCCTTGTTTGCTTGGTTCTTTTAGCCAGGAATATTCTCGGGCCCACATGTTCGCGGACGGGAGATCTCGCTCGCAAGGCACGTCCGTTCGTTCCGTTGACAGATTGGTGAAGGCTTACTGACGACTTTCGCATATCTACTTGCGGTTTCCTTTCAATCTGATACGTACTTGTACATAGTCCGAGCCACTACTATTTCAACCTTGTAGAAGGGTCTCAATGTACTTGATGAGTCTAACATATCGGTCTAATGTATGTTGGGCTCTCGCTTCGCAGGACACTATGTCGCACATACTCTCGAAACCCGAATTTTAAGATTGTTTGTCAGCCAGCCTTTCCAGTTCCACAAATACAGTAGTACAGTACGCGTAAATATCATGTTGTACAACATCAACCCGACCACCATTCCGAGTCAACGCTTGTGGTCGTTCTCCGATTCCGATGCTCTCTGCTTATTATCAGCCTCAACCAAGTTTCACGGGCTTGAAAATGCGTTCAACAGGATGTCATTCAAAGACTTTACAATTCCTAGCGCGATCAGTTATTGCCTCAAGTTGATGACTTTCGATGTTCAATTGACCAGACTTCAACAGTGAGACTGCAAACCTAAATTCTCAAAGCGGGGTAGATAGCAAGCCTGGCATAATTCTTTATTCTTGTGATGCATGAATATACGGCGGATGATTTCCCCCTTCATTCCTCTAGAATGTAAACTCTTCCCCAACGAGCTTCTCCGTCAACGTCCACAGTCTGGCTGCGTTGACCTACAATCTCTCAGTCAGCCAGATTGTTAGCCAAGTATAAAAAATGAGCACTCACTGGGTCAGAGCTGTGCGGGGCAATAGACTCATTTGCCACGTTCGCATCGACGAGGTAGGATCCTGGTTTGTCTGCGACGAGAGACGTAAGAATATGGAGCAACTAGCGAAAAGAGGAATGTACCGGTTATGCGAGGATCAAATGCTGCAGCAACGGTAGTGGCGGCGCCCTGCGGGATGGTTTTCCATTCGAATTTTTCGGTGTTGGGGAGTCCGTCCGAATTAAGGATCCCCATCGCCTGCAGTTCTGGAACGGCCTCTTCTTTTTGGGTGATATTCGTGAAGATAACTATATTGACGTCAAATCTAGCGGGCAACTCGACATTTATCTGGCTCACATCCGGGATGGATACTGTAGGCGTTGATCGCACCCTTCGAGCGCTTCGAAAGCTCGATTGCGGTCAGGATATTGGCGCACTTGGCCTGCCAGTATGCGCCGAAATTGCTGTAAATGTCCGGGTTTGGGTGCTCAATCGTGTCGAAGTTGATGCCTGGGCTGTATGCATGCGCGGCGCCCGAGACGAAGACTACTCGAGGGGTGAAGCCGGCCGTTGCAGACGCCAGAAGTTTGGGTGTGAGAAGTTTCGTGAGGAGGAATGGTCCGACGTGGTCGGTGCCCATCTGGCTCTCCAGTCCATCAATGGTGAGTTTAAAGGACCCGATCGGCGCGGCTGCGTTGTGGATAAGGATCTGGAAGGGAGAGGGTAAATCGCCGTTCGATACAAAAAATCAACCTTACTTACATGTATCGGCTCAGAATAGGTGTTGACCTCTGCAGCGGCTTTGCGAACGCCGTCGAGGGACGCAAGGTCGAGAGTCAGACGGCGAATGTTGGCTGTAGGAACATCTTTCTTGATGCCGTCCTCGGAGAGCTTCAATCTAATTTCAACTTGTCAATACCGATGTTCATAACCTGCCAGCTGAAGTGAATACAGACCTCTCCTCATTATAACCCGTTATTATAACAATATTTGCATGTTTTGCAGTGACACGGGCAGTTTCGAAGCCGATTCCGTTTAGCGATGTGCCAGTGATCAGAACTATTGCAGTCAAGTAGGTGAGACCATTGTATACCCCTCCCATTTTTGCGGCACATACCATTTTTGCCTTTGATTTCCTGCGAGAATGCAGTCGCCACCTCGTCAGCGGTGGTTTTGGACGAGAACACTGGGACGATAGCAGACATGAGCACTATAAGCGGAGAGGAGAATTCTGAGGAGAATGACTCTGTCGGTTCACTTCAGCTTTAATATGGTTATGTCTAGTGCGCGATAAGCAGCCATGAACACTCCGCGTCACCAGACTTGTCCAAGATTTGAAGGTCACCCGTTGTGGAAGTCGAGTCAAGGGGGTCGGGGAGGTTGGCTTCGAGAGATCTCTAAGGGGCGGGCCCGGCGGAGCTAGAGTTCTACTTCAAAGCAACTACCATCGAGGGGCCCGTGGAGTTCGGTCAAAGTAGTAAAGCGCTCACATGTGTGGTGATAAGCGTCATCCACGAAGTAGAAATGTATTCGCGGGCAATTCGCGGGAGGAGAAAATAGGCGACTGATCGACAGCCTTGCCGCGGCAGCATATCTCTTGATTTAAATCACCGCGGCGGGATTCCAAACAACAACACTGACATTTCCAAGAAAGTTTCCGTTCCCGTGGGAAGCCGCTTTTTGGAAAAGAATTAGAATTATCCAGAACCTGCCTCGTGGGGTATATACCCCGCAATCCGCGGTAAATTCAATATTCAGAACCGACACATTATTATGTGCCCGCTCTGAATGTACTAAAATCCCTCAGCGACAGATACTCTGCTCAAAATCCTCGCATAATCATTTCAAACTGTATTCAACTCGTCCATGATACAACGGCGTTGTCCAAACTGGAAAATCGAAATAAGGCCCAATAGAAAGTCTTCCCATGTCGCTTACTTGCGGTTGGAACTCTGGAACCCGACGACGCCAGAATCGTCTCCACGGGGATCGGTGGTGCTCGAGCTCTGGAACATCGAGCCAATTGTTGAGGCCTAACTTTCCGCGGCCTCATTAGACTCGGGCAGTCGCTATTCGGGACGACCTGCCAAGATTGATGACAGTCGATCAATAGGCCGGCGGAATAGCGACTGGAGCATAATAACCGGCGGCTAGTATAGTCGGGAGTTACCGGTGTAGGTAGTTTTGACTTGGTGCAATTCTCGATTCATCGAAAATTCAAGCTTCCTCAAATAAAATTCTGAAGCGACAGATTTGTTGAGACTCATCAATTGTTTATTCCACCCATTCGCAATCACATGGGCAAATTGAAGTGCATTTCGCTGCCGCTATTTTCAGTGCAGTAGTCCCGTCGTAAAGTCTTTCGAACTAGAATCATTAGGTGGTATTTCCGACAGCATATGGAAGAGAACTGTCTCTTCAGAATTTTATTTGAGGAAGTTTGAATTTTCGCTGAATCGAAAATTGCACCAAGTCAAGACTACGCGGGTAAGATAGGCCTCACACATACTCATCCGATCACTTTGATCTCAAAAAACTATCTCTTAATTCAGCATCGCGAAACTCAAAAATCGAAAACCAGCACGCCGTAGAGTCGATGTACCTCTACAACGTCCTGGTTACCGATTTTTGAATTTCAATTTTTTGAGTTAGGAGATAGTTTTTTGGACTTAGCGAGGTTAGATGGTTATGTATGAGGCCTATCTTACAAATATTTCTTCCTTCCCATCGGCAAACTCCGATCGTACTAGGTGCCGGTTATTATGCTCCAGCCGCTTCGCCAGCACCTTTTGATCGACTGTCATCAATTTCGTGCTGGCGTCCGGCTGCGTTCGAGCCTACGGCCTCATGCAGTTCGGCCAAACTCAAGTGGAAACACGCTGGGCATCAAACTTGAATCAAGCAATTGTTGAGGCTTAATTTTACGCGGCCTCGTGGAGTTTGGTCAAAACTAAAGTAGATCTCGCAACTGTGGTGAGCGATCATAGTCTCATCCATAATTGTATTCGATTTAATTTCGGGGGAGAGGAAGAGGAGATTGATACCTCAAGTTCGGATCAGATTCAGGTGGAGCCAAGTTCAACTTCCGCCGAGTTCAACTTCCCATCGGTAAGGCTGAGTCATCAGGTTGTTCTCACGACTCCGCTCAAGCGCTCATGGACGTGCCGCTTTCCCCCACCCTTGCAAGTCCCTCAAGGAGCCATGCAAGACTCCCAAGAAGCCAGCGGGCGCACGTCACCCACCGTCGTAGAGAAAGAAAACGTCGTAGAGGCAGAAAAGGGCGGTGTCATCTACGTCGACTTTGAGCCAGGGGATCCAAGCAACCCCGGCACCTGGTCTCTCCGCCGCAAGTGGCTCGTCACCTTGGTCGCTTCCTACTTTACCGGCCTCGCCGGAACCACTGCGTCTGCGTACGCAATGGGCTTCCCGTCGATGACGCGCGAGCTGGGGTGCACCGAGGCACAGGCCGTCCTAGGTGTCTCAGTGTTCTGTCTTGGCTTCGCTCTCGTGCCTCTCTTCACATCCGCCTTCTCAGAGGAGTTTGGCCGCCGCCCGCTTTTCGTTCTCTGCACCATCGGTTTCACTGCTATGTACACCGTCCAAGCGACCGCAAATAATATCCAGACCGTGATCGCCGCCCGCTTCATCTGTGGTGCATTCGGCTCGACGGGCTCGACGATGGTCGGTGGCACCGTCGCGGATGTGTGGGCCCCCGCAGAGTGCATCCCGTCTCCCCTCGTTTTCCTGTCAGGATAATTAATTTGGTGTGCAGGCGCGGGGGGCCGATGGCGGTCTACTCCCTCTTTGCGGTTGCAGTCACGGGCGCGGGCCCCGTCGTTGCCGGATGGATCGAGATGTCACTTGGCTGGCGTTGGATTCAGTGGATCCACACCATGTATGCACTGTTGTAACGCTGTTGATTCATTCTTATTCTTCCTTGAAGCGCGGGCGGCGTCTGCATTGTGCTCACTGTCACTGTGCTGCCGGAGACGCGGACTGCCATCATCCTCACGCGCAAGGCCAAGGCGCTCCGTGCGGAGACCGGCGACTCCCGCTACCGCGCCCGCGCCGAGGATACGCGCGGGCCGCTCAGCAGCCTGCTATGGATCAGCGCGACGCGCCCGCTTAGTGCGTCTCGCTGCTTCCTGCATAGTTCCACGCACTTACTTGCGCCGTGCGCAGTCCTTCTCCTCACAGAGCCAACGGTGCTTTTCTTCAGCCTCTGGATCGCCTTTGCGTGGGGCATAATGTACAGCATGTTCGAGTGCGTCTCTCTCTCGCCCGTTGCGCCGGATTTACAGAGGGTTATTTATTCATGTCCGACAGGTCACTCCTGCCCGTATTTGAGGGTCTTTACGGTTTCAACCATGGGGAGGCAGGCACCACCTATGCCGGCATGACGTGCGCCTCTTCGGTTGAATTGTTGAATATTTGTGAAATTTTGATTGCATTAAACACATAGTGTCGGCTCCCTCCTCGGCTTCATGACGAACCTATACCAGGAGTCGCTCTACCGGTGCGTCTCCTCTTTTTTGGTCTCCTCCTCCGTAATCCATGATCCAACCTATGTCATTCCACAATGTACCCCGTTATAATCCACAATCCATTCCACTCCTCCCCATGATCTATTCCACTCTCGTTCTCATTATTCCTTGTGCCCCCTTCTTCCTTATCACTATTTCAAACTCAACTTCCCCTCAACAAGAAAACACTTCCCCACTCGTGGCCCTGAAGCGCGGCTTTTCTCCTCCTGCGGTGCAGCGCTGCTCTTCCCAGTCGGCATGTTCATTTACGCGTGGGGCGCGAATGCGAAGGTCCCGTGGATCGTGCCCGTGGTCGGCGTCACGGTGCGCCTCCATCGTTATTTCTTCATTAATCCTGTGAATATGTCGATCGGACGACTCACAAAATTCCGGTAGTTGTTTATGTGGGCGACGTTCATCATGTACCTCGCCGTATTCACGTACCTCGCGGACTGTTACGGGCCGTATGCATCCTCCGCGCTCGCGGGCCAGTCGCTCTTCCGTGCGTTCCTCCCTCCCTCCCTTCCATTCTGCCTCCCGCCGACTAAACAACGGACGCTCCAATTGACTAATGTTCAATGCGCGCAGGCAACATGATGGGCGTCGCCTTCCCGCTCTTTACGCAGCCGATGTACGGACGTCTAGGGATCCACTGGGCATCGACTCTCTTTGGATGTATTGCGGTCTTTATGGTCCCGATTCCCTACGTAAGTCCTGCCCACTTATCTTTCACTTCATCCCAGCGTTCGCCCTTTGGTCTTTTTTGGTGCCTCTGTTGCTGATGCTTTCGCGTGTTGATGTTATAAGACGTTTTAAAACTCGCGCACTGTATGCTAACCGTACCGCAGGTCCTACTATTCCTGGGCCCGAAGATCCGCGCGAGGAGTCGCTTCGCGAGTACCGTCGTGCACCAGCCCGCTTTATGAAACAAAACAATGCATTAAAAATTTGTTCAAAACTGTATAAATTACGACACAAAAACTCAAATTGACACGACATACCTCCTTGAACGATCCGACATCCCGAACCTTTCAGCAGAAGACAAAGAAAGCCTGCGCTGCGCTGTGCCGATTTTGTGGTGGAGGACGGACTGGGTTTCGCGCCGCGGGACTGGGTGACGGGAGAACACGGAGTTTTGATTATGGGGAATTGTTGCTGCGACAAAGCGTCCGTTGCTGATATTCGATTATATAGACCATGAATTTCCGTGTGCAATTAAATAGCTCATCAATTTCAGCGGGAGAAAGCTCGAAACTGTTGGTGTTGCAAGTGGACGAAGTGATCAGGCACGAGCTCCGAAGTTGAATGCAAGGGCCACCACCAAGCACTAATCTCTGAGTGTACAGGCACATTGTACACATCGGTCCCTGGACTCCGCGAGCTCACGATCGCAATCTTTCGGCTCGCCGCGGTAGAGCTAAAGGAAATACAGAGAAGTAGTTAGCGCTGAAATGGGGACTTCAACTCAAGCTCTCAAACGGTATCCAGGGACGGATGGAATATTTCGAAGACTTCGTACGCATATTTAGCCATGAGCGCAATGTTCAGTCTGGAATATCTGATGGATTGCAGGAATTCAATCTCTGCGAGTTGCGCTATCTGGCTTTGCAATGCTTGCGAATTGGCGGGACTTGCAGGCATGCATTGCGTGATTCAACCAAAATTTTGCACACTCTTCAAAGCCGTTCGACCGCGGCATGCATATGGGCTTGGATCACCGTACAGAGCAACACTTGCCGCTTCGTGAAAAACAAGCCGCAGCGGCGGTGGAATTAGGATAATTCTATTCAGCAACCGGATTCTGGGTTGCCAGTCTTCTATCCCGCAACCCTAGGTCGGACTGACTTCTACTTTGCGTCTCGATTGGGGTTTGACATTTGGTGCTGGCTGTGAGTGGGGGCGGGAGATGTTCGGATAACCTGGAGGAATCCAAGGGGGCCCGAAAATCTGGGGGAAATTCAAGCAGATGTGAGCAGATTGGAAGATGCTGGTGAGAATTTTCCGGGAGAATTTCTCCTCTCAAACTTCGCCGTGTGTACTCACTCCTGTTTTATGTGCACAGTGATCGCAAATAATCGCCGAACCTATTCAAAATAATGAGGGGGGAAATGTGTGTCCGTGAAGCTTCACTCATCTGGCTACTATCTAGGCGTGTGATTTACATGATAAATACTGGAGCTTGCCGGATACCTGCGATCTGGGTACGCCAGGGTACGCCAGCAACCGTGTCCGCGGAGTTGGCCGCTCGCTTGTGTTCTTGCCCCATGTGTGACAATGCAAATGGGGAACAACACACATGAAGAAGGACCAGTGCCAAGTGGTGGTGGTCTCAGTCCCAAGCAACACTTTGTTGACACTTTGGGGAAATTTATCCTGACTTTGCACGGCCGACCGCTGTTTCCTTTTGGAGGACAAAATTCCGCATCTACGCATATGCATTCTGTTGGAGGACAGAGTTCCGCATCTAAGCGTATTTGACGCGTATTGCATTCTTCCGATCCATTGCTGGTCCAGACAAAAGTTTCTAGTTTTTTTTTCTCTCACGCTCAGAAAATTGACTTCCCTTCAAAGTTGGGTTCAACTTGTGGCTAGACAGGTCAGTTAATCCACGTCTCAATTCCTCGATGATGTTTCGTACACTGCGTGTACTTCCAATATCATTGTAATCTTTGCTATCCGAAATTGGTCTCGCACACCAGAGCGAACCGGAGGTACTTCTTGATTAACAAGCGAAGTACGAGCCGGAATCATCGAAGCGTCTGTCTATGAGAGGCCACCTCTTGATGGGGTTATGCCTCAACTCGATTCCAGATGCAACATCATGATGAATCTTGTTCGGGAAGTCAGTGGATAAGTAGAGCTGTCGGAGGTACACAAGTGCCGCCATTTCGGGAATCACCAGAAGAATGCGGCCAACGGGACCCACGGCACCTTAGGAATACACCGAGGGAATAGGTGATTAGAGATCAGTCGTTCATGATGACGCCAGCGAAAGACCCACATTGCATGGGAATATGTCGGGTTGTCCATTTTGAGGATGTGTCGGTTTTATTTGCTAGTCGAATGTATGGCATGTCCGTGTCTTGTGAATGGGCCCACGCTCCGCCCGCGAAGCAGATCGGTCGGGAAGAAGCACGATTTGTTGAGAGGTGACCGGTCCGATTGTAGATTTGCTTTTGCTCCACTAACAAAGTGCGGGATCTAGGTCCTGTGTCTTAAAGGGACCGCATCGCAGTATATCTACGTAGGTATTGATTTACCTACCCAACCACAACCTTAGGATGCCCTCCGTTCGCGCCCAGTACGCCCAAAACGTGATTCTCGAGCACCAAGTTCGACTTGCCAAGTCAGAAGCTGGACTCCCGCCTCTCCGTCCTCCTCCGAGTCGGCCCGAAAACGGTGAGCCGATCCGGATTGGTATACTTGGCGCAGGCATTGCTGGACTATATGCCGCCCTTCTTATCGACTACCTCGGTCGCGAGAGCGGGATAACCTACGACATTCTCGAAGCCAACCCAGTTCGCACAGGCGGACGTCTATACACGCATCGGTTCAGCGACTCGCCTAATGACTATTTTGTGAGTGACTCAAACGGTCCCAGTCGCCAACGTCCGCGCTCTGACAACGTCGTTCAGGATGCAGGAGCGATGCGCTACCCAAAAATTCCCTGGATGAAGCCTACCTTTGCACTGTTCAAGTTTCTTGACCTCGACAACCCCAAATCACTGATCCCTTACCATCTCCGTGATCTGCGCGCCAATAATATTCGCAATTTCAACAACATTTCCATTCCCTCCGCGCTTCTCGAGGCCGCCGACGCTCGGGGCGAGTTCGACCCATTTGCTACGAAGGTTGACGGCTTGACCGACACGATCGACAACCTCATCGGCCACAAACTCGACCCATTCAAACACATGCTCACGGAGGATTTTCAACTTGGGTGGGAGGCACTGATGTCAGTCGATCAGTGGTCGATGCGGGATTGGCTTGCCTTGCCGGTGGACATTTCTTCGCCGGCGTATCCAGAGCCGGTGAAACAATTTCATTCATCTTCGGTGTTGAACGAGAGCTAACATGCCCCGGACCCTTTTATTATTATCTATCAGCTCGTAAAATATCTTGAGACGTTCACATCGTCCACTGGTAAGTTATTATTCTCAGATTGTCAACTCTCAGGCCATCACCAATCCAGGGCTCTTCGACTGTGCGCTGTCGGAGACGGTCCTTGATGCGATGGACTTCGATTATCAGCCAACACCCGAGTGGTTCACCGTTCAGTGGGTTTCTCCCACGCTGTCGAGTGAGCCTTCCTTGACCTTAGTTACAGGGGAGGCGGAGATGTTATTTCGAATGCCGTCATCGACCGTCTCACCCAGCCCGTGCAGCGAGGTCGCCGGGTCACTGCCATCGCTCCAATCTTTGAGGCCGATTCCACAAGACCAACTGCGCTCAAGGTCACCACTACCTCCGAAAGCGGCCTCATCGACTTGGAATACGCGCACATCATCTCTACAATGCCCTTTAGCTGCCTCCGGATGGTCGACACGTCCGCCCTTGAGTTCCCCTGGGAGTTGCAAACTGGGCTTCGAACGCTCCATTACGACTCTGCCATTAAGGTGGCCGTCAAATTTAAAACACGGTGGTGGGAGAAACTCCCCCAGCCCCAGGTCGGCGGCACCTCAACGACAGACCGTCCGACGCGCACGGTCGTCTATCCATCATATGGAATTGGCTCGGAGGACGCAACAATGATTGTGAGCTACACCTGGGCGCAGGATGCCCTGCGCATCGGCGCGTACGTCAAAGGCCATGATAGTGCAAGCGAGCAAGTCCTCCTCGAGTGCATCAAGCGCGATCTCGCTGACATGCACGACATCAAGGACATGAGTGTCCTGGATCACATAGACCACAAGATCGTCAACTGGTACGGCGACGAATACTCCGGCGGTACGTTCTTTCCTTCTACCCGGCGCAAATACACGAGCTGATGTCGGTGCGGTCCAGGTGCCTTCGCGCTTTTTGGTCCAGGACAGTTCTCGAGCATGTACTGCCAGGTTACCCAACCCATCCTTGGCATGTTCCACTTTGCCGGAGAGGCGACGAGCGTGCACCACGCGTGGGTCGTCGGCTCGCTCAACAGCGCCTACCGTTCGGTACTCGAGATTGTGAGTTGCTATCGGTCATTGTTTTCCGAGAAGTCTGCTACAATTGTTATGCAGTTGATTCACGAGGGCAACCTCACCATGATTGACAAGCTCACCTCGCCCGACTGTCCCTTCCCGCGACCGAACGAGATTGACTGTGTCCTGACCATGGTGCAGGTTGCCATCGGTCAGAGTCACCAGCTCTCACAATCTACTTCCGAACCCGCCACACCCGTCATCCAGCCGGGCACATGGTCGTCCCTGCTTCGTTAACCCTTTGCATTAGTGTATCATGTAATATTCGCCTCATCGAGCCACATATATCTCCGCCGTTCTATCCTTTTTTCACGAAGTTTTTTCACGGGATATTATCTGCTGTGCTGACCACGGATGTACGCCTTCTGGGACATTGTGGGTTATCTTTCGCGGTGATTCGCAGAGGCGGCCGATTAGTCGGTATTGGCATCGAAAATATTCCCACGGTTGAAAAGCAATGCCGGCAAAAAAAAACTTTCTCGCGCTCCCGATGCGGTGATTCGTAATCAAGATCCACTTGCGAGCTGCATTTCGGAACTGTGCTCAGCGGCTCGGCACCAAGTATACAAATGTACTTTGAATTAATAGCAATTAATAAAAGGCCTTTCGGAGGATGTCCAGTTAGGAATCCTATTAGCATGTGAATTTTTAGCCAGCATCGGGTCGATCTAGTATTAATGACTGTGTCGACTCTTGCTGTTCTGTCCCCCGACGCTCAGCACTGTCTAACACTGCTCAGCGCTGCATACACTCTGGTCCATTTCTCATACACTCTGGTCCATTTCTTCACTCTTACTCCACAGGGTTTTATCACTGAGGTGCATTTTGCACACTTGTTGGTGTCGTGCGCGATCGCCGAACGAAAGAGAATAGAATATTGGGTCGCCAATGAGGTGCGTTAGGCTGGAAAAGAAAAGTCAGACCGCTACCTTTCGCGTATGGATTTGTCTATCATGTATGTATCTGCACTTTTTTGCTGGAGCCTGACATTCCCACAAGTAATTGCAAAACAATGTACTTGTTTGGTTTGTTTCTGCCCTAGATTCTCTGTCCAATGGTGCTTATCCCAAAACAGCGCCTCGATATGCCCTATAGTAACGTTTTAGGTCCGCAGCGCTACGAATGAGGTCTGGATTCATTCCACCCTTGCCAATTGATCATGATCCAGATCAAATAGGCAGTTCCAAACTGGAGGTCAATAGACCCCTCAAATCCAATGCAAAAACGCAAAATCGAAGCCCTGCAGCGATACACACAAAGGCGAGGCCGCCGCGAGTATGGGTGATTAAATGTGGATTTGGAATGCCCTGGGCGAGACCCTGCTCCATCATTTGTTCTCGTTGATCCGGTTCAAAGGTTTGCCTGCCTAAACAAGCCTACAAAGATTCTCTGTGCCCGGTTTCTCCGTGATCCCAATGAATGCACCAACCAAAGCCGCCCAGGACAGTATTTGGGAGTGCATCTTATACATACTACTTCGCGATGCTGATCTGGGAGCGCGCGAGTTGTTTATGTCTTCCTTTCCGTGGTGTGGATTGATTTGCGGCAGACTCGGACTGTCTTACTATTTCTTATTACCACGTGCAACTTTCATGACAGCACTCGATGGCAATCCCGAAACTTGTCGCGGCTTTCCAACAGAATCCACTTGGGGCAGCCCTACATGGAGACAGTGATGGCCAATTGTACGACTGCCAGACGCCGCTGTCCCAGGCAACTGGGGTCTGTGTGGTTGGGAGCTTGAGCGCACTCGGATCTTTCTCACAGAGCTGTTGGTTTGAATCATTTGTCGCGGAAAATTATTTGCTTGCACTCCTACTTCCTTCCAGTCGTTGTGCAGATCCCTCTCCTCGCGATGATTGTTGAGCAAGCATTGTTAAATCCTGAGACTATACTTGCTAAGGCGGAGAGAAGGAAAAATTCAAAACACGTACACCCCTGAGTTCTTAAATACTGATTCATTTAGAGCTTCCCGTCTTTGACCATCTGTCTCACTACGGCGATACTTCCCTCTACGCTTTTGCCTACGATTGCGTTAAGCTCCTTGGCACTGGGCTTCGGTTTATCCGCCGGAATACCAGGGACTGGGGTTGTGTTAATAAAGAGGTATACACATCTGCCAACAATTTACCACTTACTTCCGTTCGCAAAGCCATAGGTTAGCAGAATCTCGTCGGCGGTCCCATACGAGACGACATTGGTAACACGTATCCCTGTGTTCATCTCAAAATACACCTGTTCAGTGTTACTTAAGTTCAACGGAATGCATAATGACAGCGAGACTTACGATGGTCGAGGCATGGGCCTCTATCTCTTCCGTGACGATCTCTGGCGAGCTTCCGAAGGTCACTTCGCGCACAAGCTGCGGACGGTGTTGTCAATATAGATGTGATGATTAAAGTTGAGATGGCACACCTTCTTCCCATCATCAACGGTGACTTTGCATGACGATATCATCGGAACAAATGCCTGCGAGGAGGATCATAAGCCCCAGTAAAAGAAACGAGAACTTTCCGGCGCACAGATGGATTACGCGCTTTATATTCAAGCGCTTTCCAGAGCTGCTCCTCCGTGATAACTGGCTCAACGCCAGCAGGATTGACAGGACGAGTTACTGCAAAAGCGTAGGGCATGTTTCTGACTGGAAGGGTTGGCAGTTGTGGGGAGAAGGCAACTTGGGCTTTATGTACTGATCGATCATGACGATTGATCAGCGCTGACTCAGCACCGTACAGTTCCTTTTGCCGATTTCAAATTTTCTCAAGTTCATCGGTCACCGTCGACGCTTGTCGACCCGTCACACGTTAACGCTGACCGAAGTTCTTTTTCTGGAATGACATTCTGTTTCGCAACTTACTAATCAGTTTCAAGTATCTTCCGTTTAGCCGTCTGAACTTCAATTATGAATTTTCCCACTGAGCTTTATCATTTCTTCGCTGAGAACCGGCCTTGAGCCCGGGATAGTTTATCCGACGCGGTCTTCCGAAACTGTCGACGGTGGGAGCCATCGCGGTCAGCAACGGAATACCTGAGATTGTCAAAATGATCATTTTTGTGCACATATGTGACATACGTGGGTCTGACGGGATATTCTATTCAACAACCCTTGTTTAAACAACCCGGGTTGTTGAATGTCGTTATGTCGATGATGGAGGAATGATACTGACGATCTGCAGCTGAGGAAATGTTGCCGTGTTGATCCCATTCGCAAAGCGAGTGTTCTGCTCTATCTTCGTCTACGAAGTCATCATGGTTCCCTTCTCGGTCCGGATCCTCCAAGAAGGTTTCAACAATAACTCACGTGCCTGTTGAAGTTCGGCCATCTCGGGTTACTAGCCGGAAATCTGAAAGCAGAATCCGCGGCGAAAAGAATATTGAAGTAACGGTTTTCTGTTTCGAGTTTTTAAACAGGCTCCGACGCTTAAGAGCTCGCGCACAAGCACTGGACATCTTTCAACTGGATGAACATCATATGAAGCTAGCAAGTACAAAAAACACCCTCTCAACTCCGATTTCGACACCACGAATATGTAAGCGTTGTTAACATACACCGCACTTTGGCGCGCCGCCTGAGTTTCGCGGGCTTTCGCTGCGCATTTCTCCTCGGGCGTGCGTGCCAACGAAGCCTCAGATATCCCAACAAGCAGAATGCAAGAATATGATATTCATGCGGTATATTCCACGAACTTCCTCACAGACTTCACCTCTTTGTAAAAATTCTCGTGGTTGTAAATTCTTCATGGCTGACGATGACTGTCATCGGGGTGCTGAACACCATTGCATGCTGGCTCGTGGTCCTGCTGGGAACGACCGCATTTCAGATCGAATGGCTGGACCTCGACACGAAAGGCGTCTGTTTTCACAAGGTTTTCTGAATCATCCATCAAATCCGTGCACCAAATCCATTTGTTCTCATCAAGTTCGCAGTCCCAGTGGACAGTCCAAATTAAAAGTCAAGCTTGGGATCCTGCAAAAGAAAACGGGAGCATTTACACGCTCGGGCAACTCGCCGGCGGCCACTATGATATGACGTTAAACGCCTGCGAGCTTTACAAATTTTCCAACCTGCTCGGGAGACACGGGAGTCAAACGGAAGTTGCTGAGTGCGGCAGTCCGAGAATTTGTCATCGATCATCGATCACACAATCACAGTACCGTTTGTATTTTTCTCTTGACCACCACGACCCCTGATGCTGCTTGAACTGGGGGACCTCGAATCTAGTGCTCGGCTGCTTCTCTTACTCTTCATCGGACTAATCTCAGTCCTGGTAACGCGGAAAGTAAGCCCTTCGAAAGCGTCTACGTAACTCCCCAACATTCCTAACGGAAATATCTTCAGAGCCGCATATCGCTCTATGTAAGGAACACAATATTTTAAAGGTGGAATGGTCTTGATAGACATCTCATAGCTCCAGCGTCTTCGGAAAGGCGATACAATACATGGAACAGACTTGAAAATCTCGAGAATTTTGGGTGCAATGAGTCACTGGCAAAAAAATATCTTGTCGCTGATCAACAACATGTTTCAGTTTACCCTATCAAGGTCTTTTCGCTTTGCTGCTTGTACTCTGGGTGCTCATCATTTCTAGAGCTGTGCAGGTGTTGATTTGGAGAGCTCAATCTACGACCAGGAAGGATTTGAGGTGCGTCGCTGCTTTCACATACACAGAAGATGTGGTAACAGTGGCTCCATAGTATGACCGCAAATGGATGATTGTGGACCTCGAGAAGAACAAGCAGCTATCTGCTCGTGATAATCGCGGTATCAAAGTTAGTTCCTTGAATTATGCTATTCTTGAGTTACTGATGTTTCTCTGAGCAGCTGGTCCGCGTGTTCCCTTTAATTAAGCGCGATTCATCTTCCCCTACTGGCGGCGTCCTCGAAGTAACTTTTCCCGACTCACCAGACACGCCGTCGTTTAGCGTTCCCCTTAAACCCACAGAAGATCAGCTCAGCACCTGGAAAACACATGCGGGATTCGATCTTTGGGGTTTTTCGTGCGAGGGATACGTGGTTTGAAAATGCATCCTTGGACGCGCTTGAGACGCCCTCGGCGATTCTCTCAGAATACGTGGGCCGGCCGGTACTCCTGGTCATGCAGACCTCCACACTGCGCCCAATAACGGAACCGATGCCCATCGACCCCGCGAGGCTTGCCTACACCGGTGGCCCCAGTGTGCGCTACCCTGATGCGTCCCCCTTTCTCCTTGTCTCCAACGCATCCATCGAAGACGCCGAGGCGAAAGTGTGGGCGATGGCGCGGGGCGAGTTGAAAGCAAAGGTTGCAGTTTGCAAGCCGGACGACCCAGCTCCGTCCACGAACGACTGGGCGCGCGACCCCGACGCGAAGAAGCTTCTCGTTGAACGCTTTCGACCCAACGTAATTGTCAGCGGCGTCAATGAGCCGTTCGGCGAAGATGACTGGCAGGAGATCACCACTGTTGATAACCGCAGTTTCTTTTTGCCCGCGCGGTGCCCGCGATGCATGGTAAGCTACCCCGTTGTGTATGATTACTTGTGACCTCGAATTATTAGTTCCCCAACGTCGACACGGAGAACGGGAAACGCGATCCACAAATGCCGAACAATGCCATGATGCAGTACCGAAAGGTTGAAGCGTTTGCGCCTTCTAAATACTGCGTTGGGTACGTTGTAATTCTTTCTTTTGATTTTTGCATAGCATACAGTGTTCAGTGCCTTTTGAATTCGACACTGATTCAGCGATTTCAGCATGTACATGATACCAGTTGAGGGCCATGGCATCCTCAGTGTCGGTGACAAAATATTGGTTACAAGGAGCGCAATAAATCCCAAGCTCGCCGCGGCGTAGCTCGATATAAGCGGTAGACGGCCTCATTCCCCCGTGGCTATACATTTAACCAGGAGCTATTAGCCATGCAACATGGATAAAATGCCGTGTTCCCATCCTTTTATACCGAGACATGGCCTACTTATTCTGAATACGCCTACATGGATGACAATAGATGGTAATATATCAGCTGGTTCTCCGGAGACTCATACCTGGTCCATTATATCTGAGCAAGATAGAATAGGATATGATTATGAACCGACGAGTGAATTTTCGGGCTATCGGTGCATGGGCCCGGAAAAAAAGGGGGGAATTGTTGTAATAGACGTGGTAGTATAGTAATCTGGGAGTAAGTATATAACGATTTTATGCTGGGTAACGATAATACACATAGAGAGTACGAGGAGAATCAGAAATTCCTTGAGAGGTTTAGACGTCGAATGCCATGAATTGCTTTGTCCCAGCTTTCCTCTTCTTCCTGTGGAACATTTTCAATTGTAATGCCCTGAAAATAGCTGAAAGCGCTTGCCTGAATTGTAGCACCTGCGACGTTTTAGAGCTCAGAGGTAAATGTCGGCACATGAGCACTCGTTTTTGACACCAGGCGAGATGCAAAGCTCTGCATCGATGACGCTATGGAGCGAGGGCCACGCGACGATTTGTGGGCCGTTGTCGCCAGTTTGAACTCTGTTCCGCTTTCGAAGGTGTTTTGCTATTTCGTGACTAAAAACCGTTCCTCATGTCAAAGCGACCGACTTCCGGAAAGTGCACTCAGACTGACCTTGAGGCTCGCTTTAGACGGAGCCACGCTCTTTCCGCTCTGTAACCTTGATCAGAGGGTGTCAGCGTGAGTCGAACAGAACGCACCACTACTTCTTCACACATTTGTTCCAAGTCCTCCGGCGATAAGGCAGGGTGATTTTTGGTCCACTTGAATAGTTTGGCCCTGCATGCCCTTTGCAGAGTATTCATGGCCTCCGCATCGAAATAAATGCATTTGGATGCCGACCATCGAGGCAGTGCAAGACTCAAGTGCGTCAAGCCCATCCTTCGGCAGCATAGGTAGGGCGACAATCCACTGATTTTGCTTGGACCATTCTGGAGTGGAATGCATGTGGTCGTCCTGCACAGGATCGCCCTCCTCCCCGACTGATTTCCCAAGATTGGGATACACTGGTACGACGAAGTCTCGGAACATCCGCGGCAGGTTATCTGAGTCTGTCCCGCCGAACGTCCCCATTAGACATATCAAGGGCGGTGTTCCCTTCTTGGAAGGAAGTATCACGCAGGGACGCCTCGGTTTCCCTCGTCCAGTATATTCTAGATCATCCAGTCGAGCCAGGGTGCGCGATGAACATTTTGAGCCTTTCATGCTGGCAATCAGGTCGACAAAAGGAGGTTGGATGGATGTATATGGAACAAAGCAGACATCGCCAGGACGGACGCTCGATTCAATTGGGCGAAGTTCAGGGGCGGAATGACCACATGTACATGGACATTGAGAAGAAGTGGTCATGGCACGGAGAGGGCTGATTTCGATGTGGCTCTTGGGGCTATGGAGCGGGTTTATATCCTGGAGGGACGCGTTGTTAGGGTGGAACAAGGGAGAAAAGTACAATGCATATTCAAGAGGTCACAGCTCGGACAAGAACTGACAAGTTAGAACAAGACGCTACATACAGATACTCTCGATTTGCTCTCGAATGCATAGTTTCCCAGGTCATTGACAGCTACGTTGAGAGGGTTTGAGCGACGCGGAAAAGTGAGTTGGATCCCAGTGGAGTGAGGAGGATCGCCACCTTCCTCTGCTTTGGAACAGCTGAGTTGCGGCAACTTGTTGCCACGCTTGAACGCCAAGTCTTCTAGAGGCTTGGCATCATGGACCCACACGATAACAAAAGCATAACAACCTTTTGTTCTTTACTGGTGACCTTGTCTTTTCACTGACTGAGACGGTGCCGATTGAATCAGCTGCAGGTCTAAGGACATTCACGCTTTCCTCCGCCGTCACTCTCGCCTTTAGTCGACTCCCAACTGCATGCCGCGTAATACGCTACCATCCTTGGGTTCATGGGTTGTGCTTACCATTGACCCTATCGCGACATTGGAGGAGCTCGATGACCCGGACGCCTTAATATCTGCCGAAAAACTCACGCCTAAACCATATGTTGCGTTTGTCAAGATAGTACGTGTAGAGCCTGTTACTTCCATTTCCTATTGTAAACCCTGTTTATAGATCCACGAGATGTATCTGGCTTCGCAACCTTTCCATTCCTATTCTATACACTTCCTCCTACGTGGTCCGCCACGGGATCATCCTGAAGATTTTATAGAAGCCTCTATGTCTGTGCCAGTTTTACCAACATCTGTCGAGCACCCTTTATCTCGGCAGCCTCTTCGTCCAAGTAATCCCTTACCTTGGGAAAACTGCTATCTATCGCCGTTTGTGACGGCCAACGTGCGGTGTCCCACTTCGTTCACAGAAGAACGCGTCGATTGTGAACTTGATGAGAACGAATGGATGCGGTGCACGGACCTAATGGACGAAGACATTGCGAAAAGAGACACCCTTCTTAATATAACCATGCGCAAATCGGATGACTCTCAGCAGGATGTATTTCCCAGTCAGCCGAATATGGCCAGCGACACCACGAGTCAACAAGTAGTGGTGTTCAACACCCCGATGACAGTCACAGTTTCTCACGACTTGTCCACCGTGCAAGATCTGAACGATCCCGAAGACTTTTTCAAAGAAGTCGAAGTTATAAAGCAGTCCGTGTAACTCTTGATTTAATGAAAATCGTAGATTTCTGATTTTCGTTTTCTTACTTAGGGCGGCTCAATTATCCTTGGCTCGTACACCTGAGGAAAAGCGTGCCGCAAAAGCTCGAGCAGTCCAGAAGGCGTGGCAAAGTAATAATGACCTATATGACAAAAAAACTAGTGAGGAATCCTGCATTTTCTAGAATAGCTTATAATTAACCACCCTCTCGTAGTCGGTTTACTTGTTGAGCGACGCAGTAATGGCTTTTCTAAGGCTAAGAAACGCGCCGTAGATCTCATGCGGTCTGTCTTTTGCTTGCTTCCACACAGGGCACCGTGATATGTAATGGTTGACCAGCATTAAAAATTATAAAAGTCCTCTTTTCTGTGTCTATTTATCTACCACGGAAACTCACCCGTTTCATTCACAAATACACCTGAAGCAGATTATAATCAGTTGAAGAAATTGAACCGTAATTAGTAAAGAAACAAACACTCACCAGTTTTACCTTCCTTCCCCAAAAGCGACCACTCGACCAACGTCTCCGCGGCCTCTGCCGGGGTCCTCCCTCCCTCCCTCCAACCACTCAAAGCCGTGCTAATGAGCCCTGGCGTTGCGCAGTTTACTTTGATTCCCAACTCCTTAAGTTCCTGGACGAGAGCTATCGTATATGAGTTGACAGCGGCCTTACTCGTGTTGTACGCCACGAGATTGTGCAGGAAACCGCGAGGGCTATTGAGAATTACGGAGGGCTCATCCGGTGTGGATGACAATCTAAGAATCGACAAGAAGGTTGTGGTGGCCTGAACCAAGCCAAAGAAATTCGGTTCGAAAGCTGCGCGTAAGACGGCGACGTCAACCTCCGTGGCTACCTGTAGTTTACCATTTCGCTGGTGCCTTTGTAGAATATTTTCCAGTAAAATAAATGCGCGATAATTGGGAGGACTCGCCAGTGTTTGTTTATAAGCACGTTCAAACGTCCTTCTGCATCTTTGACGATCTTTTCCGCAGTTTGAACTGACTCGATGTCCGTTACATCCAACTGAACATATTTAACATTAACGCCCTTCTCCGTTTCAATTTTGGCGCTAAGAAACACAGTTAACGTGAGGGGTGAACAGAGAGTCGTAACTTGCCAACTTGGACGGCATCTATAATTCCGGAGTTAGCACCGGTGACTAGAATGACTCTGTCCGACATGTTAAGAGCAAGTTGGACAGCACGATCTCTGCGACGTGATGATAAGCCAAACAGGAAGAGGCCAAAGCTGATATTTGTATGGATCGTTACATTTGCGTGAAGTCCGTTCACTTAGATCCGGTTGCACTTCCGAAAGGGCAAGACTCAGAATAAATTGCTCAGCGCGATCTTTGCACCATCGATTAGCACGGATATCTTTCCGAAGTTACATTTGCAAGGTCTATTCGGTTGAAATAATGTGGTGAGTGTAAGCCAGATGGAATAAAGTGAGTCGACGCATCATGGGATACCTCACCTTGCCGTTCCTCCGAGTCGCTGACAATGTGCCTCATGGATTTAACCGAACAGAGCTTGTTCCGCCCGCTCCCGGACAGTATTTCCTCGAGGAGACGCTACATCTCCTGCGCCCCACATGTTGATGAGCTCAAACCCAAGTTCCTCTCCGTCAGTCTCGAATTCAACTTCCACACCAGGATAAGACGGCACCCCAAGCCTCGTCGGGAAGTATGGACGGCTAGATAAAAGACAGGGATAATCGGTCCACTGCGGCCAGTGAGTAGACAAATATGCTTACATTGCGTTGGAGTCCCGTCAGGTTGAACTTGTTGCGCGAATAGTGCGACATTTGCACGTAATTCGTCACCATCGTCTCCCATTTTGAGATGAGCGTCGGGACACTGGGGTCAACCACTCTGGGAAGGAATTTCGCAACCTCTGCGGAGAGTGTAGTGCACGAAACGCCTGTGGTTGTATTTCCCGAAAAGAGACAGAAATCGAGCTGCCCACAAGCTGGGTTTTCAAATGTTCCTGCAAGCGACGTGTAAGAAACAGAAGGCGGCTCAGCATGTTTTGAACGGGGTAAAAATGGTGGTGGAACGGCGTTGGCATTCTTGACACGGTACCTACTAGTAGTTCGGAACACGAGGAATTTCTATTGGAGAACGTACCGTGTAGGCCAATTAATGGCCTCAAGACCCAATACCTTGTCGACAATACGGTACTTGACCGACTCCACGATGAAATTTCTTAGATCGTCTTCGTTCGACATGACTACAATTCCGAGGTTCTGCAATGGGAATCGGGAAACCTGGCTTCTGAAGCCTGGCGAAGAGTGGATAAGTAAATCCGCCAACGTTTGTGTATGCACCACTTGTCCGTTGTGGCGCCTCCGTGCCGAAAGGAAGTTGGGATTCAGCAAGTGGCGACAGATAATGGATAGTTTGCCCGACCTCGATCATCTCTGTGAGCAGAAATCCATAAGGAAGGTATGGCCGAGGAGGAATCAATATTATAAATCTGAGAATATACTCCCGGGGACTCGGTCACTCTACGTAGCTGCCCCGGCAGGGTCCTACCAAGGTCCTACCCTTTTGGTCACCACAATCTCCCAGAAACTAGCCCGCCTACCACCATCCACACAACCATCGTGGACCAGTCTGGCTGCGCTCGCGGCGCTCCGCGGCGGTGGCCGCAGGCCCGCATCGGGTAACAACAGCCTGGAAATTGTAGATCTTGTCAAGAGATGGTCGTGGAGTAAGGCAAAAGGTCAAAAGGCTCGATCACCTATGATAGGACGAATACACCTAAGGGAGCTCCTACGTGGTCACGTGCAGACCTTCGAGGTGGGTTTAGAAGGGGGGGTAGAACCCACCTCGAAGGTTCCGGAAGCGTAGGAGGCGTAGGTGGTTTAGTCATCCAGTTCACGTGGTTTGATTTTGCGAGTCAATGGGGGCCTCCGCTGCCATTTGGCCCTACTCGGTGGCAATTGTTGCTCAGCTTGTCAGCACTATCTCGGTCTTAGATGAGTAGGTAGTATACATATCTTGTTTCTCAACCTCGTTGAACTCGATCTGCTCGCAATTTATGTGATTATAACCTGTCGATGGAGGGCTCCTACTTTGACAAGTAGGCATTATAGCGTGAGTGTGGCACGTTGTACCTGTTCCTACAACAATGCAGGAACGTTGGAATACACACAGACCCTGTCAACACAGATAACCTCTCATCAGGAGCAAAATAGATCAATGGAAGGGGGCCTCCTACGGAAGTTCAACCCGATGAACCAGGTTCAACCTTGACAGTAGGTTCCTGCTATTCATTTCGCGCCACCTCTGAGACCTGGATTATCTTCTCCGCGATTTTTCAAACCTAATTGACAAATTCATCAGATGTAGGGGGCCTCCTTCGCCACCCAACCGGAAATAAATCTGCATGCAGCCCTTGTGCAGCCCTTCCACCTTAAAGGCTCAAGCACTGAGAACAGATTGGTGCAAGCAGCTGCAGAGCTTGGATGCATAGAGGCTGGTGATTTCAGCCTCTGCCATTTTTATTCTAATTTCTCATACGTCTGTAAAACCTCTACATTTGTTCAACACACATGTGGGATGTTGTTTCAACCACGGGTACACAGGAATGCCCTCTGGGGTGCAGGAATTCCTCCTTCGGAAAATCCGAAGGAGGCCTCCTTTTTTTTTCCTCTTTGGTTGAAATTTGCCTGTGTAGCCCCCATAATTCTTCCTCTTGTTCTGCAGCTTTCCAAAGCCATTTGTGATGAATAGCAACGAACTGGCCGGTCTTAATTCCGCATAAACAGATGTTTAGGCTGCAAGTACATGAAAACTTCGAAATTTCAACCAGAGGCCTGCAGACTGATTGGCATACTCTGTATGATATTTAAGCATTGGTTCTGCTTTGTAAATATGCCGAACACTTGTTACCAGTCACAAACTTGCGCTACTTCCCCCCCATATCCGGGGTTTCAATTGATGGAAAGATTTCAAGCCAAATAGCATGTTACAGGCTCAAGTCCTTTGTGTATCCATAAGATGATCTTGAGGATCAGTTTGAGAGTTCAGAAAGACGGTTCAGACACAAAAATATTGGCGATAGTATGTACTTTCAAGCTCTGATTGAGTGATCGGAGGCCTCCTTCATTATGTGTCGGGGGCCTCGGACATGTAGTATACAAGGATTCTGTGGTCAGTGAGAGCTGAATTATGTGTTTCTGTTGTTTTATTAAAGGCCATTCAACTAGTTGAGACATGTAGGAATGATTAAAGAGGTAGCTTGGGGCCATTGTACATTGATTTCGGCATTTTGGTGTTCCCCCCCCCATTGAGACCAGGTTGGAAATTGCCAAAGAGCTTGTACCAAGGTTCTTGAAGCCTGATATGAACATTCCATCACATACACAGCAACCCCCAGTGGTTTGGGAAAAATAAAGATCAGGAATCCAATCTTTCTGGACTTTAGGCAAGGTTCAACCGTAAATTTCAGTTGACTTTGGTGCCTATTCGTGCACCCATCCAAAAAAATGTTGTAAATCAGTAAAAACCGGGGCTTTGCTATTAATTTGAGCTGGGGCAATATAGGGCTAATATGTGAGAGCTAAACCACAATTTTCCGACCAGTATTGAGTGCATAGAACTATTTTTTACATTATGTGGATGGTTATTCACCTTCTGATTGGTTGATCAATTTACGGCCCGGGGACAGAGCCCTCCGACTCTTGCGGGAAACAATGTTTTCTGCGATATTCTCCTTCTCAGATGGCTGTCTGACTGCCTTGACATTGCGCGGGCATTATTTGAGGTTTGTGTAACATAATCACATTCCACATTTTTTTTGTGCTAGTAGGAGGCCACCGACGAAACGTCAGAGACGAAGAATATGCAATATAATGCAGGAGAGCATCATCTTATGATTCAAATACAACCATGCATTCAGGGAGACACAGAACCATCACTCACTTCGCACCTATTGTGTTTCAACATTTGTTTCTCTATCGTGGGTGGCCTCCAACTGATGACTTTGGCAAGCTTTTCTGGCGCAAAAACCATGCATCAAGGTGCAGTAGTCCCTAGATACCGAGCTCATGAGTGTCCTATATTGCAGGGATTCATTACACCTGCAGTACAATAAAAAAAGTGCTTGTGGGAAGAAGGTGGAGGCCTCCAATGAATAAATTTGAGCAGCTGCTGAGTTGCAACTCCGGTACAAGCACTGGCGGCGGCCGTAGAAGTCTGATCTGGGTGGAATTTTGATCTATCGGAGTCGGAAAAATATGTCTCGGGATGGCAATCAAGAGACGAAGGTGGCCTCCTCCGTTGCTCCAATAGCCTAAAACTGGCTTGCAAATGGATATGTGTGCTGGCCAGTGCAAGGAATGTAGTTGTGAACTTTGTGTGGTCCGGATCCTGAATGGAAAGCTTCGGAAAGGTTGGACAGGTGGAAAATGGGCGGCCACCGATGGGTTGAATTTATCATCGTTCTGTCTGGAAATCAGCAGGGGACAACACTTCCAGGCTAGTAGTAGGCAAGTAGTCATGGATGACCTCAATTTATCGGATGCACTGTAAAATCCAACCTGATTTGAGTGGTTGAAGAAAACGTAGGAGGCCTCACTTTCAATGGAATATTACAGTCAAATCCCTCCCTGTTTGCATTGAAAGGTTCACACTATAGCTGCCTGTACCCATGTCAATTCTCAGATGGGTGGGTATGCAGAAAGTGACACTCTTGGCAAACGGGCTGGTGTCGGAGGCCTCTGACAATTGGCAATTATGATGGTCTGAACGCTGTGAAATCCACAAAAACTAACAACCTGAGTACCCTGAGGATACGAGCCTCGATTAAGTAGAACTGAGCAAGATTCACACCAAGCAGACACAACAGGGGCTGGAAAACCAACCGTGAGAAGACATCGGAGGCCGCCATTGACTCGCAAAATCAAACCACGTGAACCAGATGACTAAACCACCTACGCCTCCTACGCTTCCGGAACCTTCGAGGTGGGTTCTACCCCCCCTTCTAAACCCACCTCGAAGGTCTGCACGTGACCACGTAGGAGCTCCCTTAGGTGGACGAATACATACAAGTAGCGATGACTAATACGGATGACTACCTCCATCCCGACAGATCTCACTGTCAGCTGCAGTACCGCTCTTATAACAATTTGAACAAATCTTTTGTTTTTACCACCATCGAACTGTGGCTATAATTGGCGATCATGTGCCAAGCGACGCGTAAACGCCGCTGCCGAGGCTTGCCTTTTCTCTGTTTCTTACAAGTTTCTTACCGGTGGCTTTCAGGATCTTCACACTCTCTCAACTGCTTCAACTTTCCAAATCTGCCAAGATTTCCTTCACGCGCCAAGCTGGGCTACGCCACTACAGGCCCCTTGTCCAGCCGCCGCAGTGACTGCCATCGGAATGATAGCAAGTCAAAGCCACTATACATAGTGCGGCTGAACTCCGGAGTTCAGCCGCACTATGTATAGTGGCTTTGTGTCGACGGACGACATGAGGAATGCATCCATTACTGTGCTCTATAAACTCGACTTGACCCGACAACAGCGTCTCGATGTCGTCGGGCACCAGAAATTTAGAATCTCCGGCCAGGCATTCAAGATGATTGTCTCTGATTCTCTTCTCTTCTCGGATGGTACCCAAGCCAAATTTCCATGCCATAACAAGCTTGCTCCGCATGACTGGAGGGGATTTAAATGAGGATAGTCTCAGACGCCGACGCTAACTCCGAATCCAAGTAACAGGTTATAGCCGTCTGCTGCGATCACAGAAAGGTCCGTACTTAGCTATAGTTTCCCGGACGGAATGTGGCGAAACAGACACGCCGCTACTCTGAGCTTTAATTTCGGCGCAAATGAGGTTTATTACCATTTCGACCTATCTTCCGCCCTGCTGGTAGGTTAAACTCGCACGGAGCTTATCCAGTCTGAAATCATTTCGGTGCGCCGCCCAATATTTGTACCCTCGTTCGCAACCTTTATTTGTGTGATGATTGTATGACAGACGGGTTCATAACCGGCGCTGTGAATTCATTCCGATGGATGCTTGTCGCCCTTAAAATGCCTCAGGAACGCACACACGGATGACCCTGACTTTCGCAGATCCATCTCACGGTCCATTTTGGAACTAGACATCGAGAGGTACGAAAAGAAAAGAATACATTATTACATAATCCCTTCGCCGCCACACAGAAGCACAGCCCCGACGTCGGACATATCGGACCGAAAGTTGTTTTGGTTTTCACATCATCGCATTGTCGCTGTCCCTTTCTTCCATACCACCATGTTGCCCGACATGTCCTGGAACGAGTCCCCGACAGCCCTCACCTTAGCCGCTGCCCGTGCTGCTCTCCACGATTCTCTCAAGAGCGCCGCCTCCCTTGCCGACAAGATCAATCTGGCGGAGGTCTCGTTGGCGAAGATAGTCGCTGAAGCGCAGGCTTCAATCGATGATATGCTCAGGGAGAAATTTATTGTACAGGAGACAATTGCCCAGACTCGGGTCCGTCCTTATTTCTCTTCACCAAGTCCCAGAAACCGAACAACGTGTTTTCGTCGTGTTTAGGCATACCTCTCACCGATTAGGCGATTGCCGGGCGAGCTGCTGAGAGAACTGTTCATGTGGTGCTTTGAGGGGCATCCGTGCTGTGCATGGGTTCTTTCCGCTGTCTGTACTACTTGGAGACAGCAAGCGCTGGGTATTCCCCGTATCTGGTCCAAAGTCAGTCTTGCCAATCGGCGTCTCCTCGGAGACGCCCACCCAAAGCTGTTTATTCACTAATTTTTAGATACGGCTGTTCACCAATCAAAGTTCTTCCCCTGACACAATTCGCTTGTGGCTTGAACGCTCGGGTCCGACAGTGCCGCTCGACATAGAGATCTATCTGCGGGTTGTGCAGTCTGATGCTCCTGTCGCTCCGCTCCCTCGTCGTCGTCGACACGAGTTCCTCACCCACACTTTCGTCTCCGCTGCGCCAGCACCCCTTTTTGGGACTGGTCCGTTGACCACACCGGGACACCTGCTTGTGCCCCATTTTACCCCCAGTGTAACGCCGTTTATCGTACCTCAGCCCGCACTGCATTCACATCATGCCGGGTGGGAGTCACCGCCGCCAATGACCATGTACCACGGCCAGCCCGAGGGCCTCGGTTCATCCTCATCTCCACCGAACCTACACTGGGGTCACATAGCTGTATACTATTTGGTCCAGCAAATGCACCGATGGGAGCGGTTTGTATTCCGCTTTGACAAAGGTTTCGGATCGATTGCGGCCCTTAAGTCCATAACAGGTGCTTATGCCTTGACAGCATGTTCTCCGTCGTTTATTATTATACTGACCGGTGTTGTTTATAGGCTCCGCCCCCCTTCTGAAGGAATTCGAAGTATCCTCTGCATCGGCTGTCTTTTACCCGACGGAGTGGGGCTGGCTGCCGTCGTCCAACACGTCTGCCACCTGCCCGAACCCGCTTCCTAATCTGCAGACCCTAACGCTGCAATACGCGCCTTTCAAGCCCACCTCACCAGTCTTCCTACAGCCGTTCACACAGCTGCACACCATCAACATCCGTGCGCTTCCCGCTTCCCTCATCCCGCTGGACCGTATCCTTGGCATCATAAATGCTAATCGCGGCACCCTAAAATCGCTCCGCTTACACTTCTCTTCCGTCTCACACGCAGTGCTTCCGCTGCCTGCTAACACCACGCTTGAGCATCTCGAAGATCTGTATATCGGGGGACACCACCTCCTGTCACAGCTCATCGACACACTCTCCGTGCCTGAGCTGCGGTCGCTTGACCTCGACTTTGACTCGCCGCGGGAGCCAATCGAGGAGACCATCTCAACCCTATATGCACGGTCGCAGAATCCCATCATGAAGACGCTCGCTATCTCCCACGGCGGGCCACCGCCCGGCAGCGGCGGCAGCCATAACCTCTATTATGGATATGTCGCGGCCGGCAACGTCGTCTCGTGGGGCTTCCTAACTGATTGCGGGGGTGAACTTGAGGTCCTCAAGATCGGTGGCGCTGCACTCGAGGGGCTGCTTGCCACGCTTGCAGCACCCGACGACAACGCGCCTCCTGCAGCAATGCTTCCGTCGCCACCCCCCAACCCCACCCTCACGTGGGCATGCCCGAACCTCCGTGAGCTGCACCTGCGAGCCTGCCATGCGCATGCGCATGCACACGATGGCGTCGGGAAGCTCGTCAAGATGGTCGACGCGCGGAACCCCGAGAGCGGCCAAGGGATTCTTGGGGTGAAGCGCCTCACCCGGCTAGAACTGGACGACTGCGTCCAGATCGGCGGGGATGTCGTCAAGTGGCTCGAGGGCCGCATAGGTGAGGGCGCGGTCGTGTGCGTCGAGCCTGCTGCGGAGAGGTGGGACGCTTTTCATATGTAAAAAAGCTTTCGATTTTGACTGGTTCTGCCTTCCCTTTCGCACTGGATTTAGGTCTCCGCTGATGCATGGGCACCCGTACGTCTTTTCAGGATGAATGTTGTTCCATTCTCCTTGTTGCACGTTGGTATTTTGCCGGTACTTTGAAGCCCGTACCACGTCACTATCTTTTCCCATTTGGGGTTCCGCTTGGGTATATATAATGCTGTCTTTTGGTGTATCACTACTGTATAGGAATTACGGCGAGGGAGAGTCGTGTAGGACTGACTGTATTCATTTGCTCCGTTGTGGAACAGAGCTGTGCAGGATGGAAAACATAAGCATCGACTAACGGGAGCTTCCTGTGTGGGGCATTCTGTAATGCTATTTCTCGCATTTTCTGCCATGCGGTGTGCCGATGCACTGCTTGTTCTTGTTCTCTGCACACGGGTCGATAAGTTTGGCGGAAGCGTGCCGCGGAATAAACGCACTCCATTTTCTTTTGCTCGTACTGTTCCATCGAGTCATCGAAGAGGTCCGGGTCAATTTCCATGAACAATTTCAACGCGTTGTAAGCCATCCCATGGATCGTCCTAATAAATGCCAGTCAAAGGGTGCCAGCAGCTCTCGCGCTCCGCGCTACTTACTGATTCCAGTGCGACTTGGAGTTTGTGTACAGAGAAGGGAACACGATGGGCAGAATGACGGCAACGTTGTCGCTCATCAGACTGATGACATACTCGTTATTCCAGTACAACAGAGCCCGCTCCGCGACCTGAAAGTGCTGGCTGTTGATGCACCGCGCCAACTGCTGGAACAGAGGGGCCTGTATATTCTGGAATTGGACAGGATCCGTGATCTCGAGGACCTCCTCGACCTCGTTGAGGAACATGACCTCTTTGGGCGAGTTGACCTTTGGCCAGTATTTAAACAGCCCCATCGTGACCTCTTCGGCCAGTGCGGGGTCCTTTTCGAGGAATTGCACGACGCAGTAGGCCAGCTGAGGCTGGTAGAGCGAGAGGCTCTTGACCTTGTGCAAGGGGATGAGAACACGGGTAAGGAACGTCTTGTGCTCCTCCTTGAGCGGGACGGCAAAGCCATTGATGATGGCGCCGAGGATCTCAAGCAGCTCGGCGATACCCTTGTGGCGCTCCGTCTCGTAGACAAAGTGGAAAAAGACGTTGTTGATCGACCGGCGGATAAACGCGCGAAGATTGAGAAACTTGCCATAGATACGGTGGAGGGTGGTCTTGAGAAAGTCGCGCTCCCGCGGGTCCTCCGCGTCGAAGAGGTCGAGAAGGCTGAGGACGAACCGCTGATCGATGTAGGGCTTGGCCATGCCGGCGTTGAAGTCAGGGCTCTCGACGAAACGGAGGAAGAACTCGTAGATAATTTGGAGATGAGGCCAGGCGATCTCGAGGACGGGCTCATCTTCCTCGGGATCGAACGCGTCGCCGGCAGGATTTACGGGCGGGGGTATGGAACGGAACAGGTTGGTGGCAAACTGAGAACTGGTCAATTTGCAGACCCATAGCTACAAGGTCGAGACTAACCATGCCGACCACCTCGGGGTATACAGACTCGGTGATGACACCGCGTTGGGTGGTGATGTAGTCGAGCAGCTCGTGCAGCGCATGTGCCTTGACCTGCTTGCCATCAAGCTCGGCGCTGGCGTCATTAAAGTCAAACAATACGCGGCACTGGTGAAGTTTATGGATGAAGAGCTGAGGGCGCTCGCTGGGGGTTGTTTCTGGGGTGGGCGGGAATGTGAGACCGGGTGGGAAAGAGCGAGGACAAAGTGAACGGACCCATTAACGGCGGGAGGGGCTCGATATGGACCTTCTCTGTGATGACGAACCGACTGCTGCGCTGCTTGCGCGGGGGATTGCCGACGGTGGGGATGGCGTCCAGGCGCGACATGTTTGAGGGATTTACACGGGATGGGCCGGGGAGATCGAGGCCGCCGGCGAGGGTTGTGAGCTCTGGAATTTCGGACTGACCGGTGCGGTGCGGGGCGTCCTGGGTCGCGTCTGGGACGACGACGACGACAATCGGCGGCGGGTGAGTCTCGACAACGTCTGTGACATGGCTGCCATTTGTGGGTGTCGGTACGAACGGCTGGCTGGACGGGGCGGGTGCACCGTTGGCCTGGACTGGCGGGGGAATGCGTTTCTGGGTCTTGGGAGGGGGAGGTGGGGGAGCAGATGACGACGGGTTCTTGTTGGCGTCCTTCTTGGTGGAGGAGCTCTTGGATCTGTTCAGCTGAAGTGGGGTCAGTTTACGGCCGATATCAGCGGAAAGCACAGACGAGGCTCAGGTTTCTCTTGAACCCCTGCATTCTCACTACTTGGGAGAACTGAGCGGGATTTCTGAAGACGGTCGTTGTCGGTCGTTCATACACTCTGTAGGCGAGAACGAACCCACCAATAGCTGATCCTCCCATCACGGTCGAAATCCAGCCTCAATCCAGCCTTTGGAACTGTACTCAACGTTCCAGGGGGCGGAGACAGCTACGAGTCGTCGAGACTTCTACTCGATTCATGACGGTTCGCGACTTGACGGTGCTTTACTTTTACTTAACGGAGGCGCGACTCCTGAGTTCCTCGTGATTCTGGCTCGACTTCACTCGTTTTTTCGCGTCCTCTGCTCTACAGTAGCTGGCGGTTGAGTGAGAACGATTGAGCACAGATGGCGCGGAGGAGGTCAGCCGAAATCCCCTGCAATACGTCTCGATACGCGTACATAATGCGACAGTGGTGGAAAAAAAAGTGGTAGCTGTCGTTAAATAATTGAAGCGTTGAATGTGGAACGAGAACCAGGTTGGGAATGACCATTCCCCAGTGGATTGTGGAATTGAGGTTGTAGTAGGACGAGGAGTGGTTGCCTGTGGTTGCGGTGGAATAGAAAAGCACGGGCCTTCTTTTTTCGGTATCGTCCACTACCATCCAACTTCGACTTCACCATGAGCGTCCTGCGACCATTTACCGCCTCCGACATGTTCAAGTTCAATAACATGTAGTCTCCTCCTTATAAGTACTTTTGTCGTCACTAATGGTGTCTCAGAAATCTGGACCTTTTCACACAAACAGTGAGCTCATCACGACACCCTCGTTATCCGCTCAAGGGATCTGAGTAGCCCTCGCCACCAGTACGCCCCTGGGTTCTATCTAAACTATCTCGCGCGCTGGCCTGACCTCTGCTGCGCCCAAGCCGCACCAAGTGGACGAATGATGGGATACAGTGCGTCAATCTATTCATTTGTTATTGAGCCCAGTCGCTGAAGACGACGCGAAGTCCTTGGGAAGGCGGAGGGGAACAACGCAGACTGGCACGGACATATCACGGTATTGACGGTCGCGCCCGAGTACCGGCGACTGGGCCTCGCGAGCAAGATGGTCGCACTCCTTGAGTTTGTGTCAAATGAGGCGTACCGGGGATACTTCGTGGACCTGTACGTGCGTTGTACGAACGACGTCGCGATCGGGATGTACGAGGAGCTGGGGTACAGCGTGTACCGACGTGTGCGGGAGTACTACGACAGCCTGGGCGGGAATCGAGGACGGGACGAGGAGGATGCTTTTGGTACGTGTCAACTTCACTATGATGCGATGGAGTCCGTTGAATGAGATGATAGACATGCGCAAACCACTGAGCCGTGATGCGGGACGACGGTCTGTGCGACCGAATGGTCGGGAGATGCTAGTCAGTCGATACGAAGTATCCTGAGTTTCCCCTTTCCCCCTCTCTTCTCCTGGCGAATAGATATCTGGATTTCGTGCTCGGACCACGCTTTGCATGGAATCAACTTTTGTTCATCGGCCTTACTTTCATGTTCAAATTTGCGAGTCGCACTGGGGAACAAAAATCGACCGTCGATGGGCACATAAACTACTACCATGCATCCGGATCATCGTCGTGCACTGTCGACTCATCCTTTTTACCCTCCTTAAGCGAGGTCGTGACTATATGTGAGTGAAACAAACAAGAAAACAACTACAGTGAACAAGCAAAGAAGGTCCCGTTCCAGAAGTTCTTCTTGGGATATCTGCAGTGCACTCTTTCAGAGCCATCCGCAGCAGTACCAGTAATAGTTTCCGGTGCAAGGCCGCCCTCGACCCAATCGACGAGCGCCAAAAGAATATTATGCGAAGAGGAGTTCACTGCGTTGGTACTGTGGTCGAGCTGACCGAAATTTGATGCCCCTGGTCCTCCGCCACAATGGCCCATACCAGGGACCAGGAAGAGGCGGTAAAAATCGTCCAGGGATGCCATGCCGAGGGTCCGCGAGACAAGGTCGTACATCCGCTTAGAATTTCCGGATGCTATGGTCTGAGGGAAAGCGTGATGAGCAATGGATAAAGCGTCGTGCGACTACCCACTGGATCCATCCGACCATGGTATGTCAGGAATTTACCCCCGCGATTGCGAAATGCTGAAAGGTCGCCATCGAAAGTCGAGATCCCTCCAGGGTTGATTTCGTCCATTAGAATCGAGTGTTCCAACCCATATTCGCTGGAATCAAACTCGGTTACGTTCAAAACGGCGTATTTTATCCAGTCCTGCGAGATCTTTCAGTCGTCGTACAATGAAAAGCAGCGCGTGGTACCTCGACGAGATTGGGGAATTCACCGTTGAACATTTTGACGCCCCCGGACCCTCCTTCGGCGCCAGGATCGTATCGGGGGTACAGCAATGTTCCGTTTCTATAGAGAGGCGAATATATTTTCCGCAGGGCATCGACCTGGGGAAGAGTGAGGCACGCGCTGTCTCCCCGACACAGAAGAGTCTCGGGGTTGAAATCGCAAGCATCTGGATCGGTTATGATCCCGTCGAGAACCCCGTCGATACCATCACACTGGCTTAGAATCTCCTCTGCGACAACTTTCCATAATTCGGGCGGAATGTACGTGGGCGACGAGGCAGGGGTGGGTGCACCGATGTAACGTGCCAACATACCCGCCCGGTATATTAGGTGGTTCCAATCCGTTGCCGGTGCCCCGGCTAGAATACCGTCAAAATCATTCGGAAATCGGAGTGCCTCTTGTGTTCCCTGGCGTCCTCCCGTAGAGCATCCGAGGTAATACGCTTTGTTGTGAGGCTTTCCATAGTAAGCCTCTACAATTTGTTTTCCAATGACCGCCTCGACGTGAATGGAGCGGAAGGCAAAGTCATTGATCACCTCCGGATGGCCTAGGAATGGCAGGCCACCCCAGCCGTCGTGTCCGTTGTTCGACCCGACGGCAGCAAAGTGGAGGGAGGAACCATAATCTAGCCAGTCTTGGTGTATATCTGGGAGGAAAGGTTTGAAATTGGACTTTCTCTGCGCGAATGGAACACACACATCCACCGAGACCGCCATTTCCGATTCCCAAAAACCGGCCGTACCATTCGTCTGGAAGCCAAGCTTCAGCATGGATAGACGACGTATCTGTGGTGTTGGTAAAGAATTGCACACGACAGAGTGGTGCTTTGACATTCGCCGTCTCATCGTATGGACCGTAGGGTGGCACTTTTGAGTCTCCCGGGAGGTAAGACGCGTCGATTATCGTCGTATTCTCAAGGTTTAGCATAGACTTGAGCGAGATGCATGTTGTGTGGCGTTCTGATGACGAGGCGGAGTACGCATACGAGTTCGACAGTGAAGGCAGGTTGTTTCGCCACAATTGCAAGAGGAAATTGAGAGTAATCCACGGCAGATTCATGTTGGCCAACAGACGACTCGGATGCAGACGACGTCATTTCATGTTTAACTTCAACCGTGGCAGTGCTCACCGCTCCTTCCGATCCGTTTGTCCCATCATCTGCATTAATGGGGTAGTGGTATTTTTGCGAGCGGTTGTGGCGTCCGAGCGCGGTAGCCCGATGTTGAGAGTCCGCGTCCGAGCGCGGTAGCCCGATGTTGAGAGTCCAAGTATCTATCGCGAGGCGGCAAGTCCCGAGCGCTGGGCGCAATGTTCATATTAGTATTCAAGTGTAGGAAGGGGTATCCTGCGTCGTTGCACTCCTACCAAGTTTCCTTCCGTATTTCCCTTCAAGTTAGTCTTTCCGTAGCAGCTCAAGCCCTTCGCCCCTCTCCCTTACTCTCCCTCTCCTCAATTTTTTTCAAATTTCGGACTTAGTGCATTTATTCCTCCTACTGCTTCCTTGTTGCCTCTCGTCTATCGCATTAATGGGGTAGTGGTAACCTGGGTCGTTGCCACGGTGTGAATTGTATTATGTGATACTAATTCGACCCGCCGGGGGTTCGATTCCCTCTTAATGCATTCATTTTATTTGCTTAGTGGAGATTACATTTTTATGATGTCGCAAAAAAAAGAAGAAAAGTGATTCCCCAGAGAGGAGGAAATTGAAAGGAAAAGTGTTCCAACGAGAGCACAGCAGAATCACACAAATAGTAGGGAGGCGAGACGTGAGGGACGTGATGACGAAAAGCTAGTGGCTACACACTGACTGGCGGACTAAAGACAAACAGGACCCCGGCCTACGCGGTTAGAGGTCCGATCCGAAAACCGCCATTTCGGCCGGTTCCGTACTTCCGTTTTCCGTCCATTTCTGTGCGCATTGTGAACCCGGAGCACATTTTTTAGACACCTGCGCGTTCTAAAGTGGTTCCCTCGGCAGCAAACCGGACTCCAGAAGTAACCACGGACCCGGGCACTCGCAGGGTTAAGACTCGCAGTGACGCTCGTGGAAAGCGAGGGGGGACTTGTATGGTGCCTAGTGCGCTCGACGAGTCTCCGCCTCGTGCGGACAGGCAAGAGAACTTGCCTGCCCCCGTTGATACTTCTGACGCTCCGGATCGCGCCACAGCAGGGAAAGCTGAGAAGAAAAAGAACCCCAAGACCAGAGACTCAGCTAAGAAGGAGCGCTACGATGTCCTCAAGGGCAAAGCAGCGGACGCAGGGGGTCTGGACGAACTGGCGCGTATATTCAAAGAGACAGTCGACACGATGAAACTTTTCAGCTCTTCATCGCCGACCAAAGCCTGCTTCCAGCTACTAGACGAGCTCGTGGAACGGCTCTCCAACCACCATGAATTCCCCAGTGCAGACGAAAGCAGGGAGTCCTTTGGCTCAATACTATCGCGCTCAGTCTCCTCACCAGTGAAGGACCTCTCTGCCCAGGTCGAGGCGAACAACCGTGTGATTCAGTCACTCACGAAGTCACTGGAAACGCTTAAGAACGCGCCCATCACCCCCCCCTCGCCCCATCCCTCCGCCGCCCCGTCATATGCGCAGAAAGCAGCGTCCCTGCCCTCGACTAAGACCAAACCTCCCCCGCTCCCCAACCCCGAGGACGAACGAATGCTCGTACGTTTCAACGGACCGACACCCTCCATCCTCGGCCTCACGTACCCGCAAATCCTGTCCGAGCTGAATGCGCACCTCGCGAGCCTGGGCCTGCCGCCGGTTGTCTACACCCAGAAGCAGTCAGCCACAAGCATCTTCGTTGTCCCAAAGACGAAGGCGGACTTAGGGATACTCACGAAGCGGTGGGATATGTGGGCTCCCGGCATCTTTCCTGGTGCCCACATGGCGCCGGCGTCGACCTACTGCTATATTCAAATAGATGGGATTCCGTTCGCGACGGCAGGCAACCTGGAGGAGATCAAGGACGACCTCGAGCAGGGAAACCCCTCACTCGGGAAAGTAGTCAGCCCGCTAATGTGGGTGAACAAACCTCCAAGCGAGGCGAGAATATCCGCGATCGTAGCGTCGGGGCGCACACCGCCTACAGCGGGATCTCTGTTTGTACGACTGCAATCGCGCGACATGGTTGACCGCGCTATTCTGCGCAAGCGGGTAGTGCTCGCAGGTGCGGCACCGGTTGTGGATCGGGGCTACCCCAATCTGAAGACGGTGCTATGCTGGAGGTGCTACAAGTTTGGCCATACACGTAATCGCTGTGGCGCGGCGGAGGCGAGGTGCGGCGGGTGCGGCAAGAAGGAACACGGAGCGGTATGCTTGGAGAAACCGTCATGCATAAACTGCGATGGAACCCATCGCGCTGACAGCTTCGCATGCCCGGCTCGTAAGCGCATCACGCAACACCTCCGAGAACGGGCTATCGAGACGACTCGCAGGCTGAATGAGGAAATGCTGACCCGTCTGAGCACTACCCCAATCCCACCGCTGAACCCGAACCCGACCGCATCCCCATTCCTGTCCCCGCTCGCTCCCTCTCCTGGTCTGGCCCAGCTCAACACACTCCCCAACCCCTCTTTAGCGCTGCGGCTGCCCGAATCGTTGTAATGATCCGGTTAATCCAAAGCAATACCTGGAAGTCGCCGAACCCTCTAGAAATCCTGATGGGGGTACACGACTTTGACATTATCTGTCTCCAGGAGCCATGGGAAAAGGAGGCTGAGCGATTCGACCACACTGGATACTTCTTTATCAAACCTAACTGTGAGGGACGGCACCGTGTCTCCATGTACTTTAAACAATCCACCATCCCTGTGTCATCCATTTGCCCCCGACATGATCTATCCACCTCCCCCGACATCATGGTGGTCGACCTGATTCTGAAGAACAGGAAGATCACCATCGTTAACCTCTACAACGATTGGGAAACCCGTGCGGGAGTGGCCCTCCTGCGCTCGGTTCTCATTCGCCTCGGCCCCCGTTGCGAAACCCTCGCCGTCATGGACTCCAACTCACATCACATTGCGTGGGACTCCAAAACCCGTACCAAGCACCGCGACGAGGATGACGAGCTCCATGACCTCCTTGTTGGTCACCCTCTCCTTCTCATAACCCCGCCGGACGTCCCTACTCATCTCCCGTCGGGAAACGTTCTCGACCTAGGCTTTGCATCGGCGTCCCTCCTTCTCAATATCCGCAACGTAACTGTCAACGCAGGCCTTGGCCTGGGTAGCGACCACCTGCCGATTACTTACGAGCTAGTGATGGATGCTGCAGAACAGACCTCGAACCGCTTCAACACCGATGAGATGAACCTGGACAAGTTCCTGGCGGTACTCAGACTCGAACTTGGTGAACCAGCGAAAGACATCACCAACCAGAAGGAACTCGACTCAGCCACGAACCTCCTCTGTGATGCGCTAGTCATCGCGCTGTCCGCCTCGACCCCCAAGCGCCGCCCCTCCTCCCACTCTAAATCCTGGTGGACGCCCGAGCTTCGCCAGCTCCTGGCCCGCCTCCGGCGTCAAACACGCTGGTTCCAACGTCACCGAGTACCCTCTGCCCGACTGCTCTTCCTGGAAGCACGACGGGACCTTTACCAGGGGATCGCAGAAGCGAAGGAACAAGCATGGAGGCACTTCCTGGATGGCATAGATCGCTCCAACGTTTATGACGTCCTGAACAGGCTACATCTTCAGCCCCGCTCTGTCTTCCCGTCGCTGGTTGATCCGGCCACGGGGAATGCAGCGGTGGATCTGGAATCGAGGGGCAGGGTATTGGGAAGGGCTTGGTTTGGGACGTCGGCAGAGGAAGTAGGGTGCAGGGATGGGCAAGGGGACTTGGACGAAGAAGATACGAACAGAAACAAAAACGACAAAACGGACGATAGGGGGAATAAAGCTAGTGGAAAAACCGAAAACAAGAAAACCAAAAACAACAATAAAGAAAAAACAACTGTAGAATACCAGGGCGAAAGGGAGATCGATAGTGATGGTGTTGGTAGGAAGGGAGGCGAGGCGAGAGGGTACGAGGAGGAGCGGGTGACAAGGAGGGCTAGAATTGTCGAGGGCTTGGCGATTGTGGAGGAGAGGAAGCACGAAGCGGTTACGGACGAGGAAATCGAGGCGGTCATCTGGACAGGGGACCCATGGAAAGCGCCCGATTCCCATGGCATCCAGCTAGGCTTCATCCGTAAAGCGTGGCCAGCCATCGCCGACCACGTACGTGCCGTATTCAAATCGTCGGTGCGCCTTGGCCTCTACCCTACGAGGCTCAAGTCCTCAAACGCGATCCCAACGCCTAAAGCTGGCAAGAAGGACAAAACCAGCCCCAAAGCGTATCGCCCGGTTGAGCAGCATGCCGAGGCGCTGGCTAAACCTCTTGAACGCCTGGTCGCGAATCGAATATCCTACGAAGCCGAGTCGCTGAAGATCCTGGACAAGGACCAATTTGGTGCTCGACCCGGACATAGCACTCAACAAGCTGTGGATGCTTTCGTGCACCGAGTCCGGTCTCTTCTGGACCAAGGGATGATTGTCTCGACTGTACACCTTGATCTCATGGGTGCTTTCAATGGTGTCAGCCACGAGGTCGTCGCCCAGATGCTAGCGGAGGAGGGCTACTCGCGCGAGACCATCTCCTGGGTCCTGTCTTTCCTGGACAGTCACCTTGTCACCGTGGTGCTCGACGGGAAACGCACGGTTACCTTCCGGATCACGAACAAGGGCGCGCCCCAGGGCTCCGCCCTTTCCGTTATCATCTTCCTCCTGGTCATCAATCGACTCTTGCGCCGACTCTCCAACCTCAATATCCCACTCTCGTGGCGCGGCGGCTTTGTCGACGATATCAGCTTCTCTACAGCTAGTCGCTCGATTCTCGACAATGTTCGCAACCTTGAAGCATTGGGAAGGGAGGCAAAGGCGTGGGAGGCCGATGACGACGCTAAGTTCGAGAGCGCCAAAACTGAACTCATCCACTATTCATCAGGACGAGCTGACTACTCCGCTGTCACGGTGAATTTTGGCGGGACGGTTGTTGCCCCGGTGAAGCAGGTCAAGTGGGTGGGGGTGGTACTCGATAGCGCACTGTCGGGCCGAGCGCACATCGCCGCCAGAGCCGTCTCGGCAACACGTGCCCTCCACGCGTCCATGGGGGTAATGCACAGATCGTGGGGCCTTGAACCTCGTCTTATCCGCGACCTAACACGCACCACGGTCCTACCCTGCGCAGACTACGGCGTCTCCTGCTTCCTCCCCCTCCCACCGTCCATCTTCAAGCCGCTCGACAAGGTTAACAAAACGGTTGCCCGATGTATCACGGGCAGTTTCCGTACTGCGTCGCTAGCCGCCCTCGAGAAGGAGGCCGCCATCTTGCCCGCCCAACTCCGCATCGAGCGTGACGCGATGAACTCGGTAGCGTACTACCTATCCCTACCCCCCTCCCACTGCCTGCATCCCCTCCTCCGCGATGCGATCGCAACTGCGCCAAGACACCCCAAGTTCGCATCTGTTCTCCACTACGTTGAGCGGATCCCGGGCTTGAAATGGCCGGAGTCGGTACCAGCTCGTGGCCAGCGGCTTAGAACCCGCGGCGTCCCCAGGGTGATCACAGCAACGGAAGCGCCGGAAGTCCCTTTTGACCCGACCTTGGGTATGGAACCCATCCTACCCGTCTACGCTGCGCCGTGGGCGCCCCCGCTCCCCGTGACAACGGTGATCCTACCTAAAGAACACGCACTACAAGCGCTGGAGGTAGCTTTGGGTGATGAACGACGCAAAGGAGCAACCTGGTTTACGGATGGGTCGCTGCTGGAGGGACGCGCGGGTGGTGCGGCGGTGCGAGTGGAGGATGGGAGAGAGAAGGAGAGGCTGGTGGTCCCCCTAGGCGAGAGCGAAGTGTGCGATGGCGAGATGGAGGGACTGGTGTGTTCTACATCCAGATCCCTCAAGTCGGGCTGCGCATGCATCCTGTGCGTGGCCGATTCCCAAGCTGCGCTGCGGGGTATCACTTCCACCAAGCTGCGCTCGGGCCAATACCGAGCCATCCTTTACGACAAGCTCGTCCGCGGAGCTCTCCGTCTCTACCCCCACCTCACCATCGTCAACATGTGGACGCCAGCTCACATTGGCACGGTGGGGAACGAACTCGCGGATGCAGCGGCCAAGGAAGCGACACTCACGGAACCTGACCCAGCCCTCTACGCCTCGCTCACCACCGTCCGTCGCCGCATCCACCTCTTCTCTATCCAACAATGGGAGAAGCGATGGACTCTCACCAAAACTGGCAAAGCCCTCCGTACGGTAGACAACTCACCAGTCTCCCTCTGCCCGAAGGCCCTCTATTCCACCCCTTCAATCCCCAGACGCGTCTCCTCCATCATCTCGCAACTACGCACCAGCTTCACTTTCCTCAACGCGGACTGTTTTAAATCCGGCTTCATTGAATCACCCGTGTGCGACGCCTGTGGTGCACCCTACGAAACGCGAGCCCATTATGTGCTGGAATGCCCAGCATGGGAACACCTGCGCCAACCGCTCCATGCTGTGTCATGGTCGGCAGGGCTTACCGGCTCCCTTCATCTCGGCCCCCTCCTCTCTCACCCCAAGATCCTAAAGGAAATGGGGAAGTTCATCGAGGCTACGGGTCGCTTTTCGTGACCGACATTGCGGCACGTCCATCTCTCTTATTTATTCTTCTCCCTTCTTTTCTTTCTCGGAACTACACTATACTCTCATAATCATACCCACCACCCCCACGAGTATCCTTTCCCCTCAACGCGTGTACTGCGAGACCCCGCTTAAATATCTCTTGGACAACACTTTCCCATTTTAGATTTACTCTTTCAACTCGTAGACTCATACTTTAAATAATCTGGATACACTGAACCCATAGATATATTGTTATACACAATACGTACAGCTGTCGTAGGCTTCCCGCCCACATATAGTTACAAAAATGAATAATCATCATCATCATCATCAGCACATTTTTTGTCCGATTTCGTGCGCATCACGGATCGGACTTTCATCTACGACAGGCTCTTTTTGGGTCAAATCGTGGGATTTCTTGGAACTTTTTTCAAACTGAAGCTCTTATCCGTCTGAGGTTCGTTTTTTGATTTTTTTTTTTGGCCCCAGGTGTACGCATACGGATCGGACATGGTTTCCGACAGTCCAACCTCGTCCGCAAGTAGGATCGGAGCTTTCGCTCTTTTCGCCCAAAATCGTCCGCATCTGGATCGGACCACAAGGCCATTTTCGGGCCAAATCCGTCCGCACCAGGATCGGACCTAAAACCGTATAGGCCGGGGTCCTAGACAAACATGATGATGGTGACAGACTTGTGACAGACCGTATGTAACTGAAAAACATTTACCGAGTCCCGGCGACCACGCACACACAACAAAGAAGACATGTCGCCGGGAGAGGTAAGGGCGCGATTCTTAGAAAGCAGAGTCGCTGTTGGGACGTAAACCTGCAGGATGGACTGCCATGCGAGAAGCATGGCTACCTAACGAGAGTGGGCGACCCTCAGCAAGGCGGTATCGCAGAAAGAAACGGATGTCATAGGAGGTGAGTACTACAGTACTAGTACACTAATTAGAACGAGAACATGGCTGTCTTTGAGAAGCATGCGATCAAACGATCAAACACATCTTCCTCTCTGCTCTACCGCTCAATATTCTTTCGTGGACTCCCGAGGGACAATAAAGATCGCAGTGGTCATAAAACAAAACGTTCGTAAGGGGTCATGAGGTAGGCAGTTCATATTCTCCCTCCCGTTCATCCAGACTTGCCAGCTTCCGAACTGGTTCCCTCCCTTTCATCCGATATACTCGCCAGTACGCGGATTGAGTATTCGTGTGCGCACTCGGACGTTTTGGCGGGGGGTGGCTTCCCTCTCCAGTTGTTCGTTGGTCAGAGGCTGGACGTGGGGCAACGACGGGCTGCCAAAGGCGGACAGAAGACCGGACCCGCTAGTCTCTGGATATTCCTGGTAGTCTGTGGGCACCAGCGTTCCAGTGCGCGTGAGCTTTCCGTGTCCAGCCGCGATTGCTGAACTGCATGCCCACTGGGCGGTACGCAGTTCAGCGTGGGTTGGAAGCTTCTTTTTCGGTGCTTCGAAGACGTCTGCAGGGTAGCGGTCGGTGTGGGAGTGTGCGGGAGTTCTTAAAGAACGATGTGGGACGTTGAAGTGGAGAGTGAACGGGGCAACTATGTCTTTATCCTCCGAGGTGTGTTCATCGTCCGAGGTTGGCCTTCCGTCCGAGGTTGATTCGAACGCGCCGTGACACTCGAAACTAAATCCACCTGCCTGCACTGTTTCAGCATCGGATACAAACGACGAAGTCGGAGTCAGTGTGGACAAGGACGACAAGGATCCCAGCGAGAAAGCAGGTTGGATGGTATCGTTCGTGTTGGTAGGAGGGGGTGGTGAGGCGTTAGCTGCCTGCTGGACAGCAGCTGCTGCCGCTGCTTTCTGTGCTCGCGTTTGCATGAAGGTGTTGCTGGGGGTGGGGGGTGCTTGAGGTGGGAGTCGCTGCTTATTGTTCTGCTTATGTGGGCTTATATATATATTCACCTCCAGCGCTTTGACCTTCAAAGAGGGTGGCAACGTTGTACTCCCGCCAAAGCGCCTTTATACTAACCAAGTCACATCTGGTGGCTGTGCATCGACCCTTGCCATGAGGCTGCCGCGGTTGTGAGGCGGGAAGCTGGCATCGGTTCCGACAGCGTTATGGGCATGTTGGTCGTTTCGGGGCACACACTTCCCTGCCCGACGAAGCGTTACGAGCCGCCGTCGTTCGCGGGGCGCGCTCAAAAATGTCGCCACTCTGCTCGAACACGCAGCATGGAACCGGAAATTTTTGGAGCGCGTGATGGCCTGCAGCGGGGGCTTTGGAGCGCTACTTCTCATGGTCAAGGTTCCACATGCGCCATCAGTGGCTTTGGCTAGCTTTGGTTGGTGAGTGCTTGGACACTTGCCTATTATAGTAATAGCGGTTGAGGATTCGCGTAGCGATTGGCGTGGAATATCCTCAGGATATCCTGAAAGCGGCGTACAATGAGCAGCCAATGACAGGGACTCTTGGAAATGGTATAAGTAGGGCTGCCACCCGGTCCCCTCGCTCGCCCGATCACATCCATCCTCAGCAACCCGCGCTCGCCTTCGTTCGCCAGCTCCAGCGCAATCGCTGCCACCATTCAAGAAACCTCTTTACTCCACAGACCTGCTAACATCCCATGTTCCACACCATCGTGCAGTTTTTCACACACGCCTCACCGCACAATGGAGGGCGCAAAAAGTCACACAAGCCACCCCCCATCACCACCCATTTCCAGTTGTACACCAAACGGCATCGGGCTTTACGCTCCTCCTCTTCGCGTACATCAGCACAATCGCCGCTGCCTTCTTCTAACGGCTCTTCTGGCCCATCCGCCTCGGCCAGCTTCGACAATGCCACCAAGGTCCCGGATCAGTTGTTTGAACCCATGGACGACGGTTCACCCAAGCCTGAGCCGCAGACTTTCATCGAAATGGAGCTGGCCAGGCTCCGGCTTCGCAGCCGCTGGGGGGAGCCTCCGGCGTCGGCGAGTACATACTCTGCCCCCGATGCTAATCAGTGGGCAAGCCACAGCTCGCACGACAGCCACGCTTCCGCGTCTTTTTCGGGTCCATCTGACGGGTCGTCCCATCCGCGCTCTCGTAGCCAGATCGTGCAGGATTGGAACAAGATGCAGAGGGAGGCTGCCAGCCTCCGCGAGGACAAGCGACTCTATGCACAGATCAGAGCTGAGGAGCCCGTCAATCAGCGATGGGAGGAGTACAACCGGAAGTGGGCCAAGACGCTTGCTGACGTGGATGATCGTCCGCCGCTTGCCTTTTGTGAAATCCCCTGGCCGGTCGGCACCTTTTGCAGTAAACCCAGCGACATTCTTCCTATCGACATCCATCTGTTTCTGCTGGGCCCAGTGCAGGACCGCGTACCGGGGAACGCCATCCAGCGGCTTGAAGCAGAGATACAGCGGTGGAACCCCGACAGGTTCTGTGTCGAGATTGTTCCCCTCGTCGTCGAGCAGCACCAGGAGCTCGTCGAGGATGCGGCGGCGGATGTACTCTCCTCGCTTATCATTGCGCGGAATGACTTCGCGGAGGCCCTCCGTGTGCAAACTGCCTAAAACTACGCCATCCTTATGCTTTCTATGCCACCTCCATGCTCGTCATGCCCCAGTATGTCCCATGTTTCTCGCTCTCCATGCCGAGTCCCATCAGTATCGTAGTTACTCTTTTGACTTGACTTATTGTCTTCGTTCTTCTGCTTTATCTTTCGGGCTCGGGCTTCCTTTGTATAACTGTATTCTACTGCACCATCGAATTATTACGCTCAATTTCTACAACTGCCTCTTAATGTTTCGACCGAGAAAGACGAGGTGGCTGCGGTTAGGTACGCACGGTCACGTCCCCATCAAAGCCCTTTCCCCATCAAAGCCCTTGAGCTTGTAGCCAACCGCGATGCCACCAAGTGAAGACGACGAAAGCGACGCACTTTCCGATGCCTCAGAGGTCGAAGCGATCCTCAATGGTAAAGGGAAGGGAAAGGCTGTGACAGACGACGACCGACGCGCCATTGTGCAATCGTCCTTCGACGCATATTTTGCGTTGTCTGCCGCCAAGGTCTCCACATCCTCCAATATCTTTTCTGCCCTCATCCAGCCTCTTTCTGCAGAGGAGTACGCCGAGTCTATAAACGCGGACTCGCTGGGGGCGAAGCATCTACAATCGAGGATCTTGCTCGAACCTGCCCGCTCGGCTCTCTTTGCCAGGCTGCTCTGGGAACTGAAGGAAGGTTTTAACCTCGTTTGCTACGGATTCGGGTCGAAGCGAGCCCTTCTCAATGAATTCGCGTCAGGGAATTGCTCTAAAGCCGGCCACGTCGTTGTGGTAAACGGATTCCATCCAGAGGTGTCGGTCAAAGATATGCTTTCCTCTATCGAGAACATTGGCGGCATCACGACCCTTCCTCTTACATCCAGCACCGCCGATAATCAGTCTCGACGAATATACGACTTTTTCTCTCAGTCGCCCAACCGACACCTCTATCTTGTTATCCACAATATCGACGCGTTTCTCGTTCGAACGCCCAAAGCAAAGGCGTGTCTTTCTCTACTCGCTCTTCATCCGCAAATCCACCTCATCGCATCCGTCGACCACATCAATTCCCCGCTTCTCTGGTCCGCGTCAGAGGCCTCCTCCCGCAAAGACGGACTCGTGGCACCGGGAAAGGCCCCGCCGCGCGGATTCGCTTGGCTTTGGCACGACCTTACCACCCTCGCACCGTACGACTTTGAGCTTTCTTTCGCGGATAGAACGTCCATCATCGGGGCTCATGCGCGCAAGCAGCGCGACGGGACGGTGCCTGCGAGCGGCGCAGCGATGTCCGAGACTGCGGCAAAACACATATTGGCTGCGGTCACTGACCGGGCGCGCAAACTGTTCGTGCTCATGGGCAAGCGCCAGCTGGAGAGCATAGACACCGGCGACCCGACTGTAGACGGGTTACACGAATTCGCGATCCCGTACGACGTGCTCTTCAGGCTTGCGAGGGACAACTTTATCGCCACAAATGATACTGCGATGCGGCCTGTCCTCGGAGAATTTCGGGACCACGGATTGGTGGTTGCTGCCCAAGCGAGCTCTGGCGGGGAGGTGTTGTGGATTCCGCTGAGGAAAGAAAGGTTGTCTAATATTCTAAAGTCGCTCGACGTCTAATTGTATACTTACGTGCGGGGAATCATTTCGCCATTCTACAACAAACTCTCGTTGCAAGAAAGGAGGTCCTCAGAGAGAGAGAGAAAAAGTACAATCTTACTTATCTCTAATCTATTCATGGCGTAATATGGGTTTCGTCACATTCCGACCTTTCCCCTTTCGTCTCCATCCTTCCTTTCATTTAAAATTTCTCTTCATCTCCGACGCGTCCACGATTGAAAACAGCGAGTCCCAAAAAGCCACGTACGCGTCGATTATCCCGGAGCTTCCCAGCGATTGGAGCCTCTTGGGAGCTCATCGATCATGGCTATGATCAAGGATGGCGACATCCGACATCTTCAGGCTTATCATATGGACCGCATCCTTTGACTCTTGAGCTCGACTACCATGTCCACCACTGCCCTTCAGGCCCTCCGCAACTCTGGCATTCGGATATCCTCCGATACCGCAGAGTACCATCGTCAGTCGCGCAGCTGATTTCGATGATTATGCAGCTAAACAAACGGCGGTAGAAATCCCCGAGTTTAAGGTGGATCTGTCCGACGCGACAACGAATCCATCTCTTGTGCTTGCCGCCGTCTCCAAGCCAGAATATGCGCACATTGTCCAGGAGGCTGTAAATTTTGCGCGGAGTAGACTTGTGTCAGCGTCGGTTAAAGAAATAACGGCTCTTGCCCTGGATAAGCTGGTATGTTGTATGAGCCTTCATGGATAACCCTGAATTAAATCTTCCTCTTCCTTTAGGCGGTCCAGGTTGGAGTTGAGATTTCTAAGATTGTGCCAGGAAGGGTGTCGGTTTCGGTGGACCCGCGAATAGCGAACGATGCCCAAGCAATGATTCGTAAGGTGCGAACTAACCCTAGACTACATAAATTCCATCTCATGCGAGGAAGTAGGGCCGCGTTCTCGTCTCTCTTCTTGAGGAGCTCGACATTCCACGCCATCGCATTCTCATAAAAATTCCAGCGACCTACGATGGCATCCGCGCGGCTCAAGCACTCGAACATCCGTCAACGGGAGAGCCCATATACACGAATATGACGCTCATTTTCGGTGGTGTGCAAGCGCTGGCCTGTGCGCAAGCTGGGTTGTCAGTCATTTCGCCATTCATTGGGCGCGTCAAGGACTGGTGGACCGCACAAGGACGGGCTACTGCAGATCTTTCACAACACCCCGGTATCCTTCTTGTCCAGAACATCCGATCCACGTACTCTGCACACGGATTCAAAACTCAGATAATGGCCGCTGGCTTCAGGGCGGTCGAAGAGATTATCGAGCTGGGAAAATACGGTGTAGCGGGGGGACCAGACGTTGTCACCCTTCCCCCGCATCTCCTCGACGGGCTGAGGACCCGTCAAAGTCTCGCACCGCCACTCGACTTCAGCCCTATTCCGATAGATGTGGGAGGTGGGCCGGAGTACTTCGGATCCGATCTCTCGCAAGGAGCATCTGCGTATAGCCGGGATATTTTACAAGAGATGATTGCTGCTGCGAAGGTTCCCGAGGGAATAGCTAAATTCTCTGCCGACGCACAGATTTTGGAAGATTTGGTGAAGCGGACGGTCATGGACTCGGCGGAGGTGTCCGCAATGTTATAAAGCTGCTATGTTATATTGAATAGGTAGGTGAGTACTTATATTCCCCCGCGGTCGCATTGAGGAACAGGCGGTTTTCGTACGACATAAAACCAGCCGATCATACATAGAGTTATTGAAATTCTCATTTTAGGGATGGATGCTTTTTTCTAGAAAAAAAAAAAGTAAATATGATTGGGCTGGCTTGAGTTGTGACTCGAACAGCCTGCGGACAGTAAAATTTTCTGTCTTCCGTGTTCCTCCTCATTATGTGCTCACCGCTCAGCTCGGATGTGCCTCAATGCGCTTAGAGTTCTTGACATCTAAAACGGGAAGTCAAAACCCGAACATCCGATCACACGACCGCATCCGGAAGTTCGGGAGTCCGCGACACCGGCGGATACACACCGGCGGCATGATCGGCAACAAATTCGGACTTTAAAATTTGTCAGTCAGCCACTGAATGGCTACCAATTGCCTTCACCCCCTCTTTCCACTGTGTACTCCTTCTTGTCCTGGCAAGGCTCGTAGTTCTTTGGCTAATTTGTCTTCCCCTGGCCACTCCGTGATCTATTTCAGCACTATTTTTTGGGGAAAAAGCTGATCGAGTGATTTTTTAAGAAAATGGCCCTCATGTTTGGCCACCTGTAAGCCCTCTGCAAGCCCTACTATTGAGCCATGCGAACCTCCTCTCCGGACATAGTTCACCACTAGTAGTAGATGACAAGAAGTAGGAAATGTATAATATAAACAGTCCTGGAATTTCCAGTACCATGTCGTATAATCCAAAAATGTCATCTGTTCAAGGGGTAAATACACATCCAGTTAGCTGAACTCAAAGATCGAGAGTTGAACATTGAATGCGCGCGTTTGAACTTTGGTTCGATTCTTATTTGAACGTGTTTTTTGGGCGCGATCAATGATGTAGGCGATCGCCGTCGTGCCGCCGGTGTGCCGCCGGTGTCTCGATCGTCTCGATCTGCCTGCCGGTGTCCGCGGATTCCCGAATGCTCGCCACCGCATTCGACCGCATTACATTCCGCCGCGTTAGTAATATTTTTTATAAGCAAATATTACGGGCGCGTTTGATAGTGTTTGATATCGTACGTTCTTTTCTCCCTCCATGGCCTGGCTTGTTCTGCTGCTTTCTTTTGCTTTGCTGTATCTATACACGCGTCTCAATGACCGGCGGTTGACTTACATCCCCAAGAGTGCGCTATCGTTCTCACCCGCTCGGTGCACGCCGGAAGACGTCCAGAAAACTGCTGCCCGACTCGCAAAATCACCCATCTCAATTTCCGACCAAATACCACCCAAAACAGGGCGTAGATACATCGTTATTGGTGGAGTGAGTCGTTTTGGCTTGCCCGCCGGAAGACCCGTATTGATCCCATCCTTGCCGTCGGACAGGCCGGATTTCTTGGTGGTTGGATTGTGGTGCAGCTCTTGGAACGGGGGGAAGATCCAAAACGACTCCGGGTTATAGATATCCGTCCGCCTGCTCGACACGACCTTACGACTGGTCGCGCTAAAGATATACAATTTATTCAGGCCGACGTATCTGACGCTGAAGCTCTTCGTGCCGCATTCAACGCTCCTTGGCCGGAGGATTCGCAGCCTGGCGGTGTCACGCCGCAAATTTCTGTCTTCCACACCGCCGCGAATATTCGCTTTTACGAAAAGAATGTGGCCTTGTTGCCCAACTCCGCCAAGGTCAATGTTACTGGCACGCAGAACATCATCGACGCCGCGCGCGAAATTGGCGCGACTGCCATGGTGTATACTTCGTCGGGCTCGGTGGGCGTACGCAGCCAACGTTTCTTGCTGTGGCCGTGGGAGACAGCGCCGGAGGCTTTCGTCCAGGGGATAAACGACGACGATGCGAACATCCCCAAGCGGCACTATGATTTCTTTTCCAATTATGCCGTAACCAAAACCGACGCCGAGAAGCGGGTGCGTGCGGCCGATAAAGCGCCGACGCGGAATGGCGGCGTTCTGCGGACTGGCTGCGTCCGACCAGGGAATGGAATCTTCGGCCCTGGCGGCGACATGTTGTGCGGTGAATTCAAGTCTGTTTTTTTCAAAAACAATTGCGCTCAACACACACATAGGTGCTTACCTTGTGCGGAAAGTCAACCCAACATGGATGAATTCGGTGGTTCAAAATTTCACCTATGTTGAAAATGCCGCCCTGGCCCATCTACTCTACGAACAACGACTGGTTGAGTTGTCGAGCGGAGGAAAGTGCCCTGATATCGGTGGCCAGGCGTTCGTTGTCGCCGACCCCGGCCCACCGCAGACCTATGGCGACGTATACGTGACGCTCTCTACGCTGGACGGCGAAACCACGTTCCCCTTCCTGTCACCTACTTTGATGCTCTTTATTGCTGTGCGTGCATGTCTCGCACTGGTGTATTTATTTATTGATTCCCAATCCAGCATGCCATCGAGTGGTACTACCTCGGTCGTTCGGCGTTGGTGCGGGCAGGGTACCGCCTCGCGGACAAACTACCGGCGCTGACGAGCGACATTGTGAACCTCCAGCCCTCGCTGTTCAACCTCGTGAACGTGCATCTCATCTTTGATGATTCCCGTGCGCGGCTCCCGCCGGAGAAGGGTGGGCTGGGGTACAAAGGTGCCTGGACGACGCTCGAAGGGCTGCATAAAACCGTCGAGGAGCATAAGCGCGGCGCACGGCGCTCGGGTTATGAGCAGCGCTCGGACGTCGCTGGGATCAGCTTCGGATTCGGACTGGTCAAGGCGCAGAAGGGGGTGAGCAAGGTCAGCGACAAGGTCTCCCAGAGAATAGGCGTCGATCCAGTTCAAGTTCTTGGAAAGAACTGAATTGGTATACACGCTAGTTGAGTTATTTATATTGCGTCTGGTTGGTAGCAGTAGAATTGAACTTGAACGAAAATGTATTCGCCTTGTACCTGCTGCCATTTAGATGATCATAATATATTATTTTAGATGTTCCTCCTACCGAAAGGCACTGCTAAAAGTTGAGGTTGATTTTTTTCGGCCCATAACGGTCAACGCTACCATCCATCACCTCGTCTCTCCAAAGTAGTTTTGATGGTATTCCCACCTGCCCGCATCTTACCGAATGGGCTTCGGAGGTCGGGTTATAAGGTCCTCTTGGTGAGAACTTGATGCCTACAAAGTTCTATAAGATTGTGGGCAGAATTGAGCTCGTAATGAAGCTGCCGAGCCATGCGATCAAGATTCAAAATCTGGCACCTTCGCAAAAGAAAGTCTCGATCCAGTGCTAAATCAATGTGACTCGTTTCCCTCTGAATTTTGATTGGCCGCATTTCCAGAGAGCAGCTATATCTCCCTGTATTTTCTGAGCTGAATTGAAGCGGAATTGAGCTCGAAAATGAATTTAACTTTCTTTTGCAAATGCGGGTTGTTTTGCAAAGGTGATCGATAGTGAAGGTGTCGGTCAACATGGGCATACAAACGCTCTTGTTTCAGACCGTCTTGACGATGTCTCCGGATGGGTCGTTCAACATGGACACCTTGAGCCTATCGGAATGGCATACAATACGGCCAGGAAAGCCTCCGCTGTCCCTCTCTGTCCGCGAAATTACGTCGGTCTCGGTCACATTTATTTTGTCCTCGACCTTTTCCGATTTCGGTCCTGAAGCAGAGCCTTTTCTGGCTTCTCTTGGTCTCGCGGCGGAGGATGACAACGAAGAAGATGGCGGTGGAGAGGACGATGAGACCGATGACTCCGTTTCCGCAGAGCCAAAGAAACCCTCTGTGATCTCAGAAGTCCTCGCAAAAGGTCTCTCTGTGAATGTCAATTCTACGACCTGGAAAGGAGTGTACATTCGCATAGACGACAAGACGGACGAAGCCGTCATAATCATATACGGTCTTATGCCGGGCAAGAAATACGACATCGATCTGGGGTTGGTCCAGGGAGGGCAGAGCAATAATATTCGCAGACAGGTCATCACTGATGGTGTGTATAGTTTTCTTCTCCCGATTCTATTCTTACTGGTGGAATCTGCCAGACCTGGAATTGCCGAATGCAACGAGCCTGCCAGAAGCCGATGCGCCGCATTTTGAATCACCCGAGAACCCACTGCCCACCCCATCGGCTTCTCCGAGTCGTGCGCGCACGCCCCCGATCGTGAACCCCCACCCGCAGCTCACACTAGAGGACCGCCTCAACCAGCTGCAGCACACACTGTCGCTAATCACCTCGGAGCGTGACACGCTTTCCGTGTCGCTCAAAACCGCGCGCCGCGATGCGCAGAAAGCGGACGCGGCGCTGCGCTCGGAGATGGAGATCCTGAAGCGTGCTTCGGAGAAACATACCGTCGCGGAGCACCGCGCCCGCCAGAAGGTGCTCGCGTTGCAGGAAGCTGCGAAACGCGCGCAGATGTCCACACGGGAGATGGAGGAGTTGGTTCTCGAGGTCGAAGCCGAGCTCCCCGCGCTCAAATCGCAGCGCGCCGAGAAGGAGGTTGTGTACCTCAAGATCAAGGAAGACGCAGATCGGGTGCGGAAAGAGCGGGAGCGGGAGGCAGAGCGCGAACGACGAAAGCTCGATATCATGAAGGGCGAGCTGACGGGCCTGAGTAACAAGATGGAACGACTGAATGGAAAGAAAGAGAAACTCGAGACAGGCGTCCTCCCAGATCTTGAGGAACAACTCCGCGAAATCGAACTCGAGATCGAGCGCGTGGAGGCAGACCCACTAGGGTACGCGTACTCTGAGGATCCCCCCGAAGGTTCCGATGAGCACGAACAGCATGTCGGGTACAATCATCCCCAATGGGCGCGCCAACAGGCAGCCGGAGCCGTGGCACGCCCGTCGCCCGCCCCCATCCAGCGTCCGGGACAACCGCCCACCGGCGGCTTGAGCTTCCCTCAATGGAGCGCCCCTCCGCGGCACCAAACTCAGCCAACCCCGAACTCAAACCCAAACCCTTCTCAACACCAGCGCTCCTCCTCGTCGCGCGCGCCCCGCAGTCCTGCGCCGTATGCGCAGGTCCTCCCGCAGCGCCATTCGTCGCTTAAATCCACCTCCACCTCCGACTCGTCTTCTTCGCTGAACTCGTCCCCGATACCGGCGCATGCCGTTGCAACCGGAAATTCGTCGACGCTATCGAGCCGGGCTGCCCCTTTTGAGCCTGGGCGAATGCGACCACCTGCTACAGGTCCATACACCAACCCTTCGGGCGTACTGCCCATGCCGATCCAGTGGCCACGGGGGAACGTGAATCATAAGTGGACGGGATAGGCTCCGTGTCTGCTGTCTGTCTCCGGCGTCTTTTTGGTTTGTCAGCAGATTGGCTGATACTTGGCCCGACCCCGCCTCACGCTCGCTCGATTGAGCATGGGCAATGGCACCCCACTGTATCTATAATGTGTAGCATTGCATTATTTATCTAACTATTATTGTAGCTTGCTTTACGAATAGCATTTCGACATCTCTTAGACCTCCTTGCTTGCTCGTCTTTTCATTGTACAAGATTAATTGAAAGTCGAAAGTTACAAGGATCTATGCGTATAATGGTTCAGCTCTACGAAGGCTTCACCACGACCTTGAGCGCCGTCTTGCTTTCCAGCTTATCGAGTGCTTTCTGGTAGTCATTCACGGAGAAGATGTCGGTCACCTTGAAGCAGTCGCAGATGAATTTAGGACGAATTAGATCACAGAAATTATTACGCACCATTCCCTGAACACGCACTTTCCCGCTATCAAGATATGCGACAGCGCGCGGGAAGCAGAATGTTTGCGCAAACGAGCCGATAATCTAGAGTCGCGTGAAGTCATATTTAAATAATCTAAGGCAGATTCCGCACTCGGATCTCATCGCCAAAGATCTTGGCCGGATTCCAGTGGACGAGGGCATCGTTGGCGTACACGCCGTATACCATCAGCGTTCCTCCTCGGCGCACGTAGTGGATACTCTCGTTCGCGATCTTCTCTGAGCCAGTCGCTTCCACCTGGATGTGAATGCGGGTCTGATTTTGCAAAACTCGAAGACGGGCACTCACGACGGCGTCGAACCCATACGGGTAGTCTTTCTTGAGCTGCGCCCACTGCGCGTCGGGCGCGTCACGGTCAATCTCGACGTACTCGTCTGCCGCATCGAGCTTGCGAGCGATCTCGGTCTTGATACCCTTGTTCGCGGCGATGACGACCTTGGAGGCGCCGTTGAGTTTAAGAAGTTGGGATAGGATTAGGCCTTGAGCGATACTGAATGAATTTACCGATGAATAACGATAGCTCACATACCTGTTGGGCCGGCACCAAGGATGAGAACCTCTGCACCGATGGGGAGGTTGAGCTTGTCTGCACCGTGCACCGCACATGCAGCAGGTTCAATCAAAGTGGCCTCTTCATCACTCAGGTTGTGTATCCGATATACCTTCCGGCTTGCGCTGCAGATTGCTGCTAGATAAGCGACATGAAGAGAGAAAGAAATTGACGCATACACCGTAACATAATCTGCGAACCCTCCAGACATGGTCACCCCGAGGCTTTCAAAATTTTCGCAGAGGAGAGATTGTCCGCGGCGGCAGTAGAAGCAGTTCTCGCACTGTAAACGAAAACCGTTCAGGTGGAGCAGGCAGATAATAAACGATGTGCAGTACCGTCACGCCAGGGTCTGCGACACATCTGTCGCCGATAGAGAAGCTAGTCACTGATTTCCCTATCTTCGAAATGGTCCCCACCAATTCGTGGCCAGGGATAAGCTATGGCAAGTTGGTGGCGGCGAAGGGTCTGTTGATAATAATATCTACATACGGGAAATCGGGCGATAAACTCTCCTGTGGCGAATTTACAACACAATTCATACAAAGTGAAGAATCAGAGCCCACCCTTGGCGATATGGCTAGCGCGTATCAGAAGAATCGTTGCCAAGAAGCTCGATCAGACAGACCTGTCCGTACCGCAAATTCCACAGCAAGACACTGAACCAGTCTTTTTATAGGCGAGATGGCTGGGTTAAATAGACTTTTAACCTTTGATCTGTACTTGATCGTCCGCAATTTCCGCGATTGGGGCTGCAGTCAGAACCTCGAAATTCTTAACCTGGCGCCTACAGATGAGCCATTCAGCGAAATGAGCTCGGAGGCTATACATACACCATGGTAGTAGACTGCATTCATTTTCTCGAGGGCGCTGCGGCAGACCGATAACAATGAGAGTGAGATACAAGAAGCGTTGACCAGAACCCGGGCTTTGACCGGGCCGATGATATTTCGCGTCCTGATTTGGAAAAGGTCTTTCCCGGGTCCCCTCTTTCTGACCTTGTTCTGACCAATGACCTCCTGTGAAGACGACGTGCTTAGCGAGCTTCTCATCGCGCAAATACTCGAAGAAGACTTGCGTCTGTTAAACTCGACCAAAGAGGCGGAACGTCTGCAACTTGACCAGGTTCTCGCAGTATCCGCTCGTGCCAAAGGCCGCATTCCCAAATTCTCCGCCTCTGCAGCGACATTGGTGCTCAAAAATGACGAAGATATCGCTCTGGAGATTTATGCAGAAGACGCCAGGCTCAGTAGCGATGCAGCGTACGCTCAACGCATCCAAGCGTCCGGACTCGCGGATATGCAATACGCGCAGAAACTCGCTGCTGCAGAAAAGTCGCTTTCTTTCAGTCGAAATCTATTTGCACCTAGCTGACGCTGTACCAAGGAAATTAATGCTTGATTCAGAGTTTGCAAAGCGGCTGCAGGCTGTCGATGACGAAGGGAGAGACACTGATCGAGTTGAAGATGCGGAAAGGTATGCAGTTTCCCTTCCTTGATGACTATACTTATCTGGAACGCTCCAGCTTACTCGGTCGAGATACTATTGACAAAATCATGGTCGGAATTACTGTTCAACTGCATTCGATTCTTTTGTGTTCAACCCCCTTAGGCTTCCGATTTGAACGATAAAGGGAAAGAAAAAAGCAAACCGTTCATTAAGGCAGAAGATTTCGAGCATGACAAGGGCAAAGGTAAGAGAAAACGCACCGAACTCGACGATCAAGTCGATTCTCGTTATAATAAACGCTTACGCCTGACATCCGGTAGGCCATATCGAACAAGGCATGCTATTCACTTCTGACCTTCGTCGTTTAGACGTCGATGGTGTCAAAGTAAAACAAGAGGAGGATACGGAGGGGGTAATATCAGCGCCATATGCGACCTGCGGAATATGCATGGATGCTTTCCAGCCGACCTATTCACCCTACGCTGCGTCCCTTTCCGCCAACTCGTCCAGCCGTGTCCAGTTTGGTCTCCGTCTTCCATGTCCGCAGCAACACGCATATTGCATTGGATGCATGACCAGCTACATCGAAAGTAAACTCGATCCTGAAGGCAAAGGTGGAAATTCGGGCATCATTGTGTTTCCCATCCGCTGCCCCGAGTGCCCGGTCACAGATTTCATCGACGGGATACCCGATGACGTCGCAGAGCGTGTTCTGGGCCGCGACAAAATGGTTCTATGGGTATGCTCAATGATTTTTGTCCGCCTCTTTTCTATCAACCCGCCTAGGATCACCAAAAACTGTTGAATTCCATCCCGCATTTGTACTGTCCCAACCCAAAATGCTCTGCGATAGTCCAGACGCCGGAAGATACCGAAAATCCCCAAGCATTGTGTCCATCTTGTCAGTTGCTCATGTGTTCAGCTTGCCGAGTTGCCTGGCACCAAGGTGAGCAGTAAACAGTTGTGGGAACTCACTTTCAAACTCTTCTCAGATATCTCTTGTGAACAATACCAGGCTCTGCCTCCTGGTGAGCGATCTCCCGAAGATCGTCTACTACTAGAACTAGCAAAGGTCATTTGTAATGGATAACGCTTGCTGTATGAACTAACACACCCGCAGGCCAAGGACTGGCGTCGGTGCCCAACTTGTTCTGTGCGCAAATTCCTGCTCGTTACGCATAAAAATCATTGTTGAACATCTCATTTATTCAGTCTCTTGTTGAACTTGTTTCTGGGTGCAATCATATGACATGCCGGTGTGCAATAATGCTCTCTGCATGCCTGCTTGGATTGCTGAAACTCGTTCCCAGGTGCGGGACGCACTTCTGCTTCAAGTGCGGTTGTAAGCCTGTTTCCTCTTTGCTGTTTTCTCTTCTGATAGCGGCACACAAGCGCTGGCGACGACGAAAGGCCTTTGCATGAGGACCCCGCCGTGTGCGCTCTGGGACGAAGAGATGCTACTCGAGGAGCGGGAACGAGACAGAGAACGGGAAGCCAACCGTGGGCAGCCTGCGCCTGCATACAACCCTATTCCTGCCTACAACCACAACCCCGCGCCGCCTGCATACAACCACAATTTCAACCTAAACGGCGCTGGTGTCCGCGTTTCTCTCGACTGGATGGACGATCCTGGTATGGCCTCACCTTTTTCTCTAGTAGCCAAGTTGACAATATCTTGGTACTTGCAGCCATAATCTGCAGCCGGCACTGGTTTACCACGGACATGATCCGCAACCTCGTGTGTGGGTACTGCAGTGTGCGGCTCAACTCGCTTGCAGATCTAAGGTTCCATCTGTTGCATGTGCGCCGTCACGCCGTCTATTCGTGCTGCGGCAGATTTTTCAGGAAGGAGATTGATTATGAGCGGCATACTAATTCGTTCGCGGCGCGATTTGGAGGCGTACACGTACATCAGATGCGGAGCGACTGACGAAATGGCATATTTCTCATTCAGCCCAGTTGAAGTAACTATATTGTATTCGAGCAGATTGAACATTGCGACCTGTCAAATCGATCGCATACATCAGAGTCCCTTCGACCCATTCTCATCGACTCTCCGATTTATTCCGCCGGTGAGGATCTTGATCATGTCCAATGGCTTGTCAACCGACGCGAAAGTGGTATCTACGATATCCTGGATACAGATTTGGTGGAATTTTGGCGCGGTGAGGAGACAACTGACCCTAATGTTGTGTTTCGTCCGAAGATTGTTGTCTAGTGATTCCAGATAGCGCTTTGCAGCGGTGTTGTTGCCAATCTGCACAAACTGGATGCCGACCTGGGTGAGCAGAGCGTTTCTTGAGTCTAGCTCTTTTGCAGCATCTACAATGACGAGTTCCGGTTCCGTTTCGGCGCGGTCAGCTGGGGGTGTGTAAGTATGCATTCTTGAAAATGAGAATAATTTCATCCGACTTGGGGCGCCGTCGGTAATGATGATGTAGTTGACGCGTTTCAATTCGGGGTTGCGTTCAAGGGCAGAAAGATGCTCTCCAAGCAAGGTATGTAGCTTCCGTCCGATTGGCGTCGAATTTGTGGGCGTGACCTTGCTGAATGCGTCCTCGACTTCTTCCGCGCTCTGAAATTCGGGAAGTAAATAAAGAGAAAGCGCTCACATGCCCTTCGCACCTTGACTTGTTTTGCGACCACAGGAGAATTCAGAAAGTGGATTTCCAGCCCATCAGTATCATACTCGGACGCCACGGCCGCCAAGTCTTGAAGTGCCTTGCCAGCCTGCGTGCATTTCGTATGATTCAAACATGAACGCTATCGCTCTTGAACGTATGCACTGACCTGCTTCCAGAGATCGCCTTTCATGGAACGCGAGTCGTCGACGATGAGCACCGTCTGGAAGTTGCGCAGAAGCTCCAGCGCCGACTCTGAAATGCGCGCGGATCGCGACGGTTTCGACCCCATCCCGGCAGAAGTGAGGGGTACTAGCCGCCACCGTCGGGCGTCCCGTTTTATGGTCAGACCAAGGCAGTGATAGGCAAATGCAAGTGTGGAACCCAAATATCACCGCGTCCTCGTGGGTCCATATGTCACCGCCTGATGCGCCAACATCTAAAAAAGCTTCGAGATGAGTCGGCTAGAAGGTCGGGAAGGTGGGGATAGGTGGTGATAGGTAAGCGCCACCAGAAGTGCATCGCTCGAGACGCTGCTGAAGAAAAGCGGAGATCGCGGTGTAGATGCTGTGCTCCGATGTTTTCGGAAATATTACCTTGCTTGTCAAGGTCTCTTCCGGGGTCATAATTGCTGCACTGATGATCACTCATTTTTTGATCGGAAATCAATCCGAAATCACCGATTGCCCAGGACTCGAGAGTCGAGACAAGTGCGTTCCTGGCCTTGCCCCTTCCCCCTTATCGCAGGTACAACTAATTGCAGAAAGCTTAAAAAGTGACTGTTCCGTTTGGGCACGGCCAAAAAAAAAAAAAAAAAATCTCGAAAGACAGTGTCACAGAGTCAAAGCGGGGAAATGTGTGGTTACACGGGAGAAAAGAATTAAGAAAATCGCACTGGATAACTGCGCCGAAAAAGCAATCGGAACGGAGAACACGAAAGAGGACTTCGACCCAGAAAACAGTTTCTACAACTGGCCCGAGATCCCCGAGCATTGGCTGAAAGTCGCGATTTGAAGCCCAACGTCGCATCTTTTGAGGCAACCGAGTCAAAACAGTCATAATAAACTATGGGATCGCGAAATTGAACTTATTAGGGGTGGAGAAATCAAATGTTTTGGCAAAGGGAACCCAAAATGAGGCGTAGAGTTCAACTCGCACGCCATAATTGAACATTCAAAGGTTGGTGCATTTTTGACTGAGCCCCAAAAGACCGTCGTTGACTCAAAGTCCGCACGTAGTCCAAAAAAGCGTGAGTCAAATCCAATTGTCGAGGTCTGTGTGCTTACGGTTTGAGTTATTGAAGACACATAATTGAAATTGACTCACGGATAGTTCAAGTGGGTTGGAGTCATAGTAAGTAAGAGAGACTAATAAAACACGTTGATATAAGTATATGCTTGGTTCAAGTACTGTATCTGAATCAGCCCAAGCACACAGATGCGATCAAGCAAGGTCTGTGCCGACGCAGTCGGCCCTCCTCGTTCGGAGCATGTGTGCATAACACAAATAACACAGCCAACTTTTGAACTCGGTTCCAAAACTCTTTTACTCGCGGGTTGAATATGCACAGCAGGTCTTCTTTTACTCCACATCACCGAAATTTTACTGAAGCGTTTCCTGTGGCAACGGGTTTATATGGGCCAAATTTTGTTACATTCGAATTGTAAGTAGTCCAGCTTCCTCTATTTTGGCACCCGTAGTTTTGAACTTCTGTTCTGTGGCAGTGGGGCCAAACCATCACCGTATAAACATTTAGCGAACTTCGCACTTGGGTCAGGTCGAAAAAAAACTCAACACGTGACCGTGAATGGTGATCGGCACTTGATCGGCCGAAAAGTGGCGAACAACTAGAGAACGTAAAAATTCTGTGACTCGACATCGATGGACCCCAGGCTGGATAGAGTTGTCGGGAGACTTCAAAATCTCCCCTCAATCGCGCTCCCCACAGATTACCCAAGACCCTCTGGCGCAAGCAAATTGGTCGAGGCAGCGCACTTAGCCGAGCTCTCTGATCAGACATCTCTTGCTCTCCTCAAGCTTGCATTGTACGACGAGAGAAATGACGAGGACGCAGAGGAGGATGGGGAAAATCAGACGAGATCTCCTTCTGCATTTCACCTTCTGTTGGCAGCGTTTACTGTGCTGTTGCACAGATACACTGGCGATACCGACATTGTAATTGGATCTTCATCACCGACTGTTCGAGATCCATTGGTTCTACGTCTGTCTGTCGATCCCTCGGATCCTTTTTGGTCCATCGTACGACGCGTCCAGCAAATAGAGAAGGAGGCGGAAGCAGATGCGCTTCCGTTCGAAGTCATCACGAAAGAGCTCAACAAAAACAAGGATGAAACCATGGCGGCGCCGCTCTTCCGTGTTCGTTTTTTCGACGAGACGGATGAGCCGACAGAAAATTTTATTCGTTCTACGAGTTTGACATCCGATCTAACGGTCTTCGTTACACGTCCCCTAGCCTCTGCTCGAGCCTCTTTGGCGCCTCAAATATCTCTGCGTATTCTTTACAACTCCCTCCTCTTCGCGCCTGCGCGTATCGCCGCCATACTAGACCAGCTCTCTGTTCTGCTACGAAAAGTGGCCACCGCCCCACTATCTCCTGTGGGATCTGTGCCACTATTGACTCCATCTCAACGGGCGAAACTCCCTGATCCCGTCGGGGACCTCGATTGGTGCGGCTGGAAAGGCGCCATCACCGATGTGTTTTCACGCAATGCCCTCCAATCGCCCGACCGCCCGTGTGTCGTGCAGAGCATACCCGCCACGTCCCTCTCCGATGTCCAGCAGAAGGTCACATTCTCCTACGGCGCCATCCGCCGCGCTTCGAACATCCTCGCCCACCACCTGATCAAGGGCGGTGTCCAGCGAGAAGAAGTCGTTATGGTCTATGCTCATCGAAGTGTCGATCTTGTCGTGGCTGTCATGGCCGTGCTCAAGGCCGGCGCCACGTTTTCTGTTATCGGTGTGTTTCCTATTACTATTTGTCCGAATTTTAACGTCGATCGCCGCAGATCCTGCATATCCGGCGTCGCGCCAAATCCTGTATCTTCAAGTCGCGCAGCCGCGTGGTCTTGTGGTTCTCAAGGGCGCTGGTGCCATCAGCCCCGCCGTCAGAGAATATCTCGCCAGTGACCTCAAGATCCGTGTGGAAGTTCCGGCGGTTGAGGTCCTTCCCAGTGGCGAGATATTCGGCGGCTGCGATCCCGGCGAGGAGGACATCTTGAAGTCGCACGCTCACCTCGGCGCCACGGACCCCAATGTTACGTTGGGTCCAGACAGCATCGGCACCCTTTCTTTCACAACAGGCAGCACTGGTATACCCAAGGGTGTCAAGGGGCGGCATTTCAGTCTGACACATTTCTTCCCGTGGATGGGCAAGCGGTTTGGGCTGACTCAAGACTCCAAGTTCACCATGCTCAGCGGCATTGCGCACGATCCGATCCAAAGAGATAGTCAGTTTCTACCCCCTTCCCGCCTCTTTGAAGCTCACTAATATACGATTTATACAGTGTTCACTCCGCTGTTCTTCGGGGCCCAATTGCACGTTCCCACCGCCGACGATATCGGCATCCCGGGACGACTCGCAGAGTGGATGGCGGACAGCGAGGTCACCGTGACGCATCTCACACCCGCGATGGGGCAGCTCCTCTCCGCACAGGCGACACGCCAGAACCCCTCCCTCCTCAACGCGTTCTTCGTCGGCGACATCCTGACGAAGCGCGACTGCCTTCGCTTGCAGGCGCTCGCCGCGAACGTGCGTATCGTGAACATGTACGGCACAACCGAGACGCAACGCGCCGTCTCGTACTTTGCCATCCCGTCCGTGTCCGAGGACCCCACCTTCCTCGCGACGCAGAAGGACATAATGCCCGCGGGCGCTGGCATGATCGACGTGCAGCTGCTCGTCGTCAACCGGAACGACCGCACCGTGCCATGTGCGGTCGGTGAGGTCGGCGAGATCTACGTCCGCTCCGGTGGACTGGCAGAGGGCTATCTCGACGCCGGTGCGAGCGCGGAGAAGTTCGTCGAGAACTGGTTTGCGGTGAATGTGCAAGCACGCAAGGACACCATCCGGCATCCGCCTGTGAATGGGCTGCCGGGCCCCGAGGCACGGCATTGGAAGGGCGTGCGCGACCGGATGTACCGCTCGGGCGACCTGGGGCGCTACCTGCCCGACGGCATCGTTGAGTGCACGGGGCGCGCGGACGACCAGGTCAAGATCCGTGGATTTAGGATAGAACTTGGAGAGATCGACACGCATCTGAGCCAGCACCCGCTCGTACGAGAAAACGTCACGCTCGTACGTCGCGACAAGGACGAGGAGAAGATCCTCGTCAGCTATTTCGTGCCGCTAGATGGGCCAACGCTGAACGAGTATGCTAGCGAGGTCACGGATGGGGAAGAGGACAAGGGACTGGTGCAGGGAATCAAGAAATACCGCAGGCTGATCAAGGACATTCGCGAACACCTAAAGAAAAAGCTGCCCAGCTACAGCGTTCCCTCCCGCGAGTATTCATGATCCCTTCGAGCTGCTCAGGCTCAATATACCTTCACATTTTAGTCTTCGTTCCCCTCCGCCGGATGCCCCTCAACCCGAACGGCAAGGTCGACAAACCGGCGCTTCCCTTCCCCGATACCGCCCAAGCCGCCACGAGCACCTCCAGCTCGCGTAAGGCCAATACCACGGAGGATACGATCCGCCAGATCTGGACGTCGATGCTCCCGAATCCCCCACAACCCATCCCGTCGGACGAGAGCTTCTTCGATCTCGGCGGTCACTCCATCCTCGCGACGCGTCTTATCTTCGAAATCCGCAAGGTCTTTGTGGTGGATGCGCCACTAGGACTTGTCTTCGACCGCCCCACCATCACTGGGCTCGTCGAAGCTATCCAGACGTTGCGGAACGCGGATTTAGGCTTCTCTTACAAGCAACCCGATGCTCCTACCAACCTGCTCTCAGTTCCTGGCGCGCCGCAACCCGGCCCGGCCGTTCCGCTCGAATACGGCGACGATCTTGAACAGTTGCTGCCCCATCTACAAGATTCCTATCCTGCACTACCAGCGGATTTCGACGTCAGATCTCTGACGGTGTTCTTGACTGGTGCGACTGGGTTCCTTGGCGCGTTCGTGCTGAAGGATCTCCTGGTCCGCGATGCGAGGGTCAAGAAAGTTATTTGTATTGTGCGGGCTCCGGATGTCCAGAAGGGACTGGAACGGCTCAAGGCGGGGTCGACCGATCGGTGCGTCTGGGACGACGACTGGGTCAAGAGCGGGAGACTCGAAGTCGTTACAGGTGATCTAGGCGTCGAGTTCTTCGGTCTTGGCAAAGCCGGCTGGGCGCGAGTTGCAGAGGAGGCGGACGTCGTCGTCCATAACGGCGCATTAGTGCGTCATACTCTTTGACACTGATATATAGCACAACTCATTCCTCTCATCAGGTTCATTGGGTATATCCCTACGAAAAACTCCGCTCGGCCAATGTCTTGGCGACGTTAACGGCCATCGATCTCGCGTCGACAGGCAAGCAGAAGCTGGTGGTATTTGTCTCTTCCACATCTGCACTCGATTCGGAACATTATGTGCAACTCTCCGACTCATTGGCAGGTAGCCATTCTCAGACGCACGGAGTGCCCGAGAGCGACGATCTTGAAGGAGCGCGGTCGTCGTTGAAAACAGGTTACGGCCAAACCAAGTGGGTCTCCGAGAAGCTTCTCTTCGAGGCTGGTCGGAGAGGCCTACGTGGCCACATTGTCCGGCCAGGATATGTCGTTGGTGACTCCAAAACAGCGGGTTGGTCTAGTCCTCATTTTCCCTTGCTGCATGCTTAACAGCTCATTAGTCACGAACACGGACGACTTTATTTGGCGTCTTGTCAAAGGCTGCATCCAGCTCGGACTCGTCCCCGACATCAACAACACTGTAAATATGGTCCCCGTCGACCATGTTGCACGGTGTACCACGCTGGCCGCCGTTGCACCCCTTCGCGACGCGCCGCTTTCCGTCCTGCACATCACTGCACGACCGCTCCCCACGTACAACGATCTCCTCGCCCCGCTCGCGCAGTACGGCTTCGCAACCGCGCAGTGCGAGTATGTCGTGTGGCGGCGACGCCTCGAGCAGCACGTCATGGAAACGCAGGACAACGCGCTCTTCCCGCTCCTCCACTTCGTGCTCGATGATCTCCCCACCAGCACCAAGTCGCCCGAGCTCGACGACGCCAATACAGCTGCGCTGCTTGCGGCGGAGGCAGAACGCAGTGCCACGGTGTCGGAGGAGCTGGTTGAGAAGTACCTTGCGTGGCTTGTGCGCGCCGATTTCCTGCCCTCCCCCACAGAAGCATCCCCCGAAAAAGCGCTGCCCGTTTTGGGTGCCGGTGTCGTCCGGGCTGCTGGGCGCAGTGGTGCATAGATCTTACGGAATCCTGTTTGTACAATAATCTATCGAAAAGCATCTGCACCATCAAAGACCATGACCATCCGACTACTTCATCACTCGGACTTCGAGAGATCAGCCAATATTAAGATCGAAGAAAAGACTAGTATTGGAGTATTATAGTCTAGCTACGTCTATCGATTTCTATGATAGTCTACTGGATCTCTATCTATTTTTCTGCTTGTCGTAAGGAGCGAGAGTTTCAAAAAGAGAGAGTGCGTGCATTAAGCTTGCTTTATAAAAATCCACATCTACATACCCGTTGCCATTTAAGCACGGTGTGCACCAACGAGAGCCCAAGAGAGGTCTTCACGGCGGAAAGAGATCGAAGATCGCGTCCGCCTACTTGTCGACCTCGACGCCAGAGTCCTCCACGTCGCTGGTGGAGCTGTAGACGGGCTTCGCAGCAGCGAGACCGCGTGCATTTTTGTAGAACACGACGCCGCCTTCGTCCTCGACGAACTGAGTGACGTTAGGTGGGGACCAGATATTTATACATGCAGAAAGCGCACCCGACATTCGCGCATGACCCTGTAGACCTCCGCCCAGCCCCCGGGCCGCCCGACGAGCTTGACGCCCGCGGACGCCAGGCGCGCGCGCAGCGCATACGTCGCCTCCCATGCATGGTAGTGCGGGATCTTGCTGGTGACGTGGTGCAGTACATGAGTCTCGGAGATCCCGTGGCTATATTACTGTGCATGAGCGTACACAATACAGAGGGAGAACAAGAAAGCCGTACGTAGCGTGCGCGCCAAGCCAGCCCATGATGGGGCCCAGGTCGCCGAGGAGGCTGCGGTCCATCGTACAGAGGGCACCGCGCTGGAAGGTGAACATCTCTGCGCGGTAGTGCGGGACGAGCGGGTCAGAGTGCTGCAGGAAGGTAACGAGCACAAGCCAGTGGTTGACCCAGATGTACGGGACGAGGTAAACGCGCAGGGTGGTCATGAACGAGAAGTGGTAGCAGGATAGGACGATCAGGGCGAGCCAGATGAAGATGCCCATGTCGGAGAGCGCGATCTGGTTGTATTGGTGCTTCGCGAATATGATCGACGAGGGGGAGAAGTGGTTGGTGCCTTTGGGGTAACGCGATTGCCCGGCGGTGTTGAACAAGAGATACATGGGGAGCCCGGCGACCTGCAGGGTGTCACAGTTTCTCGTGGAAGAAATTGATCGGAGTGCGTACAAGGTAGAATACACATTGGAGGCAGGCGGCCACGGGGGAGTCGCCGATGGCTTCCCAGATCTCATTCTGGACCGCTTCGGAGACATTTGACCCTAAGATATCGTCGTTGGCGGGGTCCAGGGGCGGCAGACCCATCTGCGAGCGTGTCCACGGTACGAAGACCTGGTCCTGGGTCATATGTCCAGTGGCGGCGTGGTGTTTTGCATGCGAGATTCTCCAGGAGTGGTAGGGAACGCCAAGACTGTCAAGGGGGAATTGTGAGCCAATGTACAGACGTGAACTACAGGGCGACTCACCCAGAGTGAAGGACCCATCCAACAAAGTTGTTGATGCTCTTTGAGGTGCTGAATGCCTGCCAACGTTGAGAATTAGAAAAGGAAACGCCGCCATATCAAGTGACACACCCCATGGCCTGTGAAAAAATCGCATGAGAAACCGATTGCAAGTGATGACCAAAAAGAGGAACCCACCGGCTTCGTGCGCCACAATCCAAAGTCCGAAGGAAAAGAGACCCGCGAAAAAACCGTAGAGAGACCACAGAGAAAAGCTTGCCAATGTGCGCAGATTGGGAGAAAGGGTGTCGGTATATGAGTCGGCGATGGTCGTCAATTTCCAGAGCGACCCAATAACGAGAAAGTCCCATAATCTGCGCACCAATGAACTTCCAGTGCAAAAGGAAGGAAGATAGAACGTACGGGTACATCGCCGACTTCAGAAGCGATCTTTCGAAGCAGTGAGGACTAAATCCCAGCGTGAGCAGTGCGAGACATTTTCTGTAGGAAAAAACGCACGGAATGGAGGACAGCAGGTCCTTCATGGATAGATTAGGGACGGTGACCTCCACCTGCTCCACCCGCCCAGTCTTTTCGGTCTCTCTAGAGGTCAACATCGCGGATTGGCAAAAAAAAGCACAAAGAGGGAGGAAGAAAGGAAAGTGATCGGCAACGGGTGGGATTGGCGATTGGCTTGCAACAAACCGCCAAGCTCACAGCCGATGCTCGCATCTCTGGACTCCAATAGACTCCAATATGGAGTGCTTTCCAGGGGTTAACGACCGGACGGGTACGTGGCAATATGTTGTCGGCCAAGCCGGTCAACTCTTTGCAGGGGCTTTCCGCGTTTGTTTAGCCTAAAACTTGCACCCATTCCCTTCAACACCACCATAGCAAAGGGCATACTACACCTTGTCACGAATAACTTTTCGGCCGACGCGTAACTACGCGCACAGTGGGAGCGGGCGCTGCGCGTTGAAGGGACGAAACGGGGCTAAACACATGCATTCTATCATTACGGCAACCGGCTGCAAGCTTGAAATGAGCTTCTGACGACTCTCCGCTACTCTCCGCTGCACGACGAACGTTCTCTCTATCTGATGGTCGAGAAAAACCAGCAAAGTCTGCTGGCAACTCTATGCGCACAAATGAATGGTTACCGGTGAAAAAAAAATCTGATGGCAAATGTCATCGAGAAAATCGCACCATTTGAAAGCTAGGCTGGACGAGGCGCGATAGGGCGCGGTTGGGCGCGACTGAAGGTCCTTGCAATTCAACGACAAGTTCCCCGAAAACGTGGAATTAATAGCGTTGAAAATGGGATCCTTCATCGTCAAACCGGTCCAGGGGCATGTAGGGAGGTGGGTAGGTAACTCCGGTATCATCTATCTGGAGCGCGGTAGGCTTCGAAGTTCTACTCGAGCCAAGAACATCCACGTGGGGGTGGCTTTTTTTTTTTTTTTTTTTTTTTGTATCTGCATTTCTATACCGCAACAAGTAAACGAACTACTAAGACGCGGTGCCCGAGGGCAATAAATAAGGATGAGGAGCCGTGGGTGATTCTCCGAAGGTGGGTATAGCAGAGTCATGGTGTTTTTGGGTTGCGTGTCCAGTCTAACTGGTCGTGTACAGTGCGTGTGGCGTGCGCATAGACATAGGACATGAAGCATAGAGGGAGGGGGGGAGGGGGAGGTCGGATTTTCCGGGTCTGGTGTGCGGGTTTTCTCTTTCTCTTCAGCCGTGCGTCATACAGCCTCGCTGCCGACTAACCGTACTCATCCGTCTCGTCATCGGAGTCTTCGGGCTCCGGTTCGTCCTCGAAGACTGGCATCTCCGCTTTCGCTCGCGGTCTACCCGTTTTGGTGAAGGCCCCGGATTTCTCCAGGAACTCAGCCAGGGCGACAATCCCTTCTTTTGTGCCCAGAATTTCGGGCACGGAGACATCCGGAGACACCTTGCGCAGGATGTTCCGTTGTTCCTCGTACTTGAGACACTCGCGTAGCAGGTGTTCGCGCGTCTGGAGATCCTCGCCACAAGGGCAGTCAACGCTCTCGGAGGGTACAAACTTGCTGTAGTACTCGCCTATGTATCCATGTCCAATTCGGCATTGAGTGACTCGTCCGAATATCTCCCGTTTGAGACCCGCGAAGTGAGGTGTCGGTTGCAGCGACGGTGGGAAGCGGTTCGCCGACGCATAGCGTCCCGTCTTCGGCGCTCTCTTCCACTCCCTAACCCATGTCTTTCGTATCTTTTCCTTCGAGGCCCGCAATGCGTGGGATCTTGTTCCTCCCAGTGCTGCAGCCATTTCTGCGCCAGCCTTAGCCAGTTCGTCAGCGCGTTCGTTGCCCTCGATGTCGCAGTGCCCGGGAGACCACGAGATCTCCACGGTACGCGTCGCGTCTCCGTCCAAGAACGCGCAAATCTTCTTGTGGAACTGGTGGGCGTACAACTGCCCTGCCCGCGGTTTCGGGTCGAATATGGTGGTGATTGCGGCGGTATTGTCTACAAAGAAGTGAATGTGACGTATTTCATTGTCCTCCTCCGCTAGTGCAATGGCTTTGCATGCACCGAGATACAACCCAGCGAGCTCTCCGTCGTATACTTCGGCCCGACCACCGAGGCCGAGGCTCTGCGCGAACACCTCCTTGTTGTCGCGGTATATCACTGCGCCTGCCCCCACCCGGCGTACGCGGTGAACTGGGCGGAGTGACCCATCGGTGTATACCAGCAAGTGCTCGTCGGGTAGCATAAGAATGTTGCTTATCTTTTGTTTATGTGCTTCTGCCGCATCCTCCTTCTTCACCCCCCCTGAGCCTGACACCTGCATCCGTCCCGCGTACGAGGCCGTGGTTCGGCGCCATGGTGCCGTCAGATACGGGAATATCCGTTCATTCTTTGCGCTCGTAAGTTTCGAGAGCTGATCCAGCTGCGTCGACTTGCGCATCTCCAGTTTGTTCCGGGAGGCTGCGACTCGTACTGGTAGAGGTGGAGGGACAGACGGGGCTTGTCCGTCCCTCCATTCGTCAGGTAGGCGTTGCACAACTGGGTTGTTCACACTCAGCTTGTTAAACCGGATCGCTGTCCGTCTGTTTGCGGCATCCAGGGCAAGGCGGATGGGGGGGATCGAAGCTTCGATCTCCAACGCGTGTATCGGTGATGTTCTGAATGCCGCACATATCAGGCGGAGTGCGCGTCGCTGAACCCTCTCAAGTGCCTTTTCGTGCAGCTTTTTCCCCGTCCACCACGCTGCACTAGCGTACGTCATCACAGGAATTACACACGCGCGGTACAAGTGTCGGAGATGGGACTGGGACAGTCCGCGGATCGTATTTGACAGCCTAGTAAGGCCGTTGACTGTGTTCTCTGCCCTGGCTGAGAGGGTCTTGACATGGTGGTTGAAAGACAGTTTCCTGTCTAAGTAGATTCCTAACCATTTCACGGTGGAGAAAGCAATGACTGTTGACTCAACTCCGTCTGCGTCCGGCAGCCGGATCGCCGGCGAGCCATCTTTTGGGCGGCGAGTGTAATGCATGAGTTCGCGCTTCATGGTGTCGATCTCGAGGCCTGCAGCCCCGATACCCGTTCTTGCCTTGATGTACGCCTGCCGTAGAATCTCGACGTTTGTATCCAGCGATTCCGACGACACGTATATCATGCCATCGTCAACATACATGATCACTGAAGTGTCAGTTGGCAAGTCAGCGAGGGGAGTGGATCGTTCACCAGGTTTCTCGGTTCAAAAGACTCGAGTAGCTCGGAGCTGTAGAAGGCTGCTAAAATTGGTGATACAGGGGAGCCTTGCGGGATCCCGTTTTCGACCTTCTTCATCTCCCCTCGAACACCGTCGATGCAAACGGCGGCTTGACGGTCGTCAAGGAACGACGCAACCCATTTTACATACTGCAGGGGTATGTGCTTTCGCCTCAGTTCACAGATTAGGCGCTGATGGTTGACAAAGTCAAAGTATCCTTTGATATCAAAAGTTAATGCAGACGTAACCTTGCCATGGTTCCATGCTGCTTGAATATCATTTGTGAATGTCAGGATTGCGTCTGATGTGGAACTGTTTGAGCGTCCTCCGAACTGAGATCCTGGGATAAGGTTGTATCGTCCCACGAGATACGCCAAGCGGCGAGCAACAATCTTTTCCAGTATTTTCCCCAAACACTCCAGCAACTGGATGAGGCGGTAAGCTCTTGGGTTCGAGTAGTCAGGTTTCCCAAGCTTTCTGAGTGCGACTGCTACGGCTTTCCGCCATTCTTTCGGGTGAAAACCGTTCCGTAGGCATCTCCGAATCAGCGTGTATATCTCGGCGCTGGCCTCCTGCCATGCCCACCGGATAACCTTATACGAAACCTGGCTGTGCCCTGGCGCCGTGTTCGTGCTGGCCTCGTAAATTGCTTCACGCACTTCGTCGATGGTGACATCCTCGAACTCGAGGTCGTCAGGCAGGTGTGAGTCCAAGTCGGGATTGAACTCAGCTTCCAGTGGGGGCGGTGGTTGAAACAGTTCATCCCGTATGGCATCACACTTCTCCGAGTGTGTCACCGCCGACGTTCCATCCCTGCGTCGAATGGCAGGGGTCGGGTAATTGCGGATTCCCTTTGACCACTTCCGGTATCCCCATATGTCCTCAGTCTTTGCCTCTTCCAGTTTCCCGATCGCCCACTTCGCTTTTGTTGCCTTGCAGAGCCTCTTAAAGAAGTTGGCCGCTTTTTTGACTTTTGCCTTGAGCGCTCTGCTGCGAACACCGGTGCCAGTTTCGTACTCATTCTTTTCTGCTTGTGCTTTTCCAAGGTTGTCAGCCGCTTGCTTCAGGTCTTTGTTCCACCATGGTTTGGCCTTTGCGCTGGGCTTGCGCACTGGGGCTACTTTTGCCGTTGCTTCTTGCATCGCTGTTGTGATCGCATCGGCCGCCGCCTCTAGCTCCTCATCGGAGACGTTTCTGTCCTCCATCATAATCGGGTCAATGTCGGCTCGGTGCCCTTGGAGTGTCTCGCGGAATGCCGTACACCAGTCAGCAGATTCCACATCCTTGAGGTTGTAACGTACCCCTGCAACGTTGTCGATCTCCCTCCTACCGTGGTCCACGACCCAGCGGACGCTCCTGTGGTCTGAGCCGTACGACATAGAGTCGTCAACAGCCCAGTCTTTGATGGTGTCGTGGTTTACCGCTGCTGCGTTCACCCAAGTCAGATCTATGACTGATGGTGAGCCTTCCGTTGCATGTGGAATGTAAGTCACTTCTCCTTTCTTATTCAGGACAGTATATCCTTTTTCGGTCGTCCATTCGACAAATCGGTTGGCACGACCATCACCATTGACCCCCCCACAGGACCACAGCTCATGGTGGAGGTTCCAGTCCCCTAGAGGCACCACCGGGGTGTCCTCTGGGAGTCTGAGAGCTTTAACTCGTTCAACGGCTGGAACACGCTGCTTGTTGTCATTGTACACGTTCACAAAAGTGATTGTTGGTGCTCCCGGTTGGGCGACATCCAGTACCTGTATATCCAGGTCTTGTGTAATATCAGAGCGCAGGGTTACAGTAAAGTCGGGGCGGTTCTTGTAATACGTCATCACCCGCGGTGGCGGGCCACCCGCAGGAATACTTGCCATAGGCAGCACCGGTATCCAGCTGGCATGTCCTATAGGTCCGATGATCGGGTCGCCCCTATCGTCAGTGCCAATTCTAGCCCAGCTAGGTTCTTGTAGGAATATTATGTCAAGGTTCTTGACGTGTCTGTTCAATATAGCATGTGTTGCAGAAGATTTCCGGTTTATATTCAGTTGCGTCATCCGGATCGGTTTCGTGAATGTGGATCGTTGAGTGTGCTCGTTCATGAGGATGCCAACGTGGGGGTGGCCTCTGTGGATCTTGGTGCCAACAGGGTGGAGACTCAGGGGCTGATACCTGTACCGCATAGGTTTGACCTAAACACAGCAAAGAAAGAAAAAAAATTGGCTCGGGTCCCGAAACGCCGTTTTTATTTGGCGACGCTACGACCGTATTTATCCCGAGATTTGGAATAATCGGCCTTTCGCTGGACGGCCAGGCCACCGAGGAGTCGTAAAATGCAGAGGCCTCACTAGACGGGCTGACAAGCACCAAGCCAGGAGGCGGATCTGGTGGGCGACAAGTCGGCGAAGAAATTCCGCACTGGAAACCACAATGGAACATATTGGAGACGTATACGTATTACGGCCCATGGTCATATCGTGTCGTTTAAAGCTAATTTCAAGCCTATGGCAACAGGGACTGGACAGCTTCGTTTTCCTGCATCTGCCGTGATGCAATCGTGATCCGAGCCATGGGATGCCGTTTGGGGTGTCAGGACCCCAGAACTGCGGTAGAAAAAGAGTTGTGGGAAGCGCACGTGATTACATAAGCCATCCCGTTTGGGTAAGTGGTTCAATTTTGCCGTTGCAAAGCCAGCCCTGTTCTTCAACACCAGATTCAGATGTGAGTAGACAGGTTGGAGACCTCCACGTTGGTTTGAACCGTGGCTTGGACTCAGGCTGAGCAGAATCCGCACAGCGCCGGAACCTGTCCATCCAAACTCAAACTAACTTCAAGTTGAAGTAAGTTCAACTAACCTGGATGTCAAATCGTCGAAGGGGAACACTCAGGACTCCTCAGTGATCTCTTTTACACATATTACCTCATTTTCGCCTCACATTGATCCACTTGACCGATTTAGTTGTCAACATCAAATGATTCGCCTCTTCGAGACCTCAAATTTGATCGATATTGAGCAGAAGAGTCCCTTACCTAATCAATACTGAGTGTGTCTCCCCTTTCTCACATGAAATCAACCGTATCACAGCTCAAATGTGTGCCACTCAGTAACACATTGGAGGGCAGATTTGTTTCAAAATAGGTCCCAGAAGTTTGTCTTGTTATTTGTTTGAACTTTAGGTATTACAGACTCGGAATATGTACGATTAGTTTACAGAAGCGTCGGTGCATTGCATTTCACCAGCCCCTAGTTCAATTCATGCTGAGTTTATTCTGTTTCAATCAGTCCTGACTTGTTCTCGATCCATTTGGAGGACAACACTCAATGCCCATAAACCTCTGATATGTCGTTCTGAACTAACCTGTCTTGTAAAATTTTGTTTGATCAATATTCTCCTTATCAACGCGACCTTCAAGCACAGACCCTATGTTCAATTTTTATCCAGGGACCTCGGTATATGGTACTTTCCTTCACTTAATTAGTTGGATTTTGAACTAGGTTCTTTAAAGATGTCCATGTGTGCCTATGCTTTGCTTGAAATGCTTGAATTATTAGGTCACTCATCGCCCACACAATGCTACGACCGACCCGAGCGCTAGGTTTCCTCACTGTGACTACTGACTACTGTTCATTCCATTAAGTGGCTGAGGTCTCGTCAAATGGATGGCAGACAATATTATTGATCCACAGTGTTGCAAGCTCAAACTGCTGCCAGTGAGCTGTTACTTCTATTTCTTAGAGATATGTTAACACTTATTCACTTACTGCAATACAACAAATATATTGACTTCAGTTCTATCCAGTTCAAGGAGTTATTGTAAGTAGATGTCAAATCACTATATCCTTCACCGTAAGTAAGGCACAAGCTCACATAGAGTTGAAGTGTCTGTCTGCGAGGGACTACCTTCAACGTGAGAGTCCCTCAAAAACCCACTAATATATTCAATAATCAACTTGTGTAGCATGTGTTGAGCATGCCATGCAGTGAATCTCATGTCAAGCACATCCTGGGCCTTCAATTTGGTTCTGGGAGGCTTCCTCTAAGGTCGGTGCTTTGCAGAACCCGGTCAACACCCATAGTCTCCAAATTTCAGTGCAACCATGTCACGATTAGATACCAATCTTATTGTTCCAAGGCCCATCTTGGAGACGCCTAACGAAGCGCCCGTGGATAAGATAGCACTGAAGGAAGACTAGATATCGGACACATGGAAAACACATGGCAGACATGACGTCACCATGACAAGGACATGACATAGCATACATGTTGCAAAGGGATGGTTTTACACACCTAGTACACCAGGAATTCATATAGCGTAGATACTCTCACGGTTGAAAGAACAGTATAAGTAGAGTAGTATATTCGCCTGTATTCTTTAGTCTTTTATTCGATTCATTTCTCGAAGCACTCTACATCTCACTCTCCAATCCACTATCTTTGTATAGTTGGACGAGATTGTGTCTTTGATTGTGACAAACCAACAGCGGTTGAATGATTCATTGTCTATGTTATGTTCCCAGGCTGAAGGCATTTTCATCCCTTCAACACAACTCGTTTTTTCTTTTGAGACCCAGCCGCAGGTACGGAACACTTGCCTGTCGTTAAATAACTATCACACCGAGAATAGCGAAATTTTGGTTGACCCGATGTTAGTTTCGAAAAGTGATCTGAAATTTTGCACATCAGTTGTGCCGATATCAGGACCGAAAGTAGTAGAATCCGTTGAACTGAAAGTAAAGCCGAAGTGGATGATTTTGTGATGTATATCGATGCCGCCAAACTGAAACCCAAAATTTCTTATCTCAGACGCATCAATACGGGACCCAAAAGTCAATAGATCAACTTTCCTTTCAGTATCAACGCAATGGGTGGTTTCGGCACGAGTTTCGGCTCGACGGAAATCAATGCCAAAATTCTTACTTTCAGCTCTGCTGAAATCATGTCCCTGGCAGCAGAAAATACATTTCAGCACAGCCAAAAGTTAAAACTATTACTTTCAGCTTTCACTTTAGTTGACTGGAAATCAGAACCTGAACCAGTCATTTCAGTGATGCCGAAGCGGAAGCCGATATCTTCTGTTTCGGGTGCTATATTGGGACACCGGAAATCAGACAAATCGGCTTCTGTTTCGGCGGCAGCAATTGTAAGGGCAACCTCAAGGCCCGAGTATACTCAAGAGTCCTGACGAGGGGGGTCCGAAGATAAATATCACAGAGTAGCTACAGATACAAATGGACAGACCTGACGAGGGGGGTCCGAAGAGAAGAAAGACTAAGGATCACCCGCGTCAGATCCCGGTATATAAGTAACTACGGACGGGGGGCATGTGATACCAACCGGAGTGATCGGCAGAGGTCCCGGGCGGAATCACAGGCCATGTGGTATCGGGAGGAGCCGGAACAGGTCGGAACGGAACCGGAAGGTCCGGATGCGGGAGCAGAAGGGCCGGAAATAGGGGTTCCCCTGACAGCAATGTGTGTGGCGGCGATTTTCATTGTAGATTTCATTTCAGCTCAACCGAATCTACAACTTCAGGCACTGATATTGGCACGACTGATTTCTAAAGTTTTGGGTTTCTATTCGAAACCAAGTTCAGGTCAACCGAAATTTCGCTGATCAGCCACTCAGTTCATTGGATTTTTTTCTCTTGTGCTGAGCTATCACTTTATAACTGATTTTCAAGGTCTGCTCAAGACATTTAGCAACTCATACTACCATTAACTCAAGTCGGAGTGTTTAGGGAGGCAAGAGTCAATTATGTCTAACCCAAAGCCAAAAGGCTGAAGCATCACAACTTACCTGTTTGATCAATTCGGCATTCTTGGAAAGTCCCAACTCAGTGGAATCACTTTCGCTCTGCTCTCTCTGATTCTTTTAGCTTATCCCTTCAGGTTCTGATCATCCCTCTGAGTCCTACCAGTCAACTTTACTACAGGAATGATTCCGCCAGGTCTTCTGGTAGAATTCCGACTGGGCTGACATTTAGGTTTTTATGTAATTTTTCCTGCTCGCTCGTGCAGAGCTTTCTTCCCGCCAGCCAGTCACTTTTATTCAAGGTAAGAGCGTGCTTTGCTTTTGCACCATTTCAAATTCCACGGTACTTCTAATTTTTAAATTTTATTTATCCTTTTTCTCACGGAGTTCAGTACACATTCAACTACAAGTTTACCTCACTCGCATTGGTCGTGAGCCAATAACGTGGGAAAGGTGATGGGTGGATAGCGCGGTGCAGCCACAGGGTTTTGTTGTTCACAGATGTCAGTGTTCTGGGATTGGAACTGGTTTGTTGGCTCGCGGTGCTGGACCCTAGGTATGTATCATAATGTATCTTCAATGATTTCTTGCTGACTTTGTTTCAATGTTATTTCAGTTCATCCAAAAATGTGATTTCACTGACCTCTGAAAGTCTGTCCAAGGCCGTGATACTTCCATGTTGAGTATAGATCATGGTTTAATTTCTCTGTCATTCAACAGAGCATCAGTTCGTCTATACCAATTTTCTTCTGCCATGGTAATACGACCATAGACAAGAAGAGAGAAAAATCAGTTTTCTTTCAGATGAAGCCGTCTCTCCATGTTAGTCTTTCTATTAGCCAGCCTGTAGCGACATGCGTACATCAGAATATGCTGGCGGACAGGCTGTTAACGAGGATATCTCCATGTAGCCATCCTACGAAGAGAAACCCAAAAGTCATTCACACGGTGACGCGTTGCAGGCTGCAAAAACTTGCAAAATGTCGAGAACTTGGAGGACAAATTCAGAGTTGACAGGAAAGGTTGGTAGGCTACGCGACAGAAGCTCGGGTCAAATGTTTGTCAGCTCGTTTCTGGGATGTAATTTTATATTCCCTGCCGCTCGCCGGCCCTTATCCTCACACATCACGGCGAAATTGAACCACTTACCCAAACGGGATGGCTTATGTAATCACGTGCGCTTCCCACAACTCTTTTTCTACCGCAGTTCTGGGGTCCTGACACCCCAAACGGCATCCCATGGCTCGGATCACGATTGCATCACGGCAGATGCAGGAAAACGAAGCTGTCCAGTCCCTGTTGCCATACAAGCCGACCTTTTTATTTATTCAACCTTGAAGTGGCCACGCATAGGAGATGGTAGTAGGCCAACATTTCAAGGAGTATGTATTCACCTCACTATAAGTTAGTGTTTTGTGCAACCCCGTGTGGTTGACTTTCGCAGTTTGATGCCGTGGCTGTGTCGTTTCCTTCTGCCCTTCCTGTATTAGAGGCTGAGGCTGTAACCTTACCTCGCCCCAACCTCGCCCACTGCGCCGTAGCTGCCCATTGCAGACGCCGAACGCAATGGAACCTCCAGCTATTCTTGTCGAACAGCTTGCAACGTGCCGCCCCAGCTGTGACTGAGGCTTTGTTGAGCGGTAATCTCCTACCTAATTTTACCTCGGTCTCTCTCGGTCTCTTGAGCATCTCGGTGAGGCGATTCTGTACCCTGTGTTGGTCTTCGAGTTGCCGCGTTGTTACTCTGACAACTAGCGCTAGATCGGTACCTTGTGAGGGTGCTGCGAGTCACTGCGGGAGAAGAAGAACAGCGATCATGTCACATGCAGGCACTTAAACGCCGCTATATAGGCTGAAGGCAAATTAGACGCGCGCAGTGTCCTATTTCTCGACTGCCACCACTCGACGATCAACCCATGCCTGCCCTTGTCGGGGAGAACGTTACCGTTTCAAACGGCCTAGAAGGCCAGGATGACCACATCGAGTCGCTGCTGACGCTCTGGGACGACCTCCAACTCGCCTCGCTCGATATTGCATCTCAGCCGGACAGCGACATGATTTCGTTTGCCCAGTCCGCGTTCTACTTTGGGATTATCACCATGAAAAACAAGCCACCGTCGCCCCCGTTCCTGTCTCAGGAATCCCCGTACGTGGTCTTGATACCAATTTCAGGATACCAGGCTAAAACGTTACTAGTAGTAATCGCGGTGCATGTTCGCGGTGCAAAATCCTCATGGTGACCTGCGCAGTGGGCACTAGTGGCCCGTGCCCACGGTGCGTAAGCGCTGGGATGGCCAGTGAATGCGACTCGAGGAACGACAGTTACACGATTGACGACCCCTGGAGTCACAAACCGCTGCCCAAGTTCGAATCGGGCGTCCACACGCGATCACATAGTAATCGCGACCGGACCTCTGCTCAGGTTTTATACAGTACATCCACGAATCGCAGTGTGCAATCAGCCCCACTTTGGGGGGAATTTGACTCCGATTCGGATGAAGAAAGGGACATTAAGAAGCGTGTCGATGCAATCATTGATGATTATATTGGGTTCAATGTACGAATTTTAACTACGTCCTCGCATTTTACAACTTTCCACTAACGTATTCGTGGTTCAGAACCCTTCGAGATCCAGGGAAGCGATGTGGTTCCCTGACATTAACATCCCGGTAGACCGAGACATAACGGACAGTGATGATGATCTCGAAAAGTTGATTTTGCCAACCGATGCGATTCAGGATCCCGGGTCGTCCGTACCCGGGGCCTTCACCCCCGATCCCGAGGCGAGTCTTATTTACGCCTGCCGTCAACACCCATTGCTCACAACTGATATAGCTTTCCTCAATTTTCGGCAACCAAAATGACTCACAAAATCAGCGGTCATTGATTAGCTACCGCAATGAAGGCGCCAGGGAAAGACAGGACCAGACATCTGGAAGTATGCGTACTCTCCGGCGCGTTGAGGAGGGATCGAGCTACGACACTCCGGCTTCGAAACGCTACAAGAAATCCAACTTGAATCCTAATCAGGACGCGTCCCTCAATAATCTCTGGTGGGAGACTCGGAATCAATTTTCCTCTGTCGCCATCCCTGCATCTTCTCCACGGCGGCCTGCCACACCGCCCAACAATTGGGAAACGGCCAACGAATTGGTCAACTTGGTTGAGGCCAATGTGACTAAAAACCCTATTGGGATAATTTACCTCTCCGCGTCTCCGTTTTCCACTTCACCGCACTTGGGTGAGCTCAACCTCGGCATCATTTTAGACGCAAAATATCGAAGCAAAGGATACGCCCGAGAGGCTCTTCAGCTCGTTATGAAACATGCCTTTGACGATAAACACTGTCATCGCATTCAGGCATCGCTCCTGAATTTATCGGCCAAGGATCGTTTAATCTCTTTACTGACTCAACAGTGCGTTTTACAATATCAAGCGTGGTATAACATTTCGCTAACTATATGTAGGCGCTTCGGCCACGAAGGCACCAAGCGGCGTTCGTTTTTCAACCCCTTGATGGGGGAGTGGCAAGATGTGACCACGCTCGCTATTCTCGACACCGACTGGGCGATGCGCACATTGTACAAACCCGCCCCGAAGTCTCTGTGGGATGAGCTGTTTTTGCGCCACGAGCGGGAGCGTGACGAGCTCCTGCGCTGGGAGGAAAGCCAGAACAGACTGAAGCGCACGGCAAGCATGGAGACTATTCGCGCCATCACAATCGACACAGATGCAAGTAATGAGTCTGATGCCGCCACCTCCACTTCGTCCTCCTTTCGGAGTTCGACGAGCAAAGGCAAAGGCAAAGGCAAACAGACGATACCGAATCTTGAGCGGCGGGGTTCGCACGATGGGTTCAATTCTGATGCGGACAGCGAAAGTGGCTTCAACAACAATCCCTTCAGCAGTAATCCCTTCCTCCCGAAGTATGGAATTCTCGACGACGGGACGATGCAGTACACGTCGGGCCGCTCAAGCCCTACCCTCAGTGACGTCTCCTCGCTTGAGAGTGTTCCACGTTCGGTTACTCCTGGATCCGTTGCTTCTGCTACTAGCGAATCCGATTGGGATATGTTTGAATCTTCTTCGAGCAGCTCGAACTTTGATGACAGCGAGTAAAGAAGATTGTTTGTTGCGTATGTGGTTGCATCGCGCGAGTCTCCATGTTGGATAAAGAAGTACAATATAATTAGCCAGCATGCCATGCCATATATCTGTATAGTAGTGTCGTATAGGTATGTTCAACTGCCCATCATTAGTGCCAACGAAAGTCAAGTAGGTTTGCCGCTTTCGTTCCCTCCAGTGCGGTGAAGATGCGCTTTTCAACCTCCTTCTGATCAGCCCTGGCGTACATCTTTCCATACATCTCCAGCACGAAGCTGTTGAGCGCGGAAAATTGCGGCCGTAAGAAGATACGCTGCAGGGATGTCCAGTCGAGCAAGTCGATGTCGGACACAGCGGTAACCCATATGCTGAGCCGCAGCCTCTCGAGAAACAGGGACGTCACGGAAGCCATAATTTTGGGCACCCATCCCAGGTACACGCTGTTCGATAGCGGGTCGGCGCCGCTCAGGCCGAGCTCGTTCAGCTGGAGGTGGCTGATGTGGACGCTCCGCAGTGCGTGATTGTTTGATAAATCGATGTCGAAGTAGCACAGGCTCTCTTTTACTTTGTCAGTGAGAGCTAAATTATTGTGAACGGAACGCACCAAGATATAGTCGATAGAATGCAATTTCGACGTGCTCGAGAGCTGGTGCGAAGGCCGGGAAAAAATACTCGGAGGAGGGGATGATATCGGATTGTTTTAAATGGAAGGTTGAAAGGCGAGGGAATGTTTTCCCGCTGCACAAACGGAGCCAGGCAATAACGTCTTGGCACCCATAGTCGAGTTCTAGTGTTTCGAGTGCGGGGAAAGTTAAATTTAACGACGGAAAGGCGCCATCCTCCCATTGAACCCGGACGAAGTAAAGCCGCTGTAACTTGGGAAACGACCCCAGAAGGCTGAGCATGTCGTCAAATGAGCCGAATTTGATGTTCGACAATACCAGTTCTGTGAGGCTGTCGAACTTGGATACAAACGACCTCCGTGCCGCCTCGTCGATGTCCTTCCAAGTGATGGCTCTGAGATACAGTGATCTCGACGTCTGGAGGACCTGAGAGCAGGACGATATTTTATTCATGAGCTTTGTCAGGTCGCGCTTCTTGGATATTGAGCCAACGCAGACACGCCGAACGGCCGGCGCGAGTGTGGACAGTGGATTGGACAGAAGTTGAACCAGGCGGTCGGTTTTGGCATCTGCTGCTGCACCGAAGTGAACGATCCGCATGGCCCAGAGATGATAGCGCGCCGTGGGCACCCACGCCTTGCAAACCCGGCTGCATTTTATTAACGTCAGCACATCGTCGTATAGAAAATCGAGGGTGTTCTTATAAAAAGGTAAGTAACTTGGGCGATTTTATTAGACGCAGCACTTACATCCACAAGCTCAGGGGGAAAGGACTTCATAGGGAAAAGAGGACTCGGGATCTGTAGCAGGGGAGCTTCGGCTACCGTTGCGTCGAGTACCAGGGTTTATAAAGGTTGAGGAACCGGAGAGGTAAAAATGGTTGCGAATATACGGCATGCGTCAAGGCAATTCAGCGTCCCGCCGTCCCCATATTGATACACATGCACAACACTGCCAGGCGGCGAACCCGATGGCAGCAAGCATATGCCGCCCGAATACTTGCCGACGGGAATGTGAGTGGACATCATGTTATTCATGTAGGTCAAACACCGATCAAAGCGGTGATAATAGGTTTTACTTCCTGATCTCAACATCTTGGCAATATTAATATTCCGGCCCACAGCGAAGGCGGAGGACCTATTAAACTATCCTGGAACATTTCGTTCAACCTTAGAAGTCCCGGTGCTTCCACTGGTAATACTCTCGAATATCAACATCCGTTTTCAACTCGCTAGTTCAATTGGAAGTTTTCTAACAAGACATCTGTTGTCCTAGTTGTCCCGTCAGATGGGACCACATATAGCGCTATTATTATGTTTCACAAAGGACGCGAGAACGAAGTCCGGTCTAGTCGGTGGGCGAATCCTCCCAGTGCAGCCGCAACACTGTTTACTGAGGGATAAGATAAAATAGCCCAGTTTGGTCCCGTTTATGCACAAAGATTTCAGCTCTGCTGTCAATGCTCGGTACTTCCTTGAATGAATCTTAGAGAGGTTCTCGACATGGCCGCGGCTTGTCCAAATTTCTGTCTATCATGCACTCCAGCATCTTATTTTAATATATAAATCCCGATTTCCGAATCCAGCCTCAACTCCGATGGTGGGGCAGCTTTCAAACTTCAAGTTCCTGGAAGTTGCCTGGGAGATCAGATTCCAGGATCCAGTGCCGTTCTGTCGTTGGAGGCTTTTAGAAGAGTGCAAAGACACAGGGTCACCTCAACAGCGGGATCTTTTTGCCGGCGGTAACAATGGTCAACGTTGACCGAAAGGGGACCTAGCTAAGCTAATATATTATCCTGAGTCTTATCGTGTTAAACCAAGTACCATATTCCTGGTACCATATCCAGGTCTACCAAACGAATTGTCAAACGCAAGATCATGTTCCGATCATGACGGTCCGAGCTCCGAAGGTTCAAAAATAAATATTTAAATAAACAAAATAATCCGAAAATCTCTTTAGGCGTCAACCTGCTCTCGAAGATCCCGCTCTCTGCACATCAGATGTCTGTTCCTCAGTCAATAAATTATCCCCCATCAAGAACTTACAGTATCTCATTTGACTTCTGCTAGGAATGTATGGTACCCTTTCACTTGGCACTCAACTCATCTGTTGAATCACAATGAATTAATTGCCACAATTGCATCCTGGTCAGTGGACTGCATTAATTGTCAGGTATTATTGACGGTTGAACCCAGGTTTTTAATAAATTTTGGTGCTGTGGTTTCAGTGCTCCTACAAATTGAACCTTGCTTCACTCTGGATATCTCTGATCTTCCCATCGGTGCCGCGAGGAGCGACCGAAGGTCGGCGACGAGCGGCACGTACAGCAACTAAGCATATGAGTTTTTATTTTGAATTCAGTTCAAGCATGTGGAGGTCAGTGTATAGCACCAGGTCCTAAATGGTACCAGGGGTGCCCGGAGGGCGTATAATCAATAGGCGTGCTATTTGTGGTCTTGTGGAAGGAACCCGGATACGTTACCTTGTCTCGAGTCTCTCCAATTCATTCGAAAATCGCAAAAGCCGCATGGTATGTGGTTTCGAGGCGCAGCACCAACATAGCTGAATTTATTGTACCGAAGATCAGGTTCACGAGTTATGGGTGTTTACGCTACGGCTATCCGATCATCTTCCCTTGCACACAGCTCCACGCCGCTCATGTCACCGAACTCCCATACCTTCATGAATTTGAGCCCAGCCTGCTCCCCTAGTTCCACATACTCGTCCAAAGTGCGCTCGTTGCCATTGACTAGCACCAAGAGGCTGACGTCGAGATAATACTGGCGAATCCGGCCCTCTCCATAGTTCGATAGCAGAGGCGCAGGGGCCTGCTTGAGCCGCCTATCCGCAGGTCCGTCACCGTCACCGGCAGTCTGCAAGATGTATTCATCTGTGATGGAATAAGTTGCATTCTATTTTCAACGGAAATATTCACTCACGAATGAGCACGCGGCTTCCACGTTTCATGACCTTTCGGATGCCCTTCAGGATGGTAAGGCATTCCGCAGACGGAAATGCGTGTAATATGTTTTTTATCTGGGATATATACATATAAGCATGCTCGTCACAGCGCGGAGAGTTGACTCACGTAGTAGACATCGCAACCAGCAATTGGCGGTTCGGCAAAGAAGTCGATGGCCCTGAATTCTATCCGATTTTTCTCAATCGCCTCCGGGCATTCCGCGGGCCAAACAACGCTCTCGGCCTGCATCATGCGATCAGGCAGATCCTGCAGCTTTAGCTGAAGCCCGGGATGTGCGCGGGCGAGTTGGATTGCCATCGCGCCGACGCCTCCGCCCAGATCGCAGACGGTTGCGCCAGAATCCAGGGCTTTCCAGGGATACACTGTGTCAGACGAAATAAATTATAATGAGCAATGGAGAAGAAGTTCGTATCAAAGCACCGTCTACGACTGCCGACGCCTCAACAGCGGTGCCCCACCCAATCATGCCAATTCCAAAGCGCTCTCCGTAGGCATGCATATCCGGGTTCTGCGGGTTCATGTGTCAAATTGTGTGGGCACCTTTGCCGGCAAGAACGCACTTGGGCCCAGAAATCAAACATTGCCATCGGCTGGCCGGTCACTTTATTCCACGCGGAGTGTACCGGGACAAACGAGGGCCCCCATTTCAGATCCGCCATCGTCTCGGCGAGCTTGGTCGCCCCTTCCGTTGTATCTCCGGTCCTATGAAAAGTCAAGAGAGATTTCTAGATCAAATTAGAGCCGCAACGTACATGTGCAGGCCGAGGCTGTGGAGAGGGTTAGACGCCAGTAGCTGCACGCTGAGCCGGTTGTTCGCGAAAATATCTCGGTCAACTGATTCACAATTACGACTTGTCTCTGTAAATAATCAAAAGTCAACTACCTTCGCGGAAGCAGTGTTTTGCGGATAGCAAGCGCAATATCCTAGCAAGCTTCGACGGCTCCACCCCGCATCTTTTGGCGATATCACCGGCATGCATTCCCTTTGGCTGCTCTTGCAGGATATCCGGTATCTTGAACGTCAGGGCAACATTTAAACAGCTCGGTTCCAGGGCCTGGGAGTTGATAAATAAAATGTTATCATTGGTGCGATTTGATCAGTTACTCTCAAGAAAAATTTCTGATCAACATATTAGCTTCCAGGAAGAAAAGGATGATTCTGACATACGTTGACCACCGTGTGATTTGGACGCGCAAGAGTTGCACAAAGCTGCGCGCAGGCACCCTCAAGAACCTGGACAGCTTCCCTCATTTCGGGCGCAGATAATTGCTCGTCGAGTGGGTGAGGTTCAGTTTCATCCAGGCTAGGTACACAACCATGCCCTTTCGTATATCCCGCTTCTAGAGTTCTAGCAGCTTCATTGACGAGGGTCAAGAGCGCAGATATTTGGTCGATTGGTGGAGCCATGTTCCGGATCTGAGTAGGGTCAAGCTTTGGAGTTTGACTACCCTTAAGTACAGCGATTATTCGACGTATCGATAAACGCTAAGCTGTATGGGTCTTCAGCGGGATCCTGTATTGTACCGACGAGCAGTAGGGCCGGACTTAGCAGGAACGGTCAACAATGTGATCCTGTCCGCGATCACCGTTAGCTCTGAGGTTGCACACAAGTCGGACTCAATTCGGAAGGGTCTGTTAACCTGATTCGAGTCGATAGGCCTATGTCGGCACTTGAGACTTCTAGTATCATTTGCCCCAGTGGTTCAGTGAAGCGATTTTGAAATTTTCGAGGCAAATACCTAACAGATTCTCCCGTCCATTCCATGAACATTGAAAGATCTCCATTCTCGGAATTTTGTTCCGGATGTTCAAACGCCTCCTAGTCTGCCAGTTGATCATGGAATGAAACTCCAGAATACTCCGCGCCATTCGTCAACTTTGACCACGTTATCACCGAAGTTTTCGGGCCCAGCATGTTTTTCGACAGAATACGTGGGCGGCAGGGCTATTCGCGATTAGGGAAGAGTCCGGGCAAGTAGTGCATGAAACGAGCAGAATGGAGGGGTGTGATTTGGGCGTGATGCCAGGAGCGAACTTTGTCCTACGTGATCAATACGGCACAGCCACACGTGTGTGACCGCCCAGCGCCCAGCGCATATGACGTGACTGACCGCGTCGCTCCTTGTCATTTCCCATCGCCAAGTTTTTTTTTCTGTCTTGGTTCCGTCGGGCTGCCACCAGTTTCAACAGCACTGCGTGTGGATTCATTGTTCTTGACAGATGTGCCATGTCAATATTGTGGCAAGAACATACCGACTTATGTCGACTCCGTCCACGGCGTTCTCGAGGACTAGGATGTGTTCCTCGGACCTTTATTCCGCTAGCAGTTCTCCTGTAACTTACAATTGGAACTAGCTATAGCCTATTAAACTTGAGTGCTCTCCCTTCCCAGGTCGAGTGCCATCACTACCGGCACCTACCAGTCGGCACTGGGCTTATCTTGATGACGGTCTAGACTCTGAAATGATACTTATTGCGATTGATGGAAGCGACATCACACTTCATCGCGCACATCGTTATTTAGACGGCCAAACTGCTATGGATCTTCCCCCGCTCTCCTGCTGCTCTCTCTCCTCGGGGCAGGAGCCTGGCTTCCAATTTCAAAGCCTTGACGATGTCGGATGCTAGTCAATCGTGGGCCTTCACGCAAAACTCTCGACGGTCCATTAAACTGTATATTTTCAGCGTAGGAGATCTACTCGGTTCGGCAGCTCGGGTGTACTCCATTTCCCTCGTCCTTTGTCGGTGGATTCATGTGTTTGCCTTCGACAGAGCTGCAACACACTCGTTTAGTACGCACGCTGGCCTCGACGCGGCTAGACCGCAAAGTACCACGACAAATTCTCTGTCCACGGGCGCGATCTTTGGAATAATCGTGCGCCTTTTCTTTCGGTCACTGTATTTCTATGTGTATGTGAAACACCTCAGGTTGGAATGCTGGTACTGCTCGGCATCGTGGCCGCTATAATGTTTTACCTGCGACGAAGAAATGCGGATCGATTCACGCTACCCATCGAAGCCCCCCCTCCCCGTCTGCGTGCTTCACCGCGGAGCATGACTAGTTCAAGTGCGTTGAAACTCATCCAATCGAGCACAAGTCCTGACCCCAGACACGTAGCCGTGTCCAATAAAAGCAACGGTGCAGCGCCTGCAAACTCAGCCTCCATTTCTGTGACCCGTTCCGCATCTCCGACTCCATATCCTCCAATGACCTTTGCACCCCGTTCCCCAAGCACGCACCTAAATGTTTTGGATCGTGCTCCTTCTCCACCTCCCACAACCAGCCGTTACGACATGTTCGGCGGTGCGCAGTCGGACTCCAGTTCCGTTGCTTACACCTCGGCCCCACCGACTCCGTATTCACCGGTGACCTTCGCACCCCCCGCCCCAAGCATGCCTCAGAACGGGCAGCGGAACCTCAATGCCGCATACCGTCCCGCGGCTTCGTCGGCGCCGCCTCCGCCCCCACCCCCAATTCCCGCAACCAACATGTACGGTCTCAGTCAGGCGTTCGGCGGGGCACAATCGGACTCCAGTTCCATTGCCTACAGCTACGGGTCGACACCCTCGACTCCGTATTCCCCGGTGACCTTTGCGCCCCCTGCCCCAAATGTACCTCGTAACGGGCAACCGAGCCTCACTGCTCACCCAAATGCATCATATCGCCCGGCGGTTAACTTACAAGCACAGATTACGCCCTCGCAGCCAACATATTTCGATGGTGGTGAATATTCGTTTGCTCAGGGTTCCTCTTGGACGGGGCGACGACAAGTTTAAGCTGAAGCACGCAGGACTCCGGCGGGACGGGCGCGCAATTTCGTGAAGGTACTGTACATGTAGTAATAATGGGCATAATGGACTGGTTCAACCAGTGGCTACATTGGGTGAGAAACCTGCAGTGAAGAGGATCTCTCCTGCGCCCACTCGACCTTGCAGCTATTTTGATAAATGGCGTCCAATCCTTGCTGAACCACAACAACACGGATTATTGCATCTTACTGGCAGTGTCGAACCTCATGTTGAACCCCTGGACTACCACCTGGATGGAGGCTAAATCTACGTCCGTTACACATATCTTTTCTAGATAGTGGTCCAGGGTTGGAAACCCACTAAGTATGCTTCCTACCCGCCGAAAACTAGCTTCAAGTGCCCGCTATTTCTGCAATTACTTGGAGCTGCTCGCTATCTTTTTTTCGATCTCGACCGCACCAAAACGGTTTTCCTTCGCTCAGCCATCCCCTTTCCCTTCCCTGCAAATCCACTACCTGTGTTTCTGCAGGCACATTCCAGTCAGTCACATCTGTTCATCCTTACATGTAAAAGCCCATCATCAAATTTTGAGACCATTCATGCTTACAAGTTGAAGAGTTGACGTGCAAAATTCCGAAGGACCACCACAGGTTTTTACTCTCATTCGTGCAAAAAGAAATTAGTACATCCCTGAGCCATCCCATTCATTTATTATTTTTGCAAACGGCAGAATTCCATCTTGCTGCCATGAGGAGCGGCAGAAAGCTGTTCGGCCAATCATTCGTTCTTTTCCAGCCCCCAACCTTCCCGGGGTAATTCTCACTATTGTTGTAGACTTTGAAATCGATCACACCATTCCCTGTGGTTTTTTGATTCTAATAAAGCAACAATGAGAGACTTCTCGCTGTAAACTGTATGATTCAGCTTGGAGGTTCGACTTTCCAGCTGGTTTTTTTTTTTGAGCACTTGCAAAAATCGGATAGCGGGCCATGCCGCGGCCACCGGTACTCGAGTTAATATCTTTACCTCGATTTCTGTTTCCGTCGCATTTGGCGAACATTAATGGCAACGACGAGGTTGAAATTGTATTACGGAATCGTTCGGCAGGTCCGGCCGATGTGCTGTATAGCTCGGCATGTCGTCCGTTCTCATCACGTGTTTTCCTTACTTCCGCCCGCCACCTTCGTCGTCGCCCAGCAAGATGGTCAACGTCCCCAAGTATGTCTACTTGTATTCTACGGGATTCTAAGTGTGCTGATGTGTCGTCTTAAGGACTCGCCGGACATGTAAGTCTATCCAGCCGCCGAGAATTGGAGCACCAAAATTTACTGGTCGGTAGACTGCAAGGGCAAGCCCTGCAAAAAGCACACGTATGTCTCTCTCCACTTCGTCTTCCTTGTTCTCGTCCCCATGGTCAAAATACTATCCGAATCGCCCCGACCGATCACGCACGGTGAATAATTTGCGTATGGAAGCTCCAGCTTCTGCTGCTTTTGCGGCGGATGATGAAGGGGACGGTGTCTACACACCCTTCGCATTCCTCTCATCCCGATGTCGCCATTACCCCAGTGCTGACCTATTGAATTCAGCCCTCACAAGGTGACGCAATACAAGACGGGAAAGGCCTCGTTATTCGCACAGGGAAAGCGCCGTTACGACCGTAAGCAGTCCGGTTACGGTGGACAAACGAAGCCAGTCTTCCACAAGAAGGTGCGCTCACGGTCCTTCCTGTGGGCTCCTTTGTTGATATTTTTTTTTCTCCGTGTGCAGGCAAAGACGACAAAGAAGGTCGTTCTGCGGCTGGAGTGCACCGTGTGCAAATACAAAATGCAGATGTCGCTCAAGCGTTGCAAACAGTGCGTCTTGCCCTTGCTCGTTTGTTTCCACCTGACATATTTTCTCGTAGCTTCGAGCTCGGAGGAGAGAAGAAGACGAAGGGTGCTGCTCTTACTTTCGTGCGTGGACATTCTCTTTCTATCCCTTCTCTGCTAACTGCTTGCTTTAGTAATCACTCCTTCCTCGTCTTGTCCATTTCTCTGCACGCTATGTACTATCGTCCCACCAATATGATATGCACATGCAACTCCTACAACCGTAGCAGGCCATTCGAGCCCAAAGACATTTTGTGGCGATGAATTTGTGTAGGTGACTTCCTTACGTAGCGAATGAGTTGATGCTGGATGGAGTATTTTTCTGAGCGCCTTCATCCTCTTTTTATGAGACCTAGCGTCTGTCTGTCCGAAGCCTTGACATCGCCGTCTTTTTGTGAAGTAAATCTCTCGCGTTGCCGGGGCGCTGAGGCGCCCCGGCTGCTTCTTGTGAATGGTTAAAACCTCAAGCATTACTTTGACTTACACGCCCACTTGTAAGGCCGAGATCCTGAGACTGAATTTGATGCGCCATCATCCCGCCTGTGTCAACAAACGCAAGCAATCTTCCGACTTTCTTTCCAACGCCCATCTTGAGCCCTACCCAACCTCGGGAAATCTCGCTACCCCACAATGAGGGCCTCCGAACACTCACACACACCGCCCTCCTTGCGCTTTGGACACACTCGACACGGCTCGGGATATAATGTGGGCCTCTGCTTTCCATCTTTCGATGGGTACCTGTGCTCTGATCAGCGTGGGGCCCCGAGGATGTGTCATTATGCTGGTCATCCGTCTCTGTGGGATAATCAACCGTCAATCCACATCCCATCCCGACACATTCAAAAACTCGACTATCATGCCTCGACGACCCACTTTCCAACATGTCCCCCAACAGCCCAGTCTCCTCGCTCGTCGCCCTCATCGCCAATGCGGCGAAGACGCTCGAGACAGAGTACAACAAGTCGCCCGAGGGTGTTCCGGACCTGAACAGCACCACTCCGCATTCGTTTGACAAACAAATATCGTCTTTCGAGATGATTCAGGCCGTTCAGATCCTCGAGGGGGCTTGCGCGCAGCTTTGCGCCACTCTCGCGCGTCCCAACCACACCGCTGTTAACGTGAGTCCACAAAGCTGTGCGCTCCTTTGCCGAACTGAGTGAGGTCTTGGGGATCGTAGAAAGTCATGAGCGTAAGTCCGGATAGTATTCAGACTTTGCTTGCCGGCTCAATAGTCTCGTTTCAAGGTCTTTGAACCGAGCTGTCTCCATGTCGCCATTGAGTTCAAAATCCCCGACATTCTGTTGGAGAAGCCGGAGGGAATGCATGTTACGGAGATAAGCAAGAAGACGGGTATCGAGCAAGAGAAACTGGCCAGGATATTGCGTCTTCTGGCTACGGGACATTGCTTCCGTGAAGGTGAGTATTGTATGTCAAACACAATGCAATTCAACTGACTCGCCCTCAAGTCGACAAGGATGTCTTTGCGAATAACCGCATCAGCATCCAGCTCCTTGCCACCAACCCCATCAGCAGCCTCGGCTTCCATTTGTGCGCTACATTGCATCTAGCGTCTTCTAGCCCCTGATCACATCGTTCACCAGCACGGAGGAAAACGACCAGGCAGCCACCAAGCTGGTCGAAACACTAGCGGATCCAACATGGGGCCCGTCTTACGCCCCCGAACATTCGGCGTGGAACAGATTCAGCAAACACCCGAAGAGCCTGTTCGCATACTGGGACTCGGTAAGCCTGAAACTGTGATTGAACACCATTCATTGTTGATTAATTATCTCCCCAGCAAACGCCCGAGGCCCGCGCGGGAGGGGAGCGTTTCGGTGTTGCCATGCTTGGCTGGGGAAACACCGTCGAGGCGTCTGCCATCGTCACCGGTATGCCTGTTGTCTAATGTGTACTGTGAGTGGAGACTTACGCCTCACCCTAGCATATCCCTGGCAAGATCTCGGGAAAGGCGCCACCGTCTGCGACTTGGGTGGAGGTGTAGGAACGATGACTCTCCAATTGGCAAAGGCACACCCCCAGTTGAAGCTGAAGCTTCAAGACATGCCGGATCGTATGGTCCAGGCAAAGAACGTCATTTGGCCTGAGCAGTGCCCCGAAGCCCTCAAGGAAGATCGCATCGAGTTCAAAGCCATTAACTTCTTGACCGAATCGCCTATTCCCGGGTGCGATGTATACTACGTGTGTCCATTTCTTTTTTCCTCCTTTGAAAAGTGGAAGAAATTGAACCATTGGTTCCATTTATAGCTTAAAAACATCCTTCACGACTGGCCAGAAGCTGAATGTATCACGATTCTCAAAGGCGTCAAGAAGGCCATGAAGCCCGGAAGCCGCGTCCTCATTCGTGTGTTTCCTCCATCTGCTGGTCTTGCAGACACTCAACCACAGTTGTACAGACGAATATATACTCCAAAGCGGAATCCGCATGTCCGAGTCAGAGTCGAAATTCACGCAAG